>CM077098.1:137646144-138117069 GCA_039513925.1 Platanthera zijinensis
CCCATGGTCGACGCCTCTTCCTCTCCCTCAGGCCGACTTCTCCTCCTCCCGACAGTAACAACCTTCTCCTCCAAGGGGCCGACAGTCTCCTTCTCTTCCTCAAGTACATCAATCATTCTGTCCTCCAAGGGCCGGCAACCCTAATTTCTCCTATTTCTCTTCGATTTAGCGAGTAATTGCGAGAGGGACACCTAGGGTTTGCTCGATTCTCCTTTACTCAAATTTTTGAGCCCGGATTTGGCTCCTTGAGCCCGAATTTGACTTCCTTTGAGTAAGATTCTTCCTTCATCACCTTCATTCAGATTTTTGGTTGCCTTATAATTTTTTAGGTTTCAATTTGCACAAATAATTGTGATCTACGTTTATTTCCATCCTATAATCGTCCAACCACGAATTATTTTTTTAACCCCAGCGTCATTCATCAAACCAATTGGCGGGATCACTCAAAACCCTTTCCGATTTAGGGTTTACCAAGCCTAAGCACCACCAAATTCTAATTACGATGAAGAATCTAGCCCGCGCCTGTGAGCACCGACTTCTTCAAGATCGGCCACTACTGGGTTGTCGAGATTTCAGCAATATTGACCAAGGAAACAAACTCACTGTTCTTCCCTCCAAGGTAAACAAGCCGAGCTCGCCCTCGCCGAAGACTTATGAAGCAAGTCATCCACCGTTTTGACGCTGGCTCTTGGTATCGGAAATGGCTGACCGTCGCACTAAAAGGTTATGTTTTAACTATAACGAACTCTTTAATCTGGTCCATCATTGCAAGCGTCTTTTCTAGGTCGAGGTGGACGACCCCTCCGATGATGAGGACACGTAACCGCCCAGAGATCTTGTTCCATGATATCTCCGCCGCCCATAGGCTTCAGGGCCATACTATACAAATGCAAAGTTTTTGTGGTGGACCACACCTTCATGGCTCTCCACATCAACTGTTGCATGACCGAGAAACTACATCTCCACATCACCCTGCGCTCCTGCCACAAGTCACGGTAACAAATGACCAAACCATGCAATGCCCGTGCATATGTCACAGGGTGACTCTAACAGTGGTCTCCCATCAATCTCAAATTGTTCTCTTGGAGATCGATCTTCAAGGCTTCCACGTAATATTGGGGGTGTGATGGCTCTGCACCCTGGGGCACATAACTTGGAATTTTGGCGCCCTCCATGCGTTGGCAACAAGATAAAACTTGATCGAATGGTCGGGAAAAGTTCTGCAAACTCTCTGTTCGGCCTTCTCCCTCCAAGGACCCACTCTTCCCACAGACTCCTCCAACAAGCTCAACCTCCAGCTCCTCATACAAGAGTTCCCGTATATCTTCACTATTCCGGACTCCCTCCGGCACACCATCGGGATCATCATATCTACCTCATTCCGGACAACCCCCGGGTCGTGGTATGCCCTTACTGCTATCCCTTCCTACAAAAAATGAGATTGGGCGTCAATGCTCCCTCGTGCTACAACAAGGCCTTATCCACCGCAACATCTCATTCTCCTATCGGGCTCTCCTCGTAACAAGAAAGAAGGCTTGTGGCGCTTCTGCGTCGACTACCGTGCCTTAAATCAACAACCGTGAAGGACAAATTTCCTATTCCGATTGTCAAAGAGCTACTCGATGAACTGCATGGTGTCATGCACTTCTCCAAATTGGACCTCTATTCAAGTTATCATTAGGTGTGGATGCACCCCCAAGACGTGGAAAAGACGGCCTTTCGCACGCATCACGACAACTTCAAATTTTTGGTGCTACCATTCGAGCCACCAATGCCCCCATCCACCTTTCAAATTTTGATGAATGAGGTTTTCCAACCACTACTCCGTGAGTCCGTGCTAGTTTTTTTAACGATATTTTGATTTACAACACCTCTTGGGACACCAACTTGAGCCATCTCCACACAGTCTTCGAGTTGCTACAACAACATCATCTCTACCTCAAGAACTCCAAATGTCTTCGGCAAACAAAGTGTGGCCTACCTCGGCCACATGGTCCACTCCTTTGGGGTTTCGGTGGATCCCTACAAGCTAGATGGTGTTGCGTCATGGACAATATCGTGCATGGTCTGGGACTTGCATGCCTTCTTGGGCCTCACGGGCTACTACTGACGTTTCATCCGGGGATATAACACCATCTCCCTAGCCCCACGCCAACCTGTTCTGCAAAAACAGCTTCTCGTGGACAAAAAAGGCAACTGCCGCCTTCCATGACCTCCAACAGGCGCTCCAAAACACTCTGGTTCTTCAGTTACCGGACTTCACCAAAGAATTCCTCATTGAATGTGACCCCTCCGTGCTCGGATCCGGAGCAATTTTGCAACAAAACGGACATCCTATCGCGTATTTTAGCAGGCCCACTCCTCGACGCCACCAAAATTTTTCGGCGCACGAACAAGAACTTATCGGTCTCGCCAAGGCCATTCAACATTGGCGGCCTTATATATGGGATCGCTCCTTTGTCATTCAAACGGATCATTTTAGCCTCAAATATCTTCTCGAGAAACGCATCACTACCGTCCCTCAACAACGATGGGTCTCCAAGCTTCCGGGCTTCGACTTTCGAGCGGAACACAAGGCCGGCTCCCTGAATCGCGTAGCCGACGCCATATCGCGTAGCCGACGCCATATCGCGTAGCCGACGCCATATCGCGCCGCCTTGCACCGGACGAGCCCGAACAATCCACGACATCTCTCTCCGTTGTTTCCCAACGACACTCCTTCCTCGAGGATATCCGCTGCAAAATCCGATCCTCACCGAGGCTAGCGGAACTACTCCGCATCATGGAAGGGGTCACGCCACCAGCTTGGTTCGCCTTCTCCGGTCTTATTCTCTACAAAGATCACTTCTACCATAATTTCCACCTCTTCTCTAATTCCGCAGCTCTTGGAAGAAACCCACAATCAGCCTCACGAAGGTGCCCAGAAAACATTGAAACACCTTCGTCGTGAGTTCTTTTGGCACGGTCTTCGGCACTCAGTCATTGGTCAGTGATCTTGTTGATCGTCGTTCTGTCATCGGCTTCTGTCTCTTCTTGGGCTCTTCCCTCATTGCCTGGAAATCCAAGAAGCATACTGGAATTTCTCGTTCTAGCACAGAGGCAGAACTCTGTGTCATGGCCACCCAACAGAAGATATTGTCTGGCTTCGTTGGCTGCTTGTTGATCTTGGTGCTGCTCCTTCTGGTCCTACCACTCTCTATTGTGATAACACCGGCGCTATCCAGATTACTATGAATCCAACCAAGCACTCGCTCTCCAAGCATATTGGTGTTGATACGTTCTTCCTTCATGACCAGCACACTCAGGGCACTCTTGTTCCTCATTATGTTCTCACCGAGCACCAGCTTGCCGATTTGCTCACCAAGCCTCTGACTTGCGCTCAGCATGAGTTTCTTCTCTCCAAATTCTCGGTGTATGATCCCCCATGAATTTGAGGGGGGGGGGGGGGGGGGTGTGTGTTAGGAGCACACCATCCTTTATATACAAGCCTTTATCTCCTTGTCCTATATAATAGTGATCAGTTAGGGATTTCTCCTGTGATCTGATATTGAGGCTATCGGGCCTTTCCTCGTGCTTCTACCTGAGGATGAGCTGGGCTATCGGAGGAGAAGGTACTTTCTAACAGAGATAACATCAAAAGGAATTAACAAGCATTCAGCAAACATTAGGTTAGGCTTACAGTTAAAGAAAATAAAATGTAGTCCACCCTAAGAAAATCAATATAAGCAGAAAGATGTCAAAAGGAATTAACAAACATTCAGCAAACATTAGACGATGGTTCTTTTCTTAATTAAAAAATTGAGATATCTGAGTTTCAAAAGCATACCTCGGAGAATGTTAGTGAAGAAGTCCTCTTCTTCTTTCGAGCAGCAAAAATAAGTGCTGAGACAGCCTCACTGGAGTTTGTTGCTAAGGGCATGGCAATGAAAGAAACGAAGAAAGAGGGTATATTTGTAGCAGTTGAAAAGTTATCTACAGCATCAACAAGAGGGTCAGCAACTGCAGCTGCAATAATAGTACCCAACAACAACAATGACACGGCTTTAACATAAACCATGGTTGGGTTTTCAATTTCATCAGCAACCTCATCACTCTTGTCAATTAGCATGTCGTGCTGTTCTTTTGTTTTCTGGAGATTTAAGAGTGGAAAATGTAAGGTAATGGAATTAATTTTGAACTATCACCATGAGTGATCTATTCACCTTATGAAAGTCATGAACAAACTTTTTGGAGTAAGCACCAGAAGCAGGAACAGTACGTTTTGCTTCATGGATCCATTTTGAGATTCCCTGAATAAATTCCTTTTTCTCGACAGTAAAATTTCTAGAGGTGTCAAAATCAGCCATTAATTTATTCACAGCATCATCCTTGTCTAAGTCGATTTCTTCAAATTGGATTCCTATGATAAATGCTCTTAATTCTGAACGTGAGAGATTCCCATCATCATCCAAATCAACTGCGTGAAACAATCTGAAAAAAAAGGATTAGAATAATAGAGATGCATTTGAAGAATGAAAGTAGACGAAACTCTGACTGCTCAAGGAGTAAGAACATCGCTGCTCAACTAGGCTTTTACACCTCTGGTCAACCATTGATCAAGGGTGCATACAAAACCATGGCCGATCAAGATTTAATTCAACTTGGTCAGCCATAGCTTATGTGGGTTGAAATAATGTAGTTGAAGAAGCATTTATCATTTTAAGTCTAATAAAGCACACACGACTACTAACTTTTCTATGACTGGCAAATTAGGTTCTCCATCACTTGTTAGAAGGCGCCCAAGAGCTTGCATTTGAGCATGTTTAAGTATTCCTGATATGACATGTTTGTGCTTTGCATATGCCAGCCGTCTTCTTTGAATCCATGGCTGAAAGATCTGTTTCGGCACAAGCACTGACATTATCACTTCAATCTAAATATCTTTTCATAAAAGAACAAAGTGATGCATTATGCTGTTCAAAGTCATATTCCTGTCACTAGAATAAGCTCCAAATATTAAGGGTGAAGATCTTTACATAAAGAATACATGCAGAACTTAATCAATCGTTTACAGTTGTAAGAGCTTGGTGTCTCAGTTGGCATTGCTCCAGTGAGTACACCACTCAGTACTCATTAGCACTTAGAGGGAATGCAATGAATGTTTCTAGAGTATGAAGGATTCAGGCTTTGGAATTTGCGTGTTTATGCATACAATAACTGAATTTTAGTATAAACATAACATGCACAGTAACTTGAAAGAAAAGTTTTGATTAGTTCAGTATAGTTTAAGAAATCATCAAATGCAAAGATTCATACTGAGTTAAAGGGGGGACGAAAATAAGTCAAATTAAGACCTAGGCTCTATTTGTTAGAATAAAAATGGCACGCGCCAACAAAATTAAAAAATTATTCATAGAATATGGAATACAGAGGACACAAGTTTTGAGGCAGCACACCTTACTATATTGGTGCTACAACACCTTCAAATTTTCTCTCACTAACAGTTCACACAAAGGAAGCCTCTCATCCTCACTACACTACTCCGAACACATCTCCTTTTCACTAGCTAGATATAATTATTGACATAGAACCCACCATGCAGCACTGCAATCACCTCCTTCCAATTATCTCTCCTAAGTTTTCCACAACACATCACCGCCACTGCTGAACGACACCACGATTGTTAAACGGCAGCTCAATCACCGACACTGATCAATGATGGGTCTCCAAGCTTCTTAAAGCAACTGCATAGCTACCGCTTTCTAGATTTTACAAAACCTTCAGCTCCAAAGTAAACCACAGACTCAACTGCAGCACTGCAATCACCTCCTTCAATTATCTCTCCTTAGTTTTCTACAACACACCATCGCCACTGCTGAACGACACCAGCATTGTTGAACGTCAGTTCAATCACCGACAGTGAATCAGTGATCAATGATGGGCCTTCAAGCTTCTTAAAGCAACTGCATAGCAGTAGCTACCGCTTTCTAGATTTTCAAAACCTTCAGCTCCAAGGTAAGCCATGGATTCTACTGTCTCTTGAAGCTTTCTGCAAAACAACCTTTGCAAAAGTTGCCTTCAACAACCATCTGATCTCCACCTTTTTTCTTGAATGGAGCTCAACATTTGAGCTCCACCGTTCTAGAAGGCGAGTTGCTTCTTCTTAACACTCTCAAACTTGACTTCTTGAATAGCTCCTTCATATGTTACTGCTTCTCGCTTTGCTCACAAGTTCTGTAACATTATAAATGTCGTCTAGATTTTGGAACTGCTCCCCATGGACTATTACTGCTACTGCTTAATCTCTGATGGCGATGCTCGCCCTAAAACAGAACTTGGTGCTGGAGTTTGATTTTGGTCTTTGTCAAATTGTGCATCAAGATCATCGTCTTTGTTATTATCAAAGAACATGCCTTCAAATTTATTTCCAATGCGCTCCAATGTCATCAGCTAACTAGCTATTTCATAGACCTCCACCTCAAGTGAGATGATTTTTTGTCAAATATGTATGTATTGTCTCTTTTGTCATAATCAATGAAGATACATTTCTCTCATTTGTTAACTTCTTTCTCTTCTCATATGCAATACACTCAAATACTTTGAGATATCTAACTACAAGCTTGCGATCACTCCAGTTTCTTCCCACGGGAGGTGGTCATTTGTTGCCCATCCGGTCGATCCGAGTCAACGGATATGACTGGATGATCGTTCAAATTTTGTTTCATATATTTTTTTCCTAATTGTATTTGACACCCGATCGGTTCGAATATTATGATCCGCCCGATCTGGGTGACCTAGCTGTTATGGTCTTTTTATGTGTTGCAGGTAGTGGTTTGTCATTGTTAGAAAAGCCCATGTAAAGAGCCCATTATTGGGCCCATTATTGTTTTTCCTCTTCTCTCTTCTTTAGTCTCACATCATGTATAGGATTGTTCTCTCTTTCTCCCTCCTATATATTTGTATTCTCTCTTTGTATTTACATACACAAGCAATACATACAAGTTTTGTGCTCTCTCAACATGGTATCAGAAGGAGGTTCCAGTCTGTCCAGTTAGATTTTTTTTAACCGCATGTGACCGCGGACTACCAGCGGACTCTGCGGCTTTCTCGCGTCCTGTTCGCGCTCTCCGCTGCCTGTTCAAGTTTTCTCGCAGTCTGCCGGTTCCTTTATCCGCTCCTACTCGCTTTCTGTCCGCGATCTAAGTGACTTGTTCGCTCTCCGCCTTCCTTCCGTGGCTCCAGGCTCCTCCATCATTCCCTCTCCTTTTATAGCTTTTATCAACTGACCCATGGGCCCCTCCTCCGGTGCTACTCGCCCGGTCTCTCTGCTTATCCGCTCGAGTTCTCTAACTCGCGGATTCTTCTTCTGACCGCTCGAGTTCTCTAACTCGCAGATTTTTCTTCTGACCGCTCGAGTTCTCCAACTCGCGGCCTCTTCCTCTTGCCGCTCGAGTTCTCCTACTCGCGGCCTCCTCCTCTTGCCAGCTCGAGTTCTCCAAACTCGCGGCCTCTTCCTCTTGCCGCTCGAGTTCTCCTACTCGCGGCCTCCTCTTGTCCGCTCAAGTTCTACTTGCGGCCTCCTTCTTTTGCTCTGACCGCTGGTGTGCTCACTGAGACCGTGCGATCTATTTTCTTTCCGCATTTTTATTGCGGCCCGTCTGGCCGTTGGTGTCCACATTATGACCGTGCGGTTTGTTTTTCCCGCATTTTGGTCGCGGTTTTTCTCTAGAGCTTCCCCTCTTCTCGCGGCCTTCCCCTTGGGAGCTGCGGCCTAATCGTCCACCGGCTCCCGGTCTGCCAGCCGAGCGGTCTCGAGTTCTACTCGCAACGGTCGCTCCCTAGTCGATGCGACTTGCCTCCAACTTCTATGGGCTCTTCTGTTGACTCCACCGGCTCGGCGGCTAGTCCGCCTGCAGACCGCCCGGCTTGTCCTGCTGAAATCCGCGATGAGCTGTGGATTACTACCATTTCTCTCTCTGGGAAGAAGAACTTTATCCCTTGGGTGCATTCTGTTTGACGGGTTCTTCAGGCCAAGGGCCTTTTGCCTCACCTCACTCAGGCACCTCTTTCTCCTCCTACCGACGACTGGCTCCGCAATGATGGTCGCGTTCAGACTCGGCTCCTCAATTCCTTGGATGGTGAACCTTATCAGATGACCATGTATCACGAAACGGCCAAGGCTATGTGGGATGAGCTGCATTCCTTGTACTCAGGCCGAGACAGCCTTCAGCATCTCTACGACATACTCACTGATCTTCTCGCTCTCGACACTGGGGGGGCTTCGGACATGACCTCCTTTGTCGCTCGAGCCAAGACCCTTGCTGAGGCCTGGATCCAGCATCAGCCGTCTACCAATGATCATGCTGCTCAGCGCGCTCAGAAGGAGGCCGTCTGCATTGCCATCATGATGGCTCGTGTTCCGCATCACCTTCAGAGTATTCGGACTCAGGTCTGGCTTCTCCCACTACACCATCTTTCTCTGATGTTTGTTTCATGCTCCTCCGTATGTCACCTCCTCCGGATACTTCTGCGCCTTCTTCCCCGGCCCTTCTTCAGCAGGACCCCCTACTTTTCCCACCTACCTCCGCTCGCAGCGGACGTTCGGCATCTCGGGGTCGTGGGCGCAGTGGCCGGGGTCGGCCGAAGTGTTCCTACTGCGGGAAGGACGGCCACCTTGAGGCGACCTGCTACCGGAAGATTGGTTATCCTCCTCGTCCAACGGCTTCTATTGTTGCTGACGCCTCCTCTGCCGCCCCTCCTGACCTTGAGGTCGTTCGTCTCCAGCTCCAGCAACTCCAGGGGCTGCTCAACCCGCCCTCTGCCTCCATTGCCTCAGTCTCCAACATAGGTACTGTTTGTTTATCCACCAGTCCGTGCTGGATTGTGGACTCAGGTGTCACTCGTCACATTACCTCGCGACGGCCAGCCCAGTACTCGGATTCTCCTCATCCAAAGTGTATCACTGTGGCTAATGGGGTGACGGTTCCCGTCTCCGGCTCGGCGAACCTCTCTCTCAACCCGTCGATCTCCCTTCGCTCGGCTCTTCATGTTCCGAGCTCCCCGTTCAATTTACTTTTTGTTGGTCACCTTACTAATGATCTTGATTGCTTTGTCATTTCACATCTTCTTCTTTTGTCATATAGGATCGGCGGACGCGGACTACCATTGGTAAAGGAACACTGCGGAACGGGCTCTACCTTCTCGATGACTCTCCTACCATCCTCTCCTCTGTCTCTTCCAGCAAGTGACATCGACGTCTTGGGCATGCTCCTCTGCCGGTCCTCCAGCAGGCTCTTCCTGATGTCTCTCTTCATCCGTTTCAGTGTGAGTCTTGTATCTTCGGCAAGCAACCGCGTTCTTCTTTTCCTGCTCATTGTACCCGGAGCGCTGCTCCTTTTGATTTAGTGCATTCCGATGTATGGGGTCCTTTCAAGATTACTAGTATTTCTGGGTTTCGTTAATTTATCACATTTATTGATGATTACTCTCGCACAACGTGACTTTACTTACTTCGTGATCGCTCCGAGCTTCCCCGTGTTTTTCGGGACTTTGTCCTTGAAACCCGTACACAATTCCACACCATCCTAAAAACATTGCGCACCGATAATGCTCGCGAATACACCGGTCACGACTTTACAGATTTGTGCTCTGAATTCTGGATTATTCATCAAACATCTTGTGCCTACACACCCCAGCAAAACGGCGTTGCCGAACGGAAGAACCGTCACTTGCTCGATGTGGCACGCTCCCTCATGCTTCAAATGCATGTTCCCTATACTCCGTCCTTTCCTCTCCCACCTCGTATCTTTGGCAGCACTTGCTACGTCCATCGCCTGGGTCCGTCCTCGGACAAGTTGGATCCCCGGGCGGCTAAACACATCTTTGTCGGATATTCGCGCACCCAGAAGGGCTATGTATGTTATTCTCCAGCTACCCGAAAGATCTCTGTCTCTGCTGATGTTACCTTCCGGGAGGATCAGTCGATTTTCCCTGCTCCTTTACCCTCTTATCTACCATTGGCTCCTCTCTCGCCATCCATCCCACACCTTGTTATCCCCGCTACTGCACCACTTCCACCGGTTCCACCTGCACCGGCTCCTGCTCCCTCCAAACCACCCATTATCCGTGTCTACACTCGTCGCCCTCCCAGTTCCGTTGCCCCTCTGCAGTCGACCTCGACCACGGCTACTCCGCGCCCTGCTGATCAGGTACCGCCCTCCACAGCTCATCCACTAGCAAAATGTGCCTCCCTCCATCGCCTTTCTCCCCACCTCACACATTTGCTACTTCTCTTTCCTTGGTCTCTGTTCCTAACTCGGTGCAGGAGGCGCTCCAACATCCTGGCTGGCGGGCCGCCATGGAGGAGGAAATGGCTGCTCTCTGGGCTAACCAGACATGGACTCTTGTACCCCTTCCTCCGGGTCAGAAACTGGTTGGGTGTAAGTGGGTCTTTGTCATCAAACATGTTGCAGATAGGACGATTGACCGTCTGAAGGCTCGTCTAGTGGCTCGTGGCTTCACCCAACAACAGGGGCTTGACTATGACGAAACTTTCTCTCCGGTGGCCAAGCTCAACACCGTTCGTGTCCTCATCTCCGTGGTTGTCCATCGCCAGTGGCCCTTACTCCAACTGGATATCAAGAATGTCTTTCTGCATGGTGATCTCCAGGAAACAGTGTATATGCAGCAACCACCCGGGTTTAAGACTACGAGGGAGTCTCAGGTCTGTCGTCTTTTGAAGGCTCTGTATGATCTCAAACAATCCCCACGAGCATGGTTTGACAAGTTTAGTAATGCCCTTCGGGATATTGGTTTTACTCGGAGCTCGGCCGATTTCTCGCTGTTTACTCGACACGGAACAATAGGAATGGTTCTTCTGTTAGTGTACGTCGACGATATCATCATTACAGGAGATGACTCACAAGGGATACAGGCGGTCAAACTACATCTGAGTTTCGTCTTTCAGACAAAAGATCTGGGGCCCCTACGGTACTTCTTGGGTCTTGAGGTCGCCAGACGGCCAGATGGGCTTGTCCTCTCTCAACGGAAGTACTGCCTCGACCTCCTTCATGATGCAGACTATTCAGGCTGTAAGCCGAGTGACACATCAATGAATGTAAATCACAAGTTGTGCGCTCAGGCATCTGACTCGGATCTCCTACTCCAGAATCCAGAATATTATCGTCGCCTCGTTGGAAAATTGATCCATCTCACGGTAACCAGACCAGATATTTCTTTCGTTGTTGGTATTGTCAGTCGGTATATGCACTCCCCTCGAAAATCTCATCTTCAGGCTGTTGAACGCATTCTCAGATACCTTAAAACAGCTACTGGCCAAGGGCTAGTTTACAAAATCTCTTCTTCAGCTCCAACATTGGGGGCATATTCTGATGTTGATTATGCTAGTTCCATTGATGACCGATGATCAGCCAGTGGTTTTTGCACTTATTTTGGAGGACATTTGATTACCTGGCGAAGCAAGAAACAAGCGGTCATTGCTCGATCATCAGCTGAGGCGGAATATCGGACAATGACATCAGTAGTGTCAGAACTGGCGTGGCTTGAAAGTCTTCTTACCGATTTGAGTGTAAAGCTACCTTCACCATCTCTCCTCCTCTGTGACAGCCAAGCTGCTATACATATAGCCAAGAACCCGTCTTCCACGAAAGAACAAAGCATATTGAAGTCGACTATCACTTCATCCGGGAAAAGGTTCAAATGAAGAAGCTCGACCTAAAGCATGTTCCAGGGACTGAACAAGTTGCGGATGTCCTCAAAAAGGCTCTATCTAGTACCCTCTTCTATCAGTGCTTGTCCAAGCTTGGCGCATACGATTTGTACACTCCAGCTTGCGGGGGAGTGTTAGAAAATCCCATGAAAAGACCCCATTATTGTTTTCCCTCTTCTCTCTTCTTTAGTCTCACATCATGTATATAATTGTTCTCTCTTTCTCCCTCCTATATATTTGTATTCTCTTTTTGTATTTACATACACAAGCAATACATACAATTTTTGTGCTCTCACAACAGTCATCAAGGCTTTAGTTCCAAATCCTAGAACCGTCGTTCTCCTCTCCAGGTGCAACTCTGAGAGGTCCCTTGGTGCGATTCCAAGGTTACTTCGTCTCAGCCCTCCCTTCCCCCATCGATCGACTATTCTCTACTCTTGTCTACTTTAGCAAACCGCAATCCCACCATCCAACCATTTTTGCGAACTACAAGCCCCGTCCCCTCCCTAGCCGAAGCCCTCCGCCAACTACCATTTCCAATTCCTTCATCCCAACCCGACGCTAATCCACCCTCCTCCATCCCAACCCGACGCTAATCCACCCTCCTCCTTCCCAGCCTGACGCCGACCAACCTTTCTCCACCACAACCCAACGTCGTCCAGTGCGCTTCCCCACAAGCCAACACCTCCTAGTCCATCTTCCCCACAAGCCGATGCCTCCCTATTCCCCTTCCCCTCAAACTGCAGCCCAATTCATCTTCCCCTCAAGCCAACGCCTACCTGATTCCCTTCCCCTCAAGCCACAACTGTCCATATTTCCTCCACCCTCAAACAACCACATCCCAACCCCTCCCCTCTCAGCTACAGCCTACATCCAACCACCCCTCTTCCCACCACCAATAGTGGTGGAGACTAGTCCCAATATAGACATCGCAAAAGTACCTGACCGGACCTTAACCGGTCCTAATTATGGCATTTTAATTTTGTCATTGTTGCAATTTGCAAGTTGTGTGATTTTGTTTTGCAATTGTTTTTTCAAATTTTGTTTGTGTGTGTCTATATATATATATATATATATATATATATATATATATATATATATATATATATATATATATTTATTTATTATTAAAAACAATATGCATATCTTCAAGCACACCGTAGATTGAATCCGGACTGTCCGCTCAAGCAATTTCAGTTTCTGGCCGTCGGATTGAAGAGGGAGGGGCTGCCAATAACCAAAACAGTAAAAGTGTTACTGTTCATTCCAGGAAAAATCCTGATCCCAGCATCCCGCCTCCCGCGCCTTCACGGGCACCCCCGCCGCCGCCGGCGGAGGCGCCGGCGGCCTGCCCGGCGCCCACCGGCGGGTTCGCCTGCCTCCGGCGAACCCGCCGGGGTTGTCCGGCGGCGAGCGGGCAGGGCCACCGCCGGCTCATGGGCAGGGCCACCGCCGGCGGTGGCCCTGCCCGCTCGCCGCCGGACAACCCCCGGCGGGTTCGCCGGAGGCAGGCGAACCCGCCGGTGGGCGCCGGGCAGGCCGCCGGCGCCTCCGCCGGTGCCTCCGCCGGCGGCGGCGGGGGAAGTCGGCCTGCGTGAGCAGGCCGAAGCGGGGGGGGGGGGGGGATTTTGGGTTTTTTTTATTTTTTTTTTTTAAAATGAAAAGTATTTATATAATTATTTATTAAATTATAATTTGATTTAAAAGTAATAATTATTACTTTAAATAATTATGCCGGGGGCGGGCGAAGCCTGTCGGGGGGGGCGGGCTTCGCGGGAGGCGGGTGAAGCCCGCCTGAATGCCAAGCGGGCGAAGCTTTACTTTAAATAATTATGCCGGGGGCGGGCGAATCCCGTCGGGGGGGGGGGGGGGGGGGGCTTCGCGGGAGGCGGGCGAAGCCCGCCTGAATGCCAAGAGGGCGAAGCCCGCAGCATCGCATCGAGAACCCGCCGGAATGCGGGCGAAGCCCGCCGGAATGCGGGCGAAGCCCGCCGGAATGCCAAGCGGGCGAAGCCCGCAGCGACGCATCGAGAACGGGCGAAGCCCGTTCGAAGATGCTAGTATATATATATATATATATATATATATATATATATATATATATATAATATGCATAACTGTATAAGTTTTTCTCTTAAGATATGCCGGTCCAGTGAAACCAGAAAAAAAAGCCGCAGGTAGGTCACCGCCACTCTTCCCCGATTGATCCCGCTGGCTTTCCTCTTCCGTCAGAGGCACGCGACACTTGGACTGCACATCCAGCATCCCCACAATGTTGCGCCACATCCTCCGAAGATCCAATCCCTGGCGGTTCTGCAACCGCCCACCTCCGCCATTCCTGCTCCACCAAAGCTTCGGCCATGCCTGCTTCCTTCACGACGCTAACGGTTGAATCTTTGCTTAAACACTTTTTTTATTCTATTTGGGTTTTGGATGCCCTATAAAAGGGGGAGATGTCTGTATCTTGTTGGTGAATATTGAAGATCAGAAAAAAAGATAAGATTGTTGTAAGTGTTCCCGTGGTTTGATTAGGGTTAGAGTGATTAGTGAATGTTAAATTTCATTTCTGAGTTGTGCTTCCCGTTTTGAGTTCTGTTCCCCAGGTTAATTCCCGATCTGAGAAGACGATGAACATTAATGAAATTTTTTTTTATTTCCTGCTCTGGTTTCTTTAATCCCGTCTAATAGCTATAGAAGGAGATGAGACGCCACTGCTGAATTTTGATTGTTAATAGTTGGTGAACAGTTACATTAACTCTACTGTTCTTGTTCCTTATTGATGTGCGTGAGATTAGGGAAGTTGAAAGTACGATTTATGTGAGATTACTAGTGTGACTTCCTGTTTGAGAGTGTAATAGGAAGGTTAATTAGAAATCGTCGTTGGCATTGTCCCGGTTGTTGCTGTAGGAGTTTAGAGTTAGTGAGTAGAGAGATTACGTGGAACCTCTTTGTGTGAACAAGAGTGAAATTTATCTCTTGTGTTTAGAGATTTCGTGGAGCCACCCTTGAGTGTGAGAACGAGTGAACTTTATGTTGTCAGTTTGTGGCTTCTCAAAACTCATTGAGTGTTTGAGATTCCGTGGAACCACTTTCATGTGAGGGTGAGTGGAATTGTTCCTTGGTGCCCGTGTGCGATAGCGGCCGATCTCGGAGCGGGAGTTCGAAGGTGACGAGGAGCTCCTCGCGTGATCGTCATCGACTTCGAATACGGAAAGACGCCTCTTTTTGTGGGTAGTTGTTTCTTTCTCCTCCTTTGTGTGTCTCTATATTTCCTCGTAGGATAATAGATTCATCGTTGGTTTTTGCCTGAATTTTGTCAGTGAACGCTACGTCAAAAACTCCAAACGGAAACGTATTTGGAGTTCACGATTTCCGTTTTACTACGACAAAGGGAACGGAACGAAAGTTACGAGCTTCCTTCCCAAATTTAAAAAATGAACCATTTTAAAAAAAAATTATTTTAAAAACAAAATAGTGATTTTGTGTTTTACAAAAATCTAGTTGCTTCATTTCTTTAAGTTCGTGCAACGCCCGCTAAAAAATTCAATTATTCATTGCATGCATTTAGGATTTCCTAGGAAAAAGCCAACAGACGCGCAAACCCTACGCATCGTCATGCATCAAACAGCCAACAACCAATCAGAGTTAACAATCCTCAAATTTCCACCATTATTGTATTTTCATGCCCCACTTACACGCGAAAGTCATAGTTTGGTGTTTGTGTCCTCTATTTTGTATGCTTGGACTATATTTTATTGGATGTGTAATCATATATTGTCCTTCTGTGAAAATGTCTGCTTTGCAGGACTTATTTGTTGCACGCTTGAAATATTTGTCCTCTAATTGTATGTAAAATTATTGTGTATTGTTCCATTCAATTTTCCTTAACCAATTGTGCTCCTAATTAGGCATTATTTAATTAATCAATTATTGCAATACTTTAATCAGATTGTTTCTCTTGCATTCACATCCACATTAGAGTTTGTCGGTAAGCACACTGCATTCCACTTAGGATTGTATCTTAGAGCAT
Source organism: Platanthera zijinensis (assembly GCA_039513925.1). Classification (NCBI taxonomy): domain Eukaryota; kingdom Viridiplantae; phylum Streptophyta; class Magnoliopsida; order Asparagales; family Orchidaceae; genus Platanthera; species Platanthera zijinensis. Next base: position 137,661,882 of record CM077098.1, read on the forward strand.
CTGCATTCACAACCTACCTGCATTCACAACCTACCTGCATCACATTTGTTCAACAAATAAACTGCACATAAAATAACTTCAATCCAAAAAATTCTAGGCAAGTGTTTTACCATATCGAGAATAATGCAGATACTCCTGCGACTTCATTATGCTACGAAGTATATGTAGTTGGCAACTGATAGAACGATTTTATTATTCTCACTGCAAAAGTTCTTGATTTATTTTCAAGAATAGTCTTATCAAATGTTGTCCACTTCATTTTCCGTGATAGCTTTAAATTATTCGAACTTTTTGAGAGCCTTCAATTTTTCTTTTAATAAATAAACACATTTTTTCTACTAAAATCATGGCCAAGGTATTATAAAATCCATTTCCACCAACTGATGGGATGTTGAATGAAATAGTAATATCTGGCTGACTTTAGCTCTCCATAATTTGCCTATAAAGCTTTATTGATGTTGCTTCACTTTAATGCATGTCAAAGAACTAATCTGGCTGACTGATTTCTGGGAGACCGTGTACTATTTTTCTCTTTTGATAATAATCTCATGTCAGTAAATCCAAAATGACTAAACATTAGATGCCACGGCCACACTTCGTCCTTTTTAGTAGTCTTCAAGTGTTGATGCAAGGAATGCGCTTTCTAGTTAACTGGTTGTTTGATCTCACAAGCTAGGTGAAGAAAAGGGTTGCGGGGAGAAGGGAAAGAAGGCTGATGATCAGCGGAGAAGGCTGATGATCAGCGGAGAAGACTGATGATCAGCGGAGAAGGCTGATGATCAGCGGAGAAGCGGAGAAGGTTGATGATCAGCGGAGAAGGCTGATGATCAGCGGAGAAGGCTGATGATCAGCGGAGAAGGCTGATGATCAGCGGAGAAGGCTGATGATCAGCGGAGAAGGCTGATGATCAGCGAAGAAGGCTGATGATCAGCGGAGAAGGCTAGCAGACGGTTACTTTGACGGTTGAGCTCTGATGGTTGAGACCAAGAGAAGAGAAGAACAGAGGGGACCGCTAACAGCGGAAACAACAGACTTCGACGGCCGCGGCTTGAATGTCACTCTTGCGATGGGTTTTTCCTTTAATCAAGAAACAAGATTACAGTTTGCTATTGTACCTTTACATGAGAAAGTCATAAAGGGTACAAAGGGGAAGCTGGCGGCTAAGGAAGAAGTTGTTAGAGGCTAAGTAAAAAGAGGTTGCAAGTAGGCTGCATGGCTTGATGGTCAGCTTGATGGCAGCGGCGGAGGACTGGGAAACTGAGTCCGCGGGTCTTGAAGATCAGCTGTGGAGGACTGGAAAACGGAGTCCGCAGGTCTTGCTGGCAGCGGCAGTTTTCCTCACGCGCGTTCTCCCTCAAATGAGAGGTATTGGGGGCTATTTATAGGCCCGGGGAAGATCTTCTAGAAGCGGGGCCCAGTGACGTCATCATGGAGGCTTGGGCGGACTCGGCGAGCAGGCAGCCCGGCTGGGCGGACTGGGAGGAAGCAGGCCGCCCCTTGAGGCGGCTAAGGCGGCAGGTCGCCCCTTGGGGGGCGGTCTGAGGCTGGAGGCCGCCCCTGGTGGGCGGCCTGAGGCTGGAGGCCGCCCCTGGCGGGGGGCCTGAGGCTGGAGGCCACCCCTGGTGGGCGGCCTGAGGCTGGAGGCCGCCCCTGGTGGGCGTCCTGAGGCTGGAGGCCGCCCCTGGTGGGCGGCCTGACCCCTGGTGGGCGGCCTGAGGCTGGAGGCCGCCCCTGGTGGGCGGCCTGAGGCAGCAGCCCCCCCCCCCTATAGGGGAGATGGAATTCGTCTATGATGGCGAGCCGGAGAGTGAGTCTGCCGAGCCCGCGACGGTTGAGTTGGTCTAGGGTTGACGCCGGCTAGGCGACCTGGCGGACTGAAGGAATAGATCGCGCAGATCGCCTCCTGCTGCTTTAGATTGCCTCCTGCAAGGAAGAATGCTGCGCAGTTAGCATGCCTAACCGCGCGGCCTGCGAGGGTGAGCTAGGGGAGCAGCCCGCCGTCCCGCAGGGCACGCGGTAGCTATGCGACTGGGGCGGTTAGACTGGGGAGACCGCCCTAGCCACGCGGCCTGAGCGGATAGGAATTTTTATCCGCCTGGCCCAAAAAAGGAGGGTTGAGGCAGATCGTGACCCTCGGGGGGAACCCCTGAGTGGGCCGCGACTTGCGAGCTAGATACCTTGGGAGGGATCGCCGATTTGGGGGTTAACATCAAGCACTTTTCATCACCTCCTTTTGAACATCCACGTATATTATAATTTTTCTAGAAGCAGACTAGGGAAAATAAATTTCATGATGTGCATTATGTATTGCTTTTCAAAGCAAATGCATGGTGCACATCATGAACAAATTTCTTTTCACCACTCTTCAAAGTAATTAGGAGCTTACCTCTAGAATTTTTTATGAATTTCCAAAATTGACTTCTCCTTTGATAGTCTCATCCTGGTCTGTGAAGAGCTCCTTTCAACAACACATGTTATTGAACGATATCAAGATAACAGATATTTTTCTTTCCTTCTTCATTTCCTCTGTGCAAGGAACATGACCAAATCAACATATTAACCTTTGCTTCTGAAAGATGTAGTCTCGTTCACCATTTGGGGTAATCTGCTTTAGAAACTCATACGATCAAACTTATTACAACTATAATATTGTAACTAGGACTTGTTATCGCCTTTGATGAAAACCTTCTGGTCCTCTAGGTCCACAGGACCAAATGTTTGATAAACTCCACTAGTTTGACTTCTATCAAGGATGCTCTGCCCCGTCCTTGTCCACCTCTTCTATAGCTTTCCAAAATTCCTGTCTTCTTTATGTCACCTCTGACTTGATTATTCTCAATGGAAAAATTGCTAGGTAAATCCTGCTCCTTGGGACAAATGTTTTGACACTTACATGGCAGAAATCGCAAAGTCAAACTTTCTCGTAAAAGAACAAAGAAGTTTCTCCGTCACTTTGACATTGTTCAACATTTTTTTGCTTCTCTACATCCCATTTGCAACTGTTTTCAGACTAGTGAAATATTTATCTTTCAAATTTAGTTATAAGAGACTGTAAAAGTACCACTCTTTTTTTTACTCCTTGAAGAAATTTTTGTAGTCTCTCAAGCTTCTTTGGATGTCTTCACATCAAAAAAATCTCGAAGGTGGACTCATCGACTCCTTGAAAAATAATTAGATAAAGAGCATGGTCTTCTTATCTTTTTATGAAGCTCCATGAGGGCATTCTTTTGAGCATTCGTCATGGCAACTTCCCCGGTAGCTTTTGACTGTGTATGGCCTTTCTCAATAATATTTCACAACTCTTGTGAGCCAAACAGCATTTTCATTTGAAACCTTCAATTTTCAGCCAGCTTTTTCTTTAACTACGGGATTTGTGGCTGAATTAAGCTGGTCATTATTTAATTTAATAAGCACAACACATACCTTTGTCTCTTTGAACACATGAACCAACAATCCTACATGGACTCCAACTTCGCTCGAGAATGTGGCAGAAATCAGCGAACTTGGCGAATCTCACCAGCCTTGATCTAATATCGATTGTTGGAAGTGACATGGGCAGCCATGAAAAAAATATAAAAAAATAATAAAATGTTGAGTACAAAGGGCGGAAGTCTTGAGGTGGCTCTTTCTTACTATATTGGTGTTACAACACCTCTATTATTTTCTCTCACTAAGCATCTTGCATAAAGACAGCCTCTCCTAACAACTAGCTTCAGCTGGTTCTTTTTCACACAAAGCTACTAGCTATAGCCTATAGCTAGTATTTATCTCACTACTCCAGACACATCCCTCTCACATGCTAGAACTACTAATTAGTACGTCCATTACCTCCTTTCATTTACTTCTTCAAGTTTTCATTGATTGGTCTCTTTAAGCTTCCTAGAGCCACCGCCTTGCTGCCACTTTCTGGATTTTACAAAACCTTTAGCTCCAAGGTAAGCCACTGACTCAGTTGTCTCTTGAAGCTTCTGAGAACCAAACTCTGCTGACAATTGCTTCTGAAGAACTTCTGGTCTCAGCCTGCTTTGCTGCAAACCGAGCTCATTGCTCAAGCTCCGCTAATTCTAGGAGGCAATTTTGCTTCTACCTAACATTGTTTAGGGAGGCTGTGGGGGTGGCAAAAGAAGCTATGGAAAACTGTGGTGGAGAATAGTTTGTGAAATTATGGTTGGGCATAAAGAAAATTGTTTGGAAGAACTTGATTTTCAAATAAGAAAATTGTTTGGAAGAACTCCATTTTCAATATTGTTCAGAGCTAAGAAAAAAATTATTTTTTGACTTGAAAAATATTATAAACTATGTTTAATTAAAAATAAACAAGTAGTGTTTTGATTTAAATTATTAAATATTTATTGTTTTTGTAGTAAAATAAAATAGCTTAAGTAGTTAAAATTATGAAAGATTTAATAAAAAATATTTATTTAATATTTATTAATTTATTTAACTATTTAGTTCATAGTTATTATTTAACCATTTTGTAATCTATTATGTTATATATTTATCTAATAATAACAATACTTACAATATTTATTTTTTTATAACGCAATAATACAGGGACAATAAATATTTACTAATAATTAATACATTTGTTGAATGATATTTATAAAGTCTCGTTAGTAAAGGCTCATTTAGTCTCTTAACTAGGATGTTTAGTCTCACATCTTGTAATAGGGATTTCTCTCTTTCTCTCTCTCCCTATATATTTGTACTCACTTTTGTAACTTGGTACACAAGAAGTATATACAAGGTTTACTCAATTCTTCTACATGGTTCAGAGCTAGGCGATCTCGGGCAGTCTCTGAGTTTCTAACCGCAATCCTCCTTGCGGTTTAATGTCCACATCTCTCGCGGTTTACTTCTAACCGCCAGTTTCTCTGATGCCTCTCCTCGCGCGGTTTACTTCTTCTAAACGCCGTTTTCTCTGCTACTTCTCGTGGAACCACCCTCCTCCCCTCCCCCCTTCTCCTCTTCTTCTTTTATAACTCACTCAGGTCTACTCTGTGGGTCCCACCTCCTCTCTTCCCGCGCGGCCTTCTCCTTTAGTCGATGCGGTCCTCTCTTCTGGATCCTCCGTACTCCTCACGACCTGCCACTCGTGCAACTTTTTTGACCGCTCCGGCCTCATTCTTATTCGTATGGGTTACTTGTCGTGCGGTTTGCTCGTCCCAACTTACTCTTGTCGCACACTACCGCGTGTTTGCTTCCTATCTTCGTGTTCACGCAGTTTGTTCTTATCGCGCGATTTGTCTAACCGCAGCTCTTGTGGTCTACCTTCTTCTCGCCGCGGTCTGATGTCGCTGGTTTGTGCCCGCCACAGTATTGGGTTCTCTCAGCTCGTCGCAGTCTCTTCTCCGGGCGCGGCTTCTCTGACCGCTGCGACCTTCCCGGTTTGCCTGCTTCAAACCGCGTGGCCTTCCTGCTTGCTGCGGCCTTGCTCGTTGCGGTCGTTTCTCCTGCTTGCAGCGGTCCTTTTTAACCGTTGTGCCTCTTGTCGCGACCATTTCACTCTTGTTGTTGGCCTCTTATCACAGTCCTGTGCTTAGCCGCATCTGGTTAGTCGCGGATTGTGCTTAGCCGCGTTCTACCTTTTTCTTTTGGTGCCCACAGTTGCCCTGTTCTAGTTGTTGCGAACTTGGCCCTGTTCTCCACCCGCCGAAGAGTCGGCTCTCTACCCGCTGTTGCGGGCTTGCTCCTCTTTCCAGTGTGCTTCTCTTCAAGCTGCTTACGGCCTAGCTTTGTTGTCCGCCAGACTTTTCTGCTCAGTCGTTTCCCGCCTTGTCTCTTGCCATTGGCGGTCTCTCCTGCTGACCGCCAGGGTTAGTCGCTGCGACTTCTCTGGAAGCCGATCTCTGTCCACCGCAGCTCTTCCTCTAGCAGTTGTTCTTCAGGTTGTCTTGTCTCTGAACGCCTTGTGTCTGCTTCTTTACCTGCTAGTTCGCTGCTTTGTTGCTCCTGTCTACCTGCGGGCTCTAATTCCCGCTGCGGCCTGGCCCTCCTTGCCACCTCTGTTTTGCCACCTGTGGTTTGTTGAGGATTGGCCGCTTCTCCTGCAGCTATTATACGCAGTTTGCCCTTGCCGCTGGATGTTATCTGCTTGGCCGCTGGGTCTTCCCGGAGTATCTTTGTCATCACTAGCCGCTGCGACTTCGCCCTGCGCACAAATTGCTTCTTATCGCTACCCCTTTACCCATGGCTGCACATTCTACTTCACAAAGTCTCCAGAATGACATTGCTGACTTGCGATTCCAAATCCTGCAACTTCAAGGGATAATCGGAAATTCTCCGAGCTCTGTTGTGTCCATTTCTGGTAGTGTGTTTTCCTATCTTGCCCATAGTTCGTCCTGGATCTTGGATTCAGGGGCCTCCCACCACATTACCTCACGACAGCCATCTCGTTACTTGGACTCGGTGCATCTCAAGTCTATTACTGTTGCAAGTGGGGACACCATTCCTGTCTCTGGCTCCACCGTAATTAACATTACTCCCTTCACCACTCTTCGCTCTGCTTTTCATGTTTCGGGGTCTCCTTTCAACTTTCTCTCTATTAATTGTCTCACTCAAGATCTTGATTGCTACGTAAAATTCTCCTCCACCTCTTGTGTTGCGCAAGATTGCAAGACGCAATCTATCAATGAAAAAAGGCATCTATCGAATGGTCTCTACATCATTGACCCCTCTCCTCCGACGGTTTTGTCCTCTGAGTGGCATCGGCGTCTTGGACACCCTCCTCTAAACATACTCCGCAAAGCTCTTCCCGATGTTTACATCCGAGAATTCCCTTGTGAGTTCTGTATCTATGGAAAATATCATCGGTCTACGTTCTCACCTCATCCCACTCGGAGTACTGCTCCCTTTGATCTTGCTCCCTCTGATATCTAGAGACCATACAAAATCACCAGACTTTTTGGCTATTGTTACTTTGCTACATTTGTAGATGATTACTCTCAGGTGACATGGTTGTATCTCCTTCATGATCGCTCTGAATTGTCGGGTGTTTTTCGTGCCTTTATCACTGAAACTCGCAACCAGTTCGTCATTACAATGAAAACTCTCCGTTCAGACAATGCCCGTGAATACACTAGTCATACGTTTACCAACCTGTGTACTGAGTTTGGAATCATCCACCAAATCTCCTGTGTCTATACCCCCCAACAAAATGGTGTTGCTGAATGCAAGAATCGCCACCTCCTTGGGATTACCTGTTTTTTTATGTTTCAAATGAATGTTCCCAAGCAATATTGGAATTTTGCGGTCTCTACTGCATGTTCTCTTATTAACCGCATGTATTCCTCTGTTCTCAACTTTGTGGTTCCCTTCAACCTACTTTTTCCCACCACACCTCCATTTTCAGTCACCCATTACGTGTTTGGTTGCGTGTGCTATGTTCATAATCTTGGCCCGTCCACAGACAAGCTCGCTCCTCGTGCCTCAAAATATATGTTTGCTGGTTACTCCCGTACTCAGAAGGGTTATGTCTGCTTCTCTCCTAAAGATCACAAGGTTGTTACTTCTGCTGATATCACTTTCTCTCTCTCTCTCTCCCTATATATTTGTACTCACTCTTGTAATTTGGAACACAAGAAGTATATACAAGGTTTACTTAATTCTTCTACAACATTAATAAGCAAACAACAACACTCAAGCCTTTATCCCACTATAGTGGGGTCGGCTATATGAATCTTTGTCGCCATTGTGCCATATCTTTAGTCATAATCTCACTAATGTCTAAGTATATCATGTCTAAAACAATAACATTAATAAGCATATAAAATAATTAATTATTAATACCAAACATTTATTCATAATAAATTATTCTAATATCTATAGATTGGCAGTAGCTATCACTTATTCAGTTATTCACAACGTAACTTATCAAAATTAAATAAATTATAGGTTAACATGTGCACAATAATCCGCACATGCAAGAGACCACAGTTTCCTCTTGGAATGTAGAACTTTTTCCATGATTTAAATCTGCACAAAAAATGTCTTTAGGGGGGCAGATGTAGCGATCATTGCCAGCCCCAAAAGTTTCTGTTTGAGACAGCCTTTCAACAAACACAGCGTGTGGCCTCAAACAAGGTCATAATCACATTAAATTCATAAAGATAGTATCTTATTCATTTTTCTAATTGTGCCAAAAGTGCATCAAAAAGGCATCCAAAAAGTTACCCAGATTTCTTTGATAAAGAAAGTATGTCATAATCTTATTATTGCGGCATCCAGAAGGGTTCAAAACCTAAAATAGAAAAAAATGAAGGAAATGATGCTTTGGACAAAATGATATACAATACAAGAGTATTAGGCTCCATGTTTGGCACGGCGGTGGCGGACATGAACGCGGTAGTTATGAACCGTCATTCATGAACGCCCAACCTCACATAAGGAACTTCATCCACTTTTATTTTCAAAACTAGTATTATTTTCTTGGTGGTGGCCGTAAGCCCTTTACCGTTGTCATGACAAACATACATTCCATGACGGTGCTGTTTTTGTCCAAACTCACTGGACCAAAAACACCGGGCCAAACGGAGCCTTAATATATCAAATAAATATTAAACAAGGGCATCACGACCGTTCATTTAAAATTCCAGGGTAATGACACAACAAAGAGCACATATCACAAAAGCAACAAGCTGGACCACCCAAACATAACTAGAGGTGAGGTGGTTGAAATCCTACCCCACCCTCAAAAAAGGAGGGTAAGGTCCCATCATGTTCAATCGCATGGAAAATTTTCTAACATTGGGCATTTAAATTTTAACTACAGAAAAGAATTAGAAATGGGAATATCTCATGCAACCTAAGTCGCATCATGTTTTACTTTTATTTCTCGCATTTTATTAGTGTCGTGCATGTTATCTGTGTATGTGTGTTCATGCATATTTATCGCATTTGTTACTCGCGCTCGTTTGTACTCGTGCTTGTTTGCACGATTTATTGGAGTGACCGACCAATAAGATTATGAATGAATAGGTCCGTCAAATTATGCTAAGTGATAATTAGAGCAAGCAAAGAAAATCATTTTAAAATTAAGTACTTTATATTATATTTAAAAAAGGTGCAAAATATGAATTATAAATTTTATCACGATGGGGGAAGCCTAAGAAATCTCTACTCTATTCTAGCCGGCCATATGTGAAACCTCCAATAATAATTTGAACCCTCATCTTCTATGCAACCCGTTTTAAATTAATACTTTTTTTTGAAGGGCGGCATGGGTCTATAATCTATATATATAATAAAATAGAACTAAAACATCATATCAGATTGGAGTACAAGTGACAAATCATTGGGCAGGGGCATGCCTCTAACCCAAGTAAAATCCTCCATGAAAGCCCTTTTGGAGATGAGATCTGCTGCATTGTTTGCAGTCTGGCTGACTCTGGATAGGGTAATCCTTAGACCATCTTTAAGGAGATCAGCACAGGCATTTTTTGTGTCACCACTATGGAATCCATCAAGAATGCGAACAATCATGGAAGCGGCCTCGGATGAGTCGCCTTCAAGCACGATATCGCTGCGGTCGCTGAAGGACTGCTTGGCAAGCTCTAAACCGCAGCATGCACTTCGAAATTCAGTCATTGCAATCGCACGGCTGCCGCACATGATGTCTCTTGCTCCCAGAAAATCGCCGCAATGATTGCGCACAATACAACCAAGCCCAGCTGGCCTATTCTCACGGACAGAACCACCATAGTTCACTTTGATCCATCCAAAGGGTGGGGGCGTTCATGTTGATTGTTGGTTACATTGGACCGCCCAGTTCCTTTGCCAGGTGTCGCGAACAGCGTCGATTACAATAGCAGTCGGTTGGGTGTAAGGTTCGCCATGGATGAAGTAGTTGCGCCATGGATGAAGGTTCGCCATGGATGAAGCACTTCAAAATTAATACTTTATTTAGCCAAAATTAATTGTTCCTTTATAAGAACCCCCCTCCCCCTCGAACATCCTAAGTTTTATTATCAATTAAAGGCATCAAATAAATCTCCACATTTTAATCCCTAGTCACCTTCAACAATAACCTAGCCTAGAAAAGAGAACTGAACGAGACCTTTTGTCTTGTTTGGTTCCCTTCAGCGTAACTCTGTTGCGCCTCCCATTGCCCGACTCCCCCACTACCCGCCTCGCCGCCGCCGTCAAAGGCCCTCCCGGCTCCGGCGAACCTTTCCCCGCTTATTTCCCGGAGTTTCAACGAGGTCGACGCTCTTCTTCCCTCTTCCCTTCGTCGGGCGTAGCTTCACCTGGATTATTCCATCGAATTCTACCTCTCATGTACCACTCACCGACAGTTCTGGCGAGTCCCCCATTGTACCACTACCTTCCCTCCCTTACGCCGCCAACCACCCACAGTATCTGCTCCCAAGTTTCTCCCGTCCCTCACAGAGCCAACCAGCTTGTTGTTCAATAAACCTTCAACCCTACACTGGTTTGCTACGATCATTGGTCTGAGGTATAACTCTCCTCTTCATGCTCTCCCTATTGCTAGTTCAATTTTATGCTAATTGTTGGAAAAACAATGTAAAAGGCCCAATAATGAAGGCCCAGTTTGAGCCTCTTTCTTTGTTGTTGTTTAGTCTCACATCTTTGAATGAGATTTCCTCTCCCCTCTCTCCTCCTATATAAATATACAAAGGCTTGTATATTAATGATATGAGAAAAAGATTAATAAAAATCATTATTCAATTTCGATCTTTTTCTGTATTTTCTACATGGTATCAGAGTCAAATCGATCCTAACAAACTTTTCTTTTCACACATGGGTTCTTTTCTTTTTTCGCGCTTCCAAGGTCCGGCGGCTATTTTTGTTCTTAACCGCATACCCCCTCCCCTTCTCCTTCCTCCCCTGCCTACCTGCCTGCCGACGCTACCTTTATAGGATTCGGTCGTTGCCTGCTTGGGACCCACTGCTTGGCGCCTCCCGTGGCCTCTTCCTCTTGTCGCATTTCCCGCGCGTCACTGGCCATAGCTCTACTCGTCGGGTTGTCTGTTTCTTGCTTGCTTGTCGTGGTGTGCCTGATCGCTTGACCGCCAAATTGCAATCTCCAAATCACGTATTCGCCTGGTTGCTGCTGGTCTGTTTGCAGCTCCTGGTTGCAGCCCTTGCTTGCCTGCTTGCCGCTGGTAGTTGCGGTTGTCGGTGATCCCGCTTATTTGCTTGACAGTTCGGTGGTGTCCCTTCTTCTCCTGCTCGACAGATCGGTGATCTCTCTGCTCGCGCGACCTCTCTGGTTGGTTGCTAGACCGTGCGAACTCTCCCATCCGCGATCTCTCCCGAAGAGCTGCGCTTTCATGCTCGCTACATAGTTTTTTCTCTTTTCGCGGACCTTTGCTTCTGTCGGACTACTCAAGCCCCCTGCTCTCTGACCACCTCTAGTTGCACTCTGATCGCTTGTGTCTGCTGACTGCTTGCGTCTGCTAACCGCCAAGCTCTCCTCTGACCCGCAGTCATCGAGATCTCTCTGCCTTTGTGACCGATGCTGCTCTGTCGGCTTCTGCTTTGGTTGGATCTTCTCTGATGGCTGAAATTGATGCCCCACCTATTTCGACCCTACTCCAGCGGTCACCTCAATCTCACTTTCCTCCCCCATTCTCTTGTGGAGGTCACACCTCTTCTCGGGGTAGAGTTCGACACAGTCGCGCTCCTCTTAATTATACCTATTGTGGCCGGGATGGTCATCTCACAACTACAAGTTACCGTCTACATGGTCTGCCACCCGCCCCACATGCCTCTATTGCAGTCCAAGCTCCAAACAACCATCAAAATAATATTGATGTCTTGCGCACCCAACTTCACAAACTACAAGGGCTGATCAGCCGTTCCTCCGACTCTGTTGTGTTTATTTCAGATGACGGCATCTCCTGTCTCACCCATAATTCATCCTGGATTATGGATTCTGGAGCAACACATCATATTCTCCGACAAAACCTTCTCAATACTTGGCCTCTGAGCATCCCAAGTTCATCATTATTTCCAATGGGGACACCACCCCATGACCCCAGTGTATGGTTTAGTCAATATCACCCTTACTCTCTCCATTACTCTTTCTTCGGTTCTTCATGTTCCGGGATCTTCTTTCAATCTCCTCTCTATTAGTCGTCTCACTCAAGTCCTTGATTGTTATGCAACTTTCTCTTCCACCTCTTTTGTTGTGCAGGATCGAAAGACGCACAATATAATTGGTAAGGGCAACTGTCGCATGGGCTCTACATCCTGGAACTCCCCTTCCCTACGATTCTCTTCTCTACTAGCTCTGTCGAGTGGCATCGACGTCTTAGGCATGCACCTCTCTGAATCCTCCAGAAAGCTCTCCCAGAGTTGTCCCTCAATGACTTTACACGAGTCATGTATCTAAAACAAACAACATCGTTCTACTTTTTTAGCTAATTATATTCGGAGCAATGCTCCATTTGTTTTAGTTCATTCTGATATTTGAGGGCCCTATAAAACAACAACTGTTTCTGGTTATCGTTACTTTATTACCTTTATTGATGACTACTCTAGTATGCTATGGTTATTAGGGTATCTACAACATCATGGGCTCTACATCCTGGAGCTCCCCTCCCCCACGATTCTCTTCTCTACTAGCTCTGTCGAGTGGCATCGGCTTCTTGGGCAGGCACCTCTCCGAATCCTCCAGAAAGCTCTCTCATATTTTTCCTTCAATGACTTTACACGAGAGTCATGTATCTACAACTAACAACATCGTTCTACTTTTTTAGCTTATTGTATTCGAAGCAATGCTCCATTTGTTTTAGTTCATTCGGATATTTGAGGGACCTATAAAATAACAAGTGTTTCTAGTTATCGTTACTTTATTATCTTTATTGATGACTACTCTAGTATGCTATGGTCATATTTGTTTCATGATCGCTCTGAATAAACTCGTGTGTTTTGTGCACTTACAATTGAGACTAGCAACAAATTTTCTACTACCATTAAAACTCTCTGAACCGAAAATGCACGTGAATACACAAGTCATGTGTTTACAAACTTGTGTGCCAAGTCTGAGATCATCCACCAAACCTCTTGTGTGTATACCCCCCCCCCCAACAAAATTGATGGCGTGCCACTCCCGACGAAGGTCTATTCCCGCAAGAGGCGGTAAACCGCTACCTGATTGGGCGATTTGAGTTTGTGGTTGCGTCTGGATGGTTGATCCGAGTCAATTTCATATTTTACTTTTTTAGGATTTGAGTTGTATTTAACGCCCAATCGGCCCAAACAGCGTGAGCCGTCTAATTCGGATGGGTACTTATGTAAATTTAGGGTTATTTATATGGTGTGCAGCCGGCAGTTCAAGGCATTAAAGGTTTTGGGAAATTACGAAGCCTCTCGATCTCCTCCTCCTTCTGGTGCGATGCCGGGAAGGTCCCTCCTAGTGCGACTCCAGGACCAGCCCTCTCCGCCACTCGTTATCCGTTGCAGCCTCTCCCCACATGTTGAATCCAGCCCGTCATCTTCCCCGCCTCCCTGCGCCCAAGCCACCCCCAGATCTTGTAAGCCCGCCCTTTCCCCTCTCTTCCACCCCTGCTTTCTCCCGTCCAAGCCACTGGTCGACCTTTCCCCGCTCAGATCCGCCGCCGCCGCTCCACCCCTAGCCCATCGGTCTCCACCCAGTCCTAACCCCCCCCCCCACCAGCAACCTACCTTTGCCTTCAGTCGGCCTAAAATTACATCGTCAACCTCCCAACAGCCATCCAAACCTGACCCAAACCTCTGCCTGCTTTCTTTCTTGTCGTTGGACTCCACCCAATCAACCTGTCCCTTCTCAATAAACCTCAACTAGACCCTATCAGCCCAAGTCCCCTCCTCCATAAACTCTTGTAGCAACTTAACCTTCAATATCATACGACTTGCAACCCACTCCATACCATTTCCTAATCCGGATCCCTATTTCCGTCGCATTCCCACTTGTTATGACCTTGGGTGCTCTTCCCCACAACCGTCGTTGTCGCCGCCTGCACGGTTGAGTTGTGGTATGTAATTTCATTTTTTATTGTTGTTTATTTTGGCACTATATCTGCAGTAGTTATTATTTTCAATTTGTTACTAGTATCGACGTTTGTGTGATTTGCAGGGTTCATTCTGTGCGTGCTTAAAATTAATTGCGCCTCGATCAAATAGTAAACACGCTTGTTTCTCCTTAATTAAAGAACTTGTGAATTCTTATGCCTCTGTCGTATTTATAATAATAAATTATGGTTGCGCAAGTTTTTTAGTGAACTAACTTGGCATCATCAACATATTCATCATTTTGTCACATATTAGGTTGCATTAAGATTGCTCACTTTGCGTCGTCCTGCCGCTGCATCAAATTGGTATCAAATTCCTAGGTTAATGGCCATTTGCATGAAACGTAGTGGTAGGTTTTAAAGTCTACATTCATTTATGTCTAGTTATTGTCGTCGTTCATCTCCTCTATTTGGGGATCCCGAATCCACCTATATCTGACCTCATAGACCCCCTTTAGAGAAACCCTCATGCTATCATGATGATTATTATCGCTCATCGCACACAACTCCTAGAGATTGCGTCGACCCCTCAACGCAATTCCAGTATTCTAAAGACGATCACCACAATGAGAGGTCCTCTCGTTATCATCATTACACCTCTTTGCGATTTTATGATGAGAGAGTTGAATATCGTTCAGGTCATCGTTGCTACACATCTCCTCTAGTTGAGGAATCTGAGTTTGGGTATGCGCGACCACCACTGTACATTCGTAGGGCCCATGCCCATTCTCGAGCACAATCTAATTATGTTAGGAACTACCATCGAGATGACCCTCAGGAACCTTATATAGGTTACCATCACCAGGATCACAACACTTGTCAAGACCCTCCTAATATTCCGCAAAAGGAGTTACTTGAGGCTGAATTTCAGCGATAAGTTCTTGACCTCTTTAATCTCTTAGATACTCATTTTGATCACGTGAGATCTACCTTAGGAAGCATCAATAGTAAAAAGCCTGAAGATTTAGGTCAAGTCACTGATTCATCTAGTAGTGCTCCCACTGATATGAGAGACTTGATACCTGATTTTGATTCATCCTATCTGGGTAAGACATAGTCCCCACTTGATTTAAGAGTCGAGTCAGATCATGACTGTATTATACAAACGAGGAGTGATACTAGTATGACGAAGGAGTGTGGTCACATGAGTGAGGACGAGCGGCTCAGTGACACTATGATAGTATATCCATCCACCGCAACCCACTTGAACCTAGTGTCCCTTTCAGTTAGAGACTTAGTCCTTGGTACGGTACTGATTGACCCGCATTGAGTATGGGATCCTCCCGCTCTTCCCTTAATATTATCTCGAGCCACACCACGACCGAAGGCCGAGAGCTTAGTGACGATTTCTTAGTGGTTACCTCACTAGTTCTTGGGAACAACACCCCCTTTTGACGGTACACTCCTCTTGGAGGACCATCATGTCATTGTTAACCTCTCTGGGATCAAGTCCCCGAGAGGCTCATTTAACGAGTTTTTTGTCCTACACTTTAGTGATGGGTCGTGTCTCCGAACTAGTGATCATCACATACGCGATGACTTTTGGCATACACCCCTTGGTGAGCTACCAGGGGTTTTATCATTTGAGAGGCACCCATCACATCCGTGCATCGCACTATTTTTTCACCATCTGTGACATTCCTTCGGGTAATGACATTATGCACGCAGAATTTTTCTATCGACTGCCTAGTGAGCTTCCTGATGATTTGCATCTCCCGGGAGATATTTGGCGTATCATGATTCCGCAACTCACTGTTGGTATCTCAGTTAAGCAGATGAGTGATCTCGGCACACTAAGTGAGTTTTTCTACCTATGAAGCACCGACACTCTCGGGGGCCCAACGTGTCCGTGTCGGACTCTCCGACACGCGTCCGACACGCCGACACGCTCGGACACGCGTGTCGGAGAGCCGACACGTTTTTTAATTACGCGGGACACGCGTGTCCCGGGGGACACGCGTGTCCCGCTATTTTTTAAAGGGCGCTCGTCGATTTATTTCTCCCGCAGCAGGAACGTGCGTCGTCTCTCCCGCGACGATCTAGGGCAGCAACTTTCCTACTCCATCGTGCTTTGGTTGCTTCGTGCTCTCACTCCGGCGAAGATCTTCTTCCTCCCGCATCCTCCCGCAGAGCTAGGGCATCAGCTTACCGGCGAAGATCGTCTTCCTCCAGGCTCCCGCAGATCTAGGGCATCTTCGTTTCTCTTGCTCTTCTACCGCAGATCTAGGGCTTTCGCTGATTCGAGCTCCAGGTATGTCATCTTCTCATCTTCCACTCATCGTGATTAAATTCTTGTTCCTCTACGTAACGGGCTCAAATTTTTTCTTGCTCAGAGCTTGGTTCGATCATTTCCTGCACCCGTAAGCTTCTTTCTTATACCTGAATCCTTCTCGGAGAGTGTTGGCAGTCGGCTAAGGTTAGTAGTTTTCATATTTCTTCAAAACTCTTGTATTTCGTAAAATTTATGAGACAGGTTTTTTTATGAGGTTTAGGGTAATTTTTCTTAGCTAGTTTATGTCAACATCCCTTAGTTTGTACCATCCTTTTTAATACTAATAAGCACTTTAAGCAGAAACGCATACTTCTACTCCTGGATGCTTCCAAATGCATTTAAAGTCTGATGTTTATATTTGGAAAATTGTGGAATGTAATTTTATTGCCAATTCATTGGAGTTTAATTGATGTGCTGAGAATGACTAGGCTTTTTTATTTGTTCTGTTGTTATGTAATGTTTAATTCTTGTTTGAATTTATGATGTTGCTTCTTCATTTTTGGATGAATTTTCTTTGTAGAATGTCTTCAAGCAAGGGTAGTAATAGTGGTTCACAAGAGCATATATCTGATGATGATTTGAATAAACCATTATGGAGGTTTGTCACTAAGCTGGCTACACATGGTGAGGCGGGAGGCAATTTGACATGGAAGTGTAATTTTTGCGAAAAAATTTTTACAAGTTCATATACAAGAGTGAGAGCACATTTGTTAATGCTCAGTGGAAAAGGAATTGGAAAATGTGTCAAAGTAGAAAAGAGTGATCTCATCGAGATGGAAAATTTAGAAAAAGAGTTGAATGCTAGAATTGTAAGTCTTGCTCCTAGAAAGGTTCCTTTGCCCCCTTCTAGAATTTCAAGCAGCGAAGGTGGATCCTCTAGTGGGGTTGATTATTTCCCCAAAAAAAGAAAAGTTGAAAGTGGTGGAAAAGGAGCACTTGAGAAGTCATTTAACTTGGGTCAACGAGAACAGTTAGATTATGAAATTGCAAGAATGTTTTATTCAGCAGGTTTACCGTTTTATCTAGCACGGAATCCTTACTTTATATCCGCTTTTACTTATGCTGCAAATCATGATATTGCGGGATATTTACCACCAAAATACAATTTGCTTAGGACCACCTTGTTGCAAAAGGAGAAATTGAATGTTGATAGATTGTGTGCAACCATCAAAAATATGTGGAAGGAGAAGGGTGTTAGCCTAGTGAGCGATGGATGGAGTGACTCCCAACGACGATCACTTATTAATTTCATTGCAGTTAGTGATGGAGATGCAATGTTTTTGAAGGCTGTTGATTGCTCGGGTGAGATAAAAGATATGCATTTTATTTTTAACCTATTCAAAGAGGTTATAAATGAAATTGGACATGAGAAAGTTGTCCAAATTATAACAGATAATGCTGCTAATTGCAAGGCTGTGGGACAACTTATCGAACAAGAATTTCCCTCTATTATTTGGACTCCTTGTGTGGTGCACACTCTGAATCTTGCATTAAAGAATATATGTGATCCAAAGAATACAGAGGTCAATCAAGATGTTTATTTGGAATGCAGTTGGATATCAGAAATTGTTTCTGATGTTTTGCAGGTAAAAAATTTTATTATGAATCATGTCATGAGATTAACAATATTATAATGAGTTTGTTAACTTGAAATTATTTTTGATGTTTTGTAGGTAAAGAATTTTATCATGAATCATTCCATGAGACTTGCAATTTACAATGAGTTTGTTAACTTGAAATTGTTATCCATTGCTGATACAAGATTTGCTTCAATGATTGTTATGCTGAAAAGATTTAAGCTCATTAAAAGTGGTCTCCAAACCATGGTGATTTGTGAGAAATGGAGTATTTATCGAGATGACAATCCAGGAAGAGCAAGGTTTGTGAAGGAAAAAGTACTAAATGATTCATAGTGGGACTCTATTGATTATATCCTATCCTCCACAGCTCCTATTTATGATATGCTGAGCTTTTGTGATACGGATAAACCTTGTCTTCACTTAGTCTATGACATGTGGGATTCTATGATTGAAAAAGTGAAGAAAGCTATTTATGATCATGAAGTTAAAAGGTTAGATGAGAAATCAACTTTTTATGATGTTGTTCAAGCAATATTACTTGATCGTTGGTCAAAGAACAACACTCCTCTTCATTGCTTAGCACATGCCTTGAATCCAAAGTAATTTCTAACTTTTCAAGTTCTTTTTATATTTATATTAATGTTACATTTTTATGTTATTAATACTTGTGTTTCTTTTTAAATTAGGTATTATAGTGAGCAATGGCTCAATGAAGATCCTTCAAGAGTATCTCCATACAAGGATAGTGAGATAATTCAAGAAACTAAAAAATGTTTTAGGAAATACTTTCCGGATATTGAGGAGCGAACACGGGTGAATTTAGAGTATGCAAATTTTGCATACATAAATGGAGATTTTAGATATTTTGATTCAATTCAAAGCAGATATTCTATGGATCCCAAGGCTTGGTGGGTTGTTCATGGAGCAAGTGCTCCTATTCTACAAAGCTTAGCCTTAAAGCTTCTTGCACAACCATCCTCATCATCATGTGCAGAGAGAAATTGGAGTACATATTCTTTTGTACACTCAATGAAGAGAAATAGAATGACACCAAAGCGTGCAGAAGATCTGGTTTTCATACACAGTAATTTACGTCTGCTTTCAAGAAAAAATCCACAATATACACAAGGAGAAACAAAGATGTAGGATATTGGCGGAGATGCTTTTGATACATTCGAAGATGTTGGTATGCTGGAAATTGCAAATCTCTCACTGGATCAGCCAGACATGGAATCAGTTGTTTTTTTAGATGATATATAACATGTAAGTTTGAGTATTACATTTTTATATGTGAAGTTTGTTCATTGCTTATCTATTTATTGATATTTTACAATTTTTATAATAATAAAATATAAATTTAACAAACGTGTCCGAACGTGTCGAATATTACTAGTTTACGAGAATGGACGAGTCGCGTGTCGTGTCGTGTCGTGTCGCGTGTCGCGTGTCGGTGTCGGTGCAACATAGTTTTCTACACCCCGCTCAAAGAGCCTCAAGATAAACCATCAATCCTTAGGGACTTTCACTGTTATATCATGTGTGCATTTTGTCAGTCTGTCGTGTCAGACGCCAGTCATTGGCGTATGTTGCATAACTTGCATGGTCATTCTCATATAGTGTCTGACTCTCCAATCTTGCAGGATTTGAGTCCAACGTATGATTTGCATCACTCGCAGGAGTCAGCGGAGTCTTTTATCCAGCATGTGCATGTGCTTCATGAGTCGATCCGTAAGATATTTGCATCTAGTAATGATTTTTATAAAGATTAAGTAGACCAGCACAGGCGGGAACAAACCTTTTAGGTGGGATAACAAGTGTTGATTCACATTCGTTCAGAGAGGGTCTCACAGGGACCAGCAAAGAAATTAAGCGCTCACCGAATGGGCCTCAATACAGTCGTACGACGGATTGGTATGAACGCAGATGAGATCGACATCCCTCATGGTATGGGCATCAGCCGAGTATTCAACGTAGAGGATCTGACTCCTTACTACGAGGAGAACGTGTATGTGGACCCTTCTTCCATACCTCTGTCTAAGACTTTATCTCTCACAGCCCCTTTACCTGAGACTTCACCTCCTATCGCCTCCATCAATCCCTCTCTATTGCCACTCGTGGAATCGCGCCATGAGTATGGTATTGCACTATTGACGATTCCACCGACAAAGCAATCAGACGAAGCTATATAACTGTCATACGGAGATACATTACAACCAGAGCCACCTACTTCTACTGACGACGTACTTCAGATCATCGATCACGACTTCAACACCGCGAGCGGGCGAGATATTGTGCGATATCTTGTCTGTTGGAGCGATCGGCCTCTATACGATGCTACATGGATTTCTTCAGAGGAGCTCGAGAGACTCGCCCCACAGCTACACAAAGAGTACGATCATCTTCACTCATTGGAGATGAGTGCATTCAAGCCGGGGGGGAGTAGAAGGTGTACAGCTCCCAAAGTTCTATTCCTGCAAGAGGCGGTGAACCGCTACCCAATCGGGCGATCTGAGTCTGTGGTTGCGTCCAGATGGTCGATCCGAGTCAATTTCATACTTTACTTTTTATGATTTGAATTGTATTTAATGCCCGATCGGCGCAAACAGCGTAAGCCGTCCGATTCGGATGGGTACTTATGTAGATTTAGGGTTATTTATATGGTGTGCAACCGGCGGTTCAAGGCACCGAAGGTTTTGGCAATTTCCCAAACCGTTTGATCTCCTCCTTCCGGTGCGACGTTGGGAAGGTCCCTCCTGGTGCAACTCCGGGACCAACCCTCTCCGCCACTCGTTAGGCGCTGCAACCTCTCACTGCCTAATACATCCAGCCCGTCATCTTCCCCGCCTCCCTACGCCCAAGCCGCCGCCAGATCTTGTAAACCCACCCTTTCCCCTCTCTTCCGTACCTGCTTTCTCCCATCCAAGCCACCGACCGACCTTTTCCCGCTCAGATCCGACGTCGTCGCTCCACCCCTTGTCTGTCGGCCTCCACCCAACCCTAATCCCCCCACCACCACCAGCAACCCCCTTTTGCCTCCAGTCGGCCTAAAATTACGTCGTCAACCTCCCGGCCCAAACCTCCGCCTGCTTTCCTTCTTATCGTGGACTCCACTCGATCAACCCGTCCTTCTCAATAAACCTCAACCAAGCCCTATCAGCCCAAGTCCCCTCCTCCATAAACTCCCGTAGCAACTTAACCTTCAATATCATCCCACTTACAGTCCACTCCAGACCATTTCCTATCTGGATCCCTATTTTTGTCGCATTCCCACTTGTTACGACCTTGGGTGCTCTTCCCCACAACCATCGTTGTCGCCGCCTGCACGTGTGAGTTGTGGTATGTAGTTTCGTTTTCTATTGTTGTTTATTTCGGCATAATACCTGCAGTGATTGTTATTTTCAATCTGTTACTAGTATCGGCGTTTATGTGATTTGAATGGTTCATTCTGTAGGTGTTTAAAATTAATTGTCTTGTTCGAATAGTAAACACGCTTGTTTCTCCTTAATTAAAGAACTTGTGAATTTATATGCCTCTGTCGTATTTATAATAATAAATTATTGCTGCACAAATTTTTTAGCGGACCAACTTGGCATCATTAGCATATTCATCATTTTGTCACATATTAGGTTGCATTTAGATTGTTCACTTAGCATCGTCCTGCCACTGCGTCAAAAATGAGGTTGCAAAACGCAAGAATCGTCAAATTCTTGAAGTCGCACGCTTCATTATGTTTCAAATGAATGTTCTTAAATTTTATTGGAATTTTGCGGCATCTATAGCATGTTGTCTTATAACTGCATGCCCTCCTCCATTCTCAACTTTACACCTCCCTTTAACCTTCATTTTCCCACCACAACCCCCTTTTCAGTCATGACTTGTGTATTTGGATGTGTTTGCAATGTTCATAATCTTGGCCCGTTCACTAACAAGCTTTCTCCTCGTGCCACAAAATATATGTTCGTTGGGTACTCTCGCACTCAAAAAGGCTGTCTGCTACTCTCCCAAGGATCGCAAGGTTATTAGATCAATTGATGTCACATTTTTCGAAGGCCAGCCCAATCATTCTCAACCCAGTGATTCTCCACTACCACCTCTATTGTCGCGGCCTACTGTACCTGTTACTTCTAACCAACCACCTCTCCTTCCCACTCCAATCCCAAACCTATCATCAAAACCACCTCTGATTTGTGTGTATACTCGTCATACTTCTCTGTTTGCTGCTCTACGAGAAGTGTCATCTACCAATGATATTTTGCGACCTGGAGATCCGACAACAATCTATACTGCTCACCCGAAGGAGAATATCATTGCATCTACCAATGATATTTTGCCTCTCTCCGAAACTACGACAATTTGCAACTTTTTATCATCTATTTCCACCCCTAATTCTGTGCAGGAGACTCTCCAACATCCGGAGTGGCGGGCGGTCATGGATGAAGAAATGTCTGCTTTTGGGGCAAACCAAACTTGGGATCTTGTCCCTCTTCCTCTCGGCCAGACTTGTGTAGGTTGTAAGTGGGTATTTGCCATCAAACATGGTCTGGATGGGACTATTCAACGTTTGAAGGCTCTTTTATGGCTGGTGGCTTTGCTCAACAACAAGGCTGGATTATGATGAGACCTTCTCTCTGGTCTCCAAACACAATATTGTTCGTGTTTTGATCTCCCTCAATATTCATTGACACTGGCAGTTGCATCAACTGGATGACAAAAAAGTTTTTCTCAATGGCAATTTGCAGAAGACTGTCTATATGCAATAACCTCCCGGGTTTGAGACTACGAGGGAGTCTCTTGTATGTCGTCTGAAGAAATATCTGTATGGTCTCAAACAGTCTCCTCAAGTATGGTTTGACAAGTTTAGTTAGGATGTATGTGTTGTTGGGTTCACTTGAAGTTCAGCTGACTTCTCTCTATTCACTCGTCATCTCCCAACAGATACAGTGATTCTATTGATGTATGTTGATGATATTTTGATTACAGGAGATGATCTCATAGGAATACACATGATCAAACAACATTTGGCTTCTGTTTTTCAAACTAAGGACCTGAGAAATCTTTGATACTTTCTTGGTCTCGGGTGGCATGACTGTCTGATGGACTTGTTCTATCTCAATGAAAGTACTATCTTGACTTGCTTTGTGATGTTGGCTACTCTGGATGCAAGCCTGATGACCCCTATGGATATCAATCACAAGATTTACGCTCATGCCTCAGACTCTGATCTACTTCTTCCAAACCCAGAGTATTTTCATTATTTTGTAGGGAAGCTAATATATGTCACTATTACGAGACCTGATATATCATTTGTTATTGGAGTTGTCAGTCAAGTCATGCATGAAGCACAAATCTCTCATCTCTAGACAGTTGAGTGTATTCTTCGGTACTTGAATACTACTCCTGGACAAAATTTTGTATACACGTCTTTTTTATCTCTCTTATCACTTATTGCATATTTTAACGTTGATTATGTTGGTTCACTGGATGATCGACATTCTACGGTGGATATTGTACATATTTTGATGGATACCTTGTCACCTTGCGCAGCAAGAATTAGTCGGTATTTGCTCACTCATCAGTCAAAGTTGAGTATCGATCAATGACCTTTATTGTATCTGAGCTCAACTGGTTGGAAAGTCTTCTAAGCAACCTTGGTGTTAGGCTTTCCTCACCGACCATTCTTTATTGTGACAGTCAAGCTGTTATACATATTGTCAAGAATTCTGTACCAAACATATTGAAGTTGATTGTCACTTCATTCAAACGAATTGAAGTTGTTATACATATTGAGGTTGGAAAGTCTTCTAAGCAACCTTGGTGTTAGGCTTTCCTCACCGACCATTCTTTATTGTGACAGTCAAGCTGTTATACATATTGTCAAGAATTCTGTACCAAACATATTGAAGTTGATTGTCACTTCATTCAAACGAAGTTTCAACTTAAGAAATTAGAATTGAAATAAGTTCTTGTTACTGGGTAAGTTGTTAATATTCTCACAAAGGCATTATCACGACCGTTATATTATTAGTTCTTATCCAATTTTGGTGACTACAATTTTTATGTTCCAGCTTGCAGGGGAGTGTTGGAAAAACAATGTAAAAGGCCCAATAATGAATGCACAGTTTGAGCCTCCTTTTTGATGTTGTTTAGTCTCACATCTTCAAATGAGATTTCCTCTCCCCTCTCTCTTTCTATATAAATGTACCAAGGCTTGTATATTAATGATATAAGAAAAAGATTAATAAAAATCATTATTCTATTTCAATCTTTTTTTTGTATTTTCTACACTAATGTTAAGTGATTATTAAATTTAGAGCTTGCTGAAACCTATCGTTTCATGTTTGTCGTCAATTTGCAAATCCTGATGTATTAGCTTTCATTGAATAACATACGGAGAATTTAATTCATGTTGCGAAATGCGCACAATGGTTAGACATTTAAGCATGGTTGTAAATGCTAGATTGGTTATTGCAAGATATTGCTCATGAAACTTCCGCTGACGCCACTTAATTTAATTTTGATCTTAGACTTTATCTTTTAAAATTAATTCAAGGATTTTGAAATACATTAATTTAGTATCAGAGTTGGGTTGGATTCACTCATATCGTGAATTCGACGATTAGATAATTTTTTTTAAAAACATTTTGCTTAAAATATGTGTTTTAAGGTTTGGAAAAAATAATACGCTCGTTCTTGCGTCGAAGGAAAAAACTCCTTACAAAAAAATAGAGTATCTTTTAGAATTTTACTTAAAAAAAGTTATTTTAAAATCCCGTCTGAAAAGAGAGAAAAAAAAGAAGGATATTGACGAGTGCATTAAAACCTTATTGAAAAACGTTGAGTTCATAACTGCAGACTTCAAGCAGAATCTGAATGGGTTGTGCACCGTTGTTCATAACCTTGAAGTGGCAATGCGCAAATGATACATTTTTCATTAAAATCTCCCAACTACGTATCAACTAGTGGAAATCAGGTTTAGGGCTACTAATAGCCCTCTTTCTAGTCTCGTCGTTTCCCCCATGAGCACCCTAACCCAACTTGTCTCCATTGTAGCACTCCCTTTAGTAGATGAGTTTATTCCTGAGGTTCCGCTCCAGGAAGGAGTTTCTTCCTCCTTATCCCCTCATCCAAACTGAAATGGTGCTTCCACTTACACACACTGAATCACAACTTTTAGGTGCCGAGTTTATTCCTGATACCCCACTCCAGGAAGAAGTTACTTAGTGGTGTGTCATTCACCACGAATGACACTTTCGATATCACTTCTCCAAGAGGAGTTGGTTAGTGATAAACCCCTCATCTTAGGCGGCATAGACTCGATCTTCATATGTCCTGATTCTCCTAGTTCACTGCAGCCGCAAACCCATGAGACCACAAACATTGAGCTTGGTGGCCACTCACAAGTGACATTCGAGTCACCATCATATATAGACTTTGTATTTGGTGATCACACTTCTATTACATTTCCTTATCCACTGAGTTGAGACATGTACATTGAACTATATCGACACATTATCTATCCGTTTAATAAATTTTCTATTATGATTGAGGAGGATAGTCACGATCCCTAAAAATTTTACTCCTCATAGAGACACATTTTAAGAGATTCCTTAAAAAAAATTATATGTTAAATTTGGGATCCTTTTAAAATTTTGTGACACTAGTAGAACTTCAACGGGTGAAAACATAACGGTAGTTGATCCTGGATTTGCAGATGCGCGTAGGTGTCTAGCACGAGTGCATATGATGCAATTTGATTTATTGATTCTACAGGTCGATCAGAATTTCTCCTTGCCTTTCTTTTTACCTTGCTATTTCAATCCACCGTCTCTTCCACCAAATGTTTCTCTTTTATTTGATGCTCTAAATTTTATTGGTCATTTTAATATTTTGCATAAATTTATAACTAACAATTTGCGAGCATCTTCAGAAATCTATAATTCCATGGTTGATTTTCTCACCAGGAATCATATTTTCTGAAGAAGAGGGGTTGTCTGCCTATTTTAGAAATGAGACTTTACCTACAAATTTTGGTTATTCAGTAGCAGGGTGAAAACACAACATTTCTCAACTCGACATTTGGACATTCTACCAGCAGGTCACATCATAGTCTCGTCGGGGTTGAGCGTTTTCAACCCTAGGAGAATTGATGCAACCTAAGTCACACCATGCTTTACTTTTATTTCCCGCATTTTATTAGTGTCGCTCATGTTATCTGTGTATGTGTGTTTATGCATCTTTATGGCGTTTGCTACTCGCGCTTGTTTGTACTCGTACTTGTTTATACGACTTATTGGAGTGACCGACCAAAAAGATCATGAATAAATAAGTCTGTCGAATTAGACTAAGTGATAATTCGTGCAAGCAAAAAAATCATTTTAAAAAATTAAGTACTTTATATAATATTTTTAAAAAAGGTGTAAAATATGAATTCTAAATTTTAACATGATGGGGGAAGCCTAAGAAATCTCTATTCTATTCTAGCCGGCCCTATGTAAAACCTCCAATAATTATTCCAGCCACTCCTCTTCTATATAGCCACATTTTAAATTAATACTTTATTTAGCCAAAATTAATTATTCCTTTATAAGACCCCCCCCCCCCTCGAACTTCCTAAGTTTTATTATCAATTAAAGAGATCAAATAAATCTCCTCTATTCAATCACTAGCCTCCTTCCACGATAATCTAACTTGGAAAAGAAAACAGAACGAGAATTTATTCTTGTTCGGTTCCCCTCCAGCGTGATTCTGTCGTGTCTGCCATCACCTGACTCCCCCTCTTCCTGCCTCGTCGTCGCCATCGAAGGCCCTCCCGGTTCTGGCAAACATTTCCCCGCCTATTTCTAGGAGTTTTGACGAGGTCGACGCTCTTCATCCTTCTTCCCATCATCGGACGTAGCTTCACCTGGATTTTGTCATCGACTTCCACGACCTCCCAGATCTCTGACGACATCTCATGTACCACTCACTGACGGTTCAGACGAGTCCCCCGTTGTACCGCTACCTTCCCTCCCTTATCCCGCCGACCAGCCACAGTATCCGCTCCTCCCCAGTTTCTCTCATCCCTCACAGAGCCTACCAGCTTGTTGTCCAGTAAACCTTCAACCCTACACTGGTTTGTTGAGATTGTGGGTCTGAGGTATAACTCTCCTCTTCGTGCTCTCCCTATTGCTAGTTCAATTTTATACTAATGTTAAGTCATTATTAAATTAAGAGCTTGACCAAAACTATCATTTTATGTTTGTCATCAATTTGCAAATTCCGATGTGTTGGCTTTCATTGAATAGCATGTGGAGGATTTAATTCATGTTGCGGAAAGCGCCCAATGGTTAGACATTTATGCACGGATGTGAATGCTAGATTGGTTATCGCAAGATATTGCTCGTGAAACTTCCGCTAGCGCCACTTAATTTTTTTTTTATCTCAGATTTTATCTTTTAAAATTAATTCAAGGATTACAGAATACATCAATATCCAGGTGAACTGTAACTTCAAAGTGTGCTGAAGAAGACAAGCCCTGAATAAACATAATGGCTGATTACCGGGGCATATAATGAAGTACCTGATATAAGCAATAAGCAAGGACAAGTCCGACTGAAACAATCAGGGTAATCAAGACGATTACATGCTGCCCTGATGGAAACCCAAAGATTTTTGGCAGTTGAACAATGATAAATGGGAAGATAGATATGGCCATTATCCTTGCAGCATAACTAGTTTGCAAATCAGTAGAAACACCAGACCCTGAAAATCCAAGTAAAACCATGCGGCATTTAGTTGAACTTGAGTTTAGCGAATTAACAGAACTTGATGTTAGATTAACTTGCTCATAGATTAACTTGGTAAGCAAAAAACAGCAATCGTTGGACTGAATAATGGCGGAAATTTAGTAAAGAAAAAAGCATACAGGAAATTGTGTACTGGAAAAAATTACATACAACCTCTATGCAAGATCAATTTGATAATGCAACTGAACTAATTTGCAAGCAGAAACATGCTTTCAAATCCAGGGAAAATAATTTGCATGTTTTAATGATGACAACTGCTAGATGCAAACAATCTCAAAGAAAAAAGTGACCAAGTAATGATGTCTTTGCGCTAGCTGAATAGCAGCCCAAAGAAGGTCTACCAATTAAGAATTTCTCACCAATCTCCTTGTTCAACATATTAGTTTATTTGGCTTATCTCATATGAACATAGCATGAGTCCTAAGGAGAGGTATTTATGTAAACAATTAAATGCTAAACCCAATTGTTAACTGAAAAAAAATTAAATATTCTAAACAGGAGATAAAGATCGTAATCAAATTTAACTTCTCAAACTTCAAAGTTATTTTGAAATGTTTGTTACCTTCCTTTGGCTTCATCAAATGATTACTTTGCTTGATTGAGTTCATGTCACTTGGATAACACACTGCAACACACTTGTACTCTAGGTTTTCTTAATAAGTACATAATAACTACCGGTGTTAAGGTATATTGCAAACCGGATCCTTCTTTTGAACCCACCAACTAGATTTGAATATTTATTTAGGAGGATGGGCTTTCATTGTTTGAGTAAAATGCAAATTAGTGCCCTCTTTTTAAAAATAATGACCCCTTAACTGATTACATATATAACAACAAAAGGTTGGCTATTCTTGTAAAACAAACAAATGGGTGCTCCTCCATTTCTGAAAATGAAGAGAGCCACAACAAAAAAGCTCCCCATCAACCCTTGTTGGTGCAGGAAGTATCTGTTAGAGGCAACAAACATGATAGATTAAAGGAGATTATGATTGGGCGGACGTGGAAGGTATATTCACAGAATAGCATGGGATACCTCTACATCCACTGAGAGCGATGGCGCAGTTCCCAGGCGGACCTTGATGGGAAGTATCAACTCCTTAAATTCATGGTTTAAAATTGTATTTTAGCTTTGCATTACTTACTATTCTGCCCCCTTCGAATTAAAGCATACAGACTAAGTCTTGTATTGAACACTTTGTGTTTTAGTATGTTAATGAGAGTTGACGGATGGCCACATAAGGTATCTCCTGTTGAAGTTTTCTTCTCCTCCTCCCTCCACTTTCTACTCTTCTTCAATAGTTCTGACGCCCCAAGGGGTAACACTAAGCCAGCAACTAGCTTTGAATAATAAACTTTATAAACAATATACAAGACAAACCACAATAAGTTGAACTTCAAAACAAAGAAACATGTGTTGTAATATATATGCAAGAGTGCGGGAAAACAACAGCACGAACAAATAGAAACCAACAAAGTCACAAAATATTTGGTGATGTTGAAAGATGGGGCCCAACAAGTAATAACGCTACCGGGCCGGCTGCAGTCGGAGCATTCCAACCAAATCTCCAAAGGGTTTGTAGGCCATTTAATACTGGGTAAGTTGTTGGGGTCAGGGATCGATCCCGGAAGCTCCTTTATAAGAGGGCACTAGGCACTACACTCGGCTCTTATACCCAACTGTGCTGCAGCAGGAGGTTCCGGGATCGATCTCCGGCCTCAACAACCTGCCCAGGATTAAATGACCTCCAAACCCCTGGGAGATTTGGTTGGGATGCTCCAACTGTAATCGGATTCGTGGCGTAATTGCCCGTTGGGCCCCACCTTCCAATAGGTGACAACAATTACAAAGTAATATTACCCTAAAACAGAGATTTGACACTAGATTCAATACAAAATTCGAAGTAGAAGGCTTTGCAAGTATCTGATGAGTCGTCGATGACAGAAGATGAAGCAAATAACTAAATGTGAGCCTTTGGAGGGGACTTGGACTGTTTGATAGTTTTATTTCTGGAGCGGGGTGACAACTACTGTGGACGGGAGTGGGAGGTTGTGGATTGATCTGGGGATTAAGGGGAAGGGTTGTCGGGTGCGGCAATATCTCATGAGGTGGGGAGGGATATTGCGAGAGGAGATAGGGTCCGTAGGGTGGTCCAGTGGCAAGGGAAATATCAGTAACTGTGCTGAATCCTGAGAGAGAGAGAGATTGTGTGCATTATGGGATTGCAGGGGGTGGCGATAATGGTTGTTCAGAAATCTATGGAGGATATGTAGGGGGGTGAGAAAGTGGGGTTTGACTTCCCCTTAATTCTAGGGGCATGGGTGTGGGGGAAATGGGGGAGTCTGAGCTTGGAGGGGAAATTACTGGGATGGCGGGTCACAGTTAGGGATGAGGGGCAGGGGTAATGAGTTGCAGCATGAACTAAACAACCTATGACTCAAAGATGAGAATATAAATAGCCCTACTCCCCCTTTATATAGTACAAGTACAAGAAATCACGTGCCGCAAACACGAATTAATTAATAGTAAACCAGCAAATACGTATCAGACACCCTGTGTTTGACATGTCTGTGAGCACACACAGTCCCGAGAGACCTAATTGGTGACATGTAAATTTGATGTTTGTGGGATTGATTGCATGATCTAGTAACTACCTGGAAGAAAGCACCAAGGATTAACAATATACACAGTCGGTCCATAACTACGGGTTACTAGCGTCAAGGAACACTGCATTCACGAAGAGTTTGTGTGTTTATCATTGTATCTTCTTATCTGTTTTCGAACACTTGGTGACCTGTTTTATAATGAGTTATAAAACTTATGGATCATTGCATTCCTAAAATGTCCCTTCCAATTTTTCCATGTAAGAACACCAATGTCATCTCTTATTGACTGTGCAAGTATTTGATTGACTCTCGAGCTAAAGAGACTCGCACTAGCATTTGAGTGAATGTCAACTAGAATGCAAAAACAATAAAAAATTTAGTATATTCTGAAACCAGACTTGTGCATGTCTCCATTTTATAAAGGAGAAACAAATAAATTAGTTCATTTTTTCTGTAAAAACAATATATTAGCATCCCTAGTATGAGAATAACCGACAATGACCAAGCTAGTCATGGAAAGAGAACGCAAAAACTTCCAATGAAGGCTAATTGCATCATCACTGTCAGCAGCTCTAAACTACAAATGGGTGAGTAAGCTATGAGACTATGAAGCGCCTGCTTCACTCAGTTATTTAGTATCAATATCTGTTAATTTTTTAGATGCATTTGAAAAAACATCCCAAAAGTAATGGTGTAAAGATTGTGCGATCTACAGTATCCATAGTAATTCTTATGAGATGCTACTAACGGAAACGGTAGAATAATACACAAACCTGAAAATTCTAACAACTCCCACATACCAGCGGTTTCTACAAATAATATCATTTCTCAAATAACATGTTTCTCCAACTCATTCTTCTAGATAGTTACTAGTGACAGGAATCAAGAATGTAACTAAGAAAATATCTCTTCTGTACTCTAGTCTATATAACCATCCCATCACTTCATAGAAGGAAAAAGGCATGCATGCCAGAGCTTCTCCAACAAACATAGGCGGAACAGACCACTTAGATAGCCAACTTATCCTCATTTTCGTGACTTTTAAATGGATTTTTGT
The DNA here is from genome assembly GCA_039513925.1 of Platanthera zijinensis. NCBI lineage: Eukaryota > Viridiplantae > Streptophyta > Magnoliopsida > Asparagales > Orchidaceae > Platanthera > Platanthera zijinensis. Next base: position 137,693,195 of record CM077098.1, read on the forward strand.
ATCTGATATATAATGAGATCATATGTTATATGATGTATATCAGGCAGACCAGAGAATTGTAATACAAAAGTGCTAAAAACAGGATGGGTATATAAATGAGTGACTAATAATGAATCAAATATAGCAATTCATAGCCGCAGCGGAATCAATGAAGTCAATTGGAAATGAACTTACCCAATAGACTGAACCTGTGGGTATCCTGTGAATCTACTGCAGTTGAGTTGTCTGAAAGATCACACTTGCCGACAACAACACATGATCCCCATAGCAGTGTCAACAGAAAAACAGTTGAACCAGCAAGTAAGCCCATTCCAATCAACACCTGATTTTGTGCTTCCTCTTTGCTTCCAGAGAGTCCAGAAACTGAAGGAGATCACTATTGTTACGTTAGACTCAACTCTATTCAAACCAACACATTCATGCAAAATTAAATCTTTTCATGCCAAAGCAAAAAAACACAGTGACTCAGAGATGACCACTGAAAAGTTTAACAGCAGTTATTATGTCACGTATAAGCTTGGGGCAAGTGCTAAAAAGAGCCTTCAAGATCCATAATTTGGTTAAATGTAAGGTGGAAAGGATTCTTAAAAATTGCTTCAAAAATACGGAAGATATCTAAACATGACTGGTATTTAAAAAATTAATCAACAAGAAAAGATTATGAATGAGACAAGTTCCAGTGCATTTTAACGAATGATGGCAAAATTGGTTGGTTTCCGTTGAACCTGAGATCCGACTTGCAAGTTGTTCGATCAGAATGGCAGAAAGCTACTCAATCCAAGCAGCAGGACAGAGGGCAAGTGAGTAAAAGAGAGACAAGAACAGAGCTCGAGTAGCTTCATAATTAGGTTCATCAAGATTGAACATATTAGTCAATATTATCATCACCATCAACATTATCCCAATTATACGGTATTGGATCCTCTATTTATGATTTGACAAGCTGAACCAGCGTAATTGGTGTCAATCCTTAATGATGACGATGATGATGGCATCTAGTGCTGATCTACATTGCAAGAGAATCGATTCAAACAGGCTTAACGAATTGTCGAACCATTCTAGCTCTGATCCCCTCTCAGATCAACGATTTGGTCAAAATGAGGCAAGCCAGAGCAAGTGTCGAGGGACATTACAGGTCAACTAGGTAATATTGAGACACATTCCAAATCGGATCAGCCTATCAAGCTAAAATTATCTGAGAACTAAGCTTGCTTCTATGGTATCATCGTCAAAAATATCAAGAAAGATTAAAAAAAACAGCAAATCAGAAATGCTCATCGGTCGATATTTCATCAACAATACCACTAAATTGGAGACGTGAGGACAGGGAAATCGATCGAAAATTACCTAGAATGAGCAAGGCATCTGGAAGAGCGCCGAGGATGGGTAAGAAAAGTCCACCGATTATCCCAGGGCCGAGGATCTCCAGCAAAAGCTCACTTCCGCCGGACAAGAATGTCGCCGCCTTGAACATGAGGAAGCCGTACGTCAAAACCAGGAATAGGTTCCCCAACACCGACGTGCTGCACGGAAGGAATCCATATGTTTGCTCGCAACCTTCCGTCACAGAAAACCTCGAAGATCTAGCAATTCTCCTTAGAAGCAGGAAAGGCGAGTAGCCAGAGGAACCACCGGGCTGGACACCGTCGGAGACGAGCTGATCCTCCGAAGGCATTGAGATGATACGGCCACCGGAACATTTTCCGGCGAGAAAGATAAGAAGGATAGGGAGTATGATGAGGAGGCGGAGGTAGAGAGGGCTAAAGCGCACCGAAGCACGGTCTGCCATTTCCAGCGGCTTGGGGAGGATAATCGATTGTGGAGTGGGAGGGGCAGGGGTCATATTTGAGGGACGCCTACTTGCATTGTTTTTTTTCAAAGAACACCCCATATTTTCCTTGTATTGCATTGCTAAACATCGGTTCTTTATATTAAATTATTTGAATTGTCGCAATTGTTTATAAAAATAAAGATGAAATATTAAATAAACATGCAAATGTTTAAACTATGGCTTGATCGAGTCTGACTTTATCTGAGTAATACCATTCATTTTTATATTCAAAATTATTTCTGTTTTTCTTGATGGCGGTCATCACCATTGTTTTGACAAACATGTATTCTATGATAGTGACGTTTTTTGTCCAAATTAACTTGAGCAAAAAGCCACATCAAACGAAACCTATATTATCTTACGAATAAAAGAGAACGATTTTGACCCACGAATTGCATTATTCTTCAATCATAACCGCTTGGGGGGACTTATTTTCACCGGTCAAGCAGTTACGGTCGCATGAACCGGACTTTAATTAAAGCCCGGTACATGCGATCGTAACCGCTTGACCGGTGAAAACAAGTCCTCCCAACGGAGCCAAAATTTGTGTGAGGCATTGTATTTCACATAAGAATTAGAGAAAATGTTGTTAGTCTTGAGTAATAACTTCAAACATAAATATCAAAAGTGGGTTTTTGGTACAAAGTGGCGGAGTTGTGATAAATTATTTAGTTAAGTATGCTCTTAAATGGCATCTGAATTTGAATTCAAAGGGAGGAGAATCATTCATTGAAGGGGACGGCCGTCTAGGGTGCAACTTCTTTTGAAAGGGGGCAGCTAGAATTTCCGGTTGATCGAGCAAGCAACGTCGGGAAGAGAATCTCGTAGCGATTAAGCGTTAAATCATCATGTATTGTAAGATATATTCGCACCTTTTGTGTGTTTCCTTCATCGATGAACTAAATCTCTTTATTCTTATATTGTGATAGTACTTTGTTGGAATCGGGAAAATCCCAACTCCAAAAATCGGATCAAGACAGCCTAAGGTTATGGTCTGACATCACAATCAAATGGCTAGCGCGAGAGAGATGAAACTATCCATAAGCACACACCAAGTGTTCAAGCAGGGAGGTCTCGCCACGTACCCAAAAGTTTGGGAGAAACTTCTCCTCCACAATCAAAAGGCTGGGCGAGGTACTAGATAGGCATGGATTAGGCGAGTATCCACTATGGAGGGACCTTAACCTCTTCCAAAAGTCCATTTCTATTACTCATGGGGGTCTATTTATAGAGAAATATTGAGGGGGTATAGATGAGTATCCATCCTCTGTCAGCGAGTTCCAAGGGCTACTCGCGAGGTACTCACCTCAGCTCGTCTCTACTCGCCCAAGCTCGTCTCTACTCGCCCAAGCTCGTCTCTGCTCGCCTAAGCCTGTCTCTCCTCGTCCAATATCTCCTCTGCTCACCCAAGCTCGCATCTGCTCGCCCATGCTCGCCTAATGGTTTGCGAATAGTCGTCTGCTTGGGTACTTCTGATCTCGACGAGTAATGGGTTATACACAATCCCAGCTTTTTTCGAGCTCGACACGAGCTTGGAAAAATAATGTTGAACCCGTAGTTCAAAGAGATGGCGCTAGATGATGCTGCGTGAGGTCCTTCCTAGGAGTGGAGCTCAACTGGAAGTAGAGAGAAGTTTGATACCTCATAGGAACCAAGTTCAATGGATTTGGAGAAGAGGTCGACACTCGCAGAAGAGGAGCTAAACTGGAGGTAGAGAATATAGTCGACACCTAGTAAGAGTCGAGCTCAACTGGTGGTGGAGAAGAGGTCGACACATCGCAGGAGAGGAGTTCAACTAGAGGTGGAAAATATAATCAACACCTAGCAGGAGCCGAGCTCAACTGGAGGTGGAAAAAAGGTCGATACCTAGTAGGAGGAAGCTCAACTGGAGGTGAAGAAGAGGTCGACACCTCGCAGGAGAGGAGCTCAACTGGAGGTGGAGAATAAGTCGACACCTAACAGGAGCCAAGCTCAACTGTAGGTGGATAATAGTCGACACCTAATCAAGAGGAATCTCAACTGAAGGTGGAGAGAAAGTCGACCCCTAACAGGAGTCGAGCTCAACTATAGGTGGAGAATAGTCAACACCTAATCAGGAGAAATCTCAACTGAAGGTCGAGAGAAAGTCGACACCTAACATGAGTCAAGCTCAACTGTAGGTGCAGAATAAGTAAACACCTAACAGGAGTCAAGCTCAACTGGAGGTGGAAGCTACATCTTACAGGATTCGATCTCAACTAGAGGTGGGTCGACAGCTCTCGGGAGCTGAGCTCAACTTGAGATGGAAGCTATATCTTATAGGAGACGAGCTCAACTGGAGATGGGTAGACTTGGGTTAAGCTCGTATTCGGCCTGTAGGAGGGAATCTTGTATAGGGGGCTCGGGCCACGATAACACTCATACGAGGAAATATATCACACCTGAGGGGAATAGTAGCCGATATGTAGGAGAGGAGCTCGTGCAGGGCTCCGGACTTATGACAACTCCACGACTCGAGGACTTTTATCGGTGCTGAAGTAGTTCACCCTTCTGCTTAAGAGATTGCCAAGGAGTCAAAAGCATTAATATCTTTGAGGGCGAAGGAATTCTAAGAAAACGATGATCTTTCCTTGGTCGAGTTGGGAGGTTGGCATCCAAACCTGTTCCTAATAGTTTCTCCAGTCAGAGGAGAGATGCAATCGGGGGTAGCTAGACCGGCATGCAAGGGGACAGCTGATCTCGACCATCAATGCAGGGGCTCAATCTTACAAGGACGTTTAAATCCCGACACACCGTCCCATCGTCCGCCCTAAGTTTTTTAGGAGGAACTGGTTGAAGGCTCGTTTCCTAACCCAACCGTGGAGATCGTTTCCAACTCTGCCACCTAGCTACGAAAGCCAGAGTACAAGTGAAGGGAAATGGTCCTCGGGGGGGGGGGGGGTCCTACAAGGCACACATTCAAGTCCACCATCCTTCCACAGACTTGTACCTTCCAGAGCTTGGCAAGTTATTCCACCTTAGCAACAACAAAGATGTGTCCTGCTTTACAAGACTAACAGTCGCTAAGAGAGAGCGGGTCTTCCTTCATCAAGTTTATGAGGTTAGCGTCCAAGTCTATTCCAAATAGTTCCTCCACTCGGAGGAGAGATTCAATTGGGGGTAGTAGGCCGACATGCATGGGGGGAGTTGATCTCGGTCGTTAATGCAGGGGTTTGGTCTTACATGGACGCTTAAATCCCGAAGCATCGTCTCATTGTCTGCCATGGGCAATTTAGGAGAAACAGGTCGAGCGTGGATTTCCTAAATCGATTGTGGAGATCGCTTTCTGCCTATTATGTCTGTTTGGTACGCTTTCAAGAAAAGAAGCTAAAGCCCCCATATTTTAGGGTGTTAGAGAAATATCATCGATGTATAAGTATGAACAAGCGTACCATTCCCTCCTATAGGTAGAACCCTTTCAGGTTATCATAACTCTAGGTATTTGAGGAGATAAAATGAATAACATAGCGGCTTGGTTGCTGAAGCGATAGCCTCACGCCTTTAAAACGCAGAATTGAAGCGAACACCATAGTTGCTGAAGTAGTGATCTCGCGAGTATGGAACTCCCGGAATTAAAGGAGAGCACCCTATCCGGTTAAGAGATCTCCTCGCGGGTATGGAACTCGCAAAATTGAAGAGAGCACTTAGTAATCATGAAGAACATCACGAGTAGGAGCTCGTGGAATACTAGCTTGAAGATGTCATGAGTAAGCCGTCTCATGGAATGTAGGTTGTCGGAGGAGATCATTGCAAGTAGGAGCTCGCAAAGCACCTCGTATGTTTTTTTCTTGGTGGTGAACTCATCGTGATTCACCCTGCAGAACTCGCCTATGGGCGAGTAACAAAGATACTCGCCCTCTTCAACTGGCCTATGAGCGAGTAACAAAGATACCTCTTCAATCCTGCTTATAATTGCCTATGGGCGAGTACAAAGGAAGCTCTCCTCTTCAAAGTCGCAAATCCCGCATATAATCGCCGGTATATCGCCGTCTGCAACTCGCCTGCATGAACTCTTATGCATATTCTCACTTAGAGTTGTCGTCATATGAAACTCGCCTATGAGCGAGCAACAAGGGAACTCACCAATCTGCATATACTTGCCAACTAAAGTTTTCATCTGGAGCCCGCCTAAGGAGGTCGTAATCTGGAACTCACTTATGAATGAGTAATAGGGAAGCTCGCCCCATGGAGACATCGAACTTGAAAGTCGCCATCGTGAAGTCTCTTATGGGCGAGTATCCAAGAAACTCGTCCATTTTGCCGAGATCTCGCCCACCTTGCTGAATGCTCGCGAGTTGCTGCCTTTGGGCTCCATCTCGCCATCTTAAGTTATGAAGTTTTCTCGCAAAAATTTCTTCCTTGACTACGATTCACGCTCACCAAACTAAAGTGTTGGAACCGGGAAAATCCCAACTCCAAAAATCGGATCAAGGCGGTCTAAGGTTACTGATTCTACAGTCTGACATCACAATTCAAATGGCTAGCACGCGAGAGAGGAAACTATCTATAAGCACACCCCAAGTGCTCCAACAGGGACGTCCCGTCACGTACCCGAAAGTTTGGGAGAAATTTCCCCTCCACAACCAAAAGGCTGAACGAGGTACTAGACATGCATGGATTAAGCGAGTATCCACTTGGGAAGGACCTCAACATCTTCCAAAAGTCAATTTCTAGAACCCCTGGGGGTCTATTTTTAGAAAAATCCTGAAGGGGTATAGACGAGTATCCAGCCTCTGTCGGCGAGTTCCATGGGCTACTTGCCCATACTCGCGAGGTACTCACCTATACTCACCCAAACACGCTGATGCTCGTCTATGCTCGCCCAAGCTTGCCTCTGCTCGCCCAAGCCTGTCTCTGCTCTCCCAAGTCTACCTCTGCTAGCCCAAGCCCACCTTTGCTCGCCCAATCTCGCCTCTGATCGCCCAAGCCCTCCTCTACTCACCCAAGCCCGCCTCTGCTCGCCCAAGCCCGCCTCTGCTCGCCCAAGCCCTCCTCTCCTCGCCCAATCTCGCCTCTGCTCGCCCAAGCCCGCCTCTGCTCGCCCAATCCTTCCTCTGCTCTCCTAATCTTGTCTCTGCTCGTCCAATCTCGCCTCTGCTCGCCCAAGCTCTTCTCTGCTCGCATAATGGTCTGCGAATAACCGTCTTCTTGGGTACTTCTGATCTCGACGAATTACGGGTTATACATACTTGATCTTGCGTGATGATGTTTTCTAGTTTTTCCTTTTTGATTGTTTGGTGAATGTTTTTTATTGGATTTATGATCATTATTTTGAAACTTGTGGTCAAGATTTCATCTTTTTTCTGCATTTCATAATTCAAGAGATGGGTTGCGTAAGTGCGTCATAAATTCGATCTAGTATTTGAAGGGAGAAAGAGATTTTCTCTTAGTGTTAGCAACATAGATTTGTATTCTTTATACAGTTCTTTGTTTTGTCTTAGTTAGAGATGATCAGGGAGATAAGGGATTAGAGATTTCTGATATCGAGAGGTACGAATTTCTATTCTAAATTCGTTGTAAGACATTTCACCACACATTTTTCACAAAGTCACATTCATAGATTTATCGCGCTAGACTTAGGAAATCACAATATAAGATTATTTTTCATAACTGATTACAAAGTATTTTTCTCAAGTACCTGTAGTTTATTTTAATTAAGAGTTTTCAATTGTAGTTTTTCTTTATATTTAAAATAATCACTATTGATTTACTTGGATTTAAAGAAAAAACTCAACTAGTATTTGCAAACGCTAAATTAGTCACTTCTTCGTGAGAACGTTCTTAACTCACTTTATATTACTTGATCTGACACGTGCGCTTGCGTTTAAAATACGCAATCGTTTCAAGTGCATCACACGTGCTTGCCCCTTCAGAGTCGTGGGGAAGACTTGACACAACAGTTGATCCGGCGCACTAAAGAGGCACATGATTGTCTCGAAATGATTCACATGCTCTAATGGGTCCTCTCCTCCACCGAAGGCCTCGAAGTACGGTAGCTTCAACCCGTGTGGGGCGGGGTTCGCCATGACTTGGGGAGCGAGCGGGGACCCATGATGGAAGGGTCGTCATGCGTTTACTGGGCGACACCGTTCCTGGTCGTACTCTTCCTCGATCATGTCTCTGAACTCATGGCGGGTGAGTCTGTAGTTGCCTTGTTGGGCATCTACTTCCATCGGCTGAGGGTCATGTTGAGGGTTGGCTCTAGCCTTTGGCCTCTAGTCGACATGCATAGAGCTTGCTTTGTCAGAGAGTTCTTCGGCGGGAGATCTTTCAGGTGGGCCGCTCCCTAATGAGGGATGTGCTCTAGTGCTGCCACCAGTCGTGCTTAGGACACGTTTACCGCACGGGGAGGGTTGGACACTTCCATCCTCTGTAAAGTGGGCAAGCATTTCAGTCTGGCATTCCTTCATCAGCCGGACGCGCTCTTTTACCGCATTGGTGGGAATGACAGCGATAATTGTTCCATTGGGTAGCGGAGCGTTGCCTGCAAGTGAGTTAGTTGTGGCCGCTTCCGTGCGCTCTTTCAGGGCTATGCTATTAGTAGTGTGTGCACTTCTTCTTGTCATTATTGCAGGTTGGAGAATACTGAGACTTGTTAAAGCTTTTTGAAACTACTGGGTACATTGGAAATAATGTATTTGATTTGAAGAAGCTCTTTCAACTCAATGATATACACATAGTTGTATTTGATGTATGTTTCAGTTCATGCATGCAGGTTAGTCTATGCCATATTGATTGAACAGGTGGTCCAAGTGACATTGACAGATGGACTCAAAGAAGCTGACAGGAAATGAAGGAAATTGCCTAAGTCCACAAGCGTTGAGTAAATCAAGCTCACTCAACGTCCAATATCAAGTCAGTTACTAAAGAAAATTAACTAAGTTCACAGGCGTTGAGTGAAGTCATTTCACTCAACGTCATACAGCTAATAGTACTGAGTGAAGTCAGGACAGTCAAAGCTCAGTAAGTTGCAGTGCAGAAGAAATGACTAAGTACAAAAGTGTCGACACACTTCACAACTATGTCGATACCTTTATAGGAGAAGTGTCGAGATCAGAAAGATACAAGTCAGCAGTGTCGAGATAAGTCAGATATCTCAACATCTTAAAGCTCGGGACAGTAGTGTCGAGACAATACAATTGTCTCGACACAATGAAGAAATGAAGTGCAGACTTGAAGATTTCGACATCCAGCAGACTGTAGTGTCAAAACAATTCAACTGTCTCGACACAATGAAGATTTAAAACAGATGTCTCGACACCTTGCCGTTTACAGTCTAAGAACACTAAGTATTATTATGTCGAGACACTTGGGATTTCTCGACACTTATGATCCTGAAGTTGTACAGAGTCAACACAGCTGAATGTCAAGTCAAGTCAGAAGTGTTAATGTCAGCTACAATGACTTGACATCTCATCAGAATCTGTTTGAAGGAAAACTTGAAGTATGATGGCAAATGATGATGTCATCAATCAGAAGCCAGCAACCAGTGAAGGCTATAAATATAAGGGTCGTCTACACAAAAATTAATCAATCAATTCACTCATTTTGATTTCTCCTAAGTCAGAGAAGGGCGACAACTCTAAGAAGAAGGTAGACACGGGTCTTCAAGAAAGTCTTCTGATCCTTTCAACAAGTCGATCAGAGGATTAAGTTGGATCTATTCAACCAGTTCTTCAAAGATTCAAGCTGATCATCATCAAGAATATTAAAGATCCAGTGAAATTTCATTTCAGCCAGTCTGTTCATCAAGAATCAATCCTATGTTGTTGCTGAATTGAAGAATCTGTTTACTCAGATAATTCTACTTTTTATTTCCCTATTAAACCTGTAAGATCTCTTTGAGATCTGAGTGTGTAGGAGATTTATTCTCTAAGTTGTAAGTCTGTGTTATAAAGGCTGAGGTAGGGTTCTTGAGGGACCTGAGGTAAGTGATTTGTGTGGGATCACTGAAGTGTAAGACTTGTATAGTCTGAGGTAGGGTTCTTAAGGGACCTGAGGTAGGTGATTTGCGTGAGATCACTGAGGTGTAAGACTTGTATAGTCTGAGGTAGGGTTCTTGAGGGACTTGATGTAGGTGATTTGCGTGAGATCACTGAGGTGTAAGACTTGTATAGCCTGAGGTAGGGTTCTTGAGGGACCTAAGGTAGGAGATTGGGTGGATCTCTGAGGTAGGACCTGTTGGTCTGAGGTGTAGGTTTTTGGAAAAAAACTGAGTTTGTAATATTTGTTGATCTGAGTTGAAGAGGAGAAGATATAACCTTATCTAGCACATTGCTAGTGAGGAAGAAGGGGGAAAGTGGAAACTACTATAAAGCTTCTGTGTACTCTGTGATTGTGTATGCTATGACCTGTGATTGTTTATTTTCAAGTATCTGCTAAATTATTAAGTATAAGTACTAGAGATTTTAAAAGACACATATTCACCCTCCCTATAAGTGACTAACTACCCATAGATTTATCTTTCAGGAACACCTTCTCATAAACGACGTCAAACTGTTGTGGGTCGTCCGACTTTTTCCCTAGTCCGGATAATTGGATTACCTTAGCTCGGAGTTGAACCGGGTGCGCAAATAGTTAAAGAAAACCACAGCAAAACAAGAAGGTTTTTTGATGTGGAGACCCAGAAATGGTGAAAAACCACGTGGCTGGATCTGTGTCGAGCCAAATTTCACTAGATCTCGTGTGTTTACAATGATTGTCGTTTGATCTCGGAGGGCGAAAGACCCCTAATCCGTTACAAGTGTAGAGAATGAAATGCGGCGAGGAGGAAACGACTAAATCCTCGGAGTCTCGATGGAAGCGCTCCGACCTTGAGATGACGTTGACTCACGGAACCTTGGTGGAAGTGTTCCAGCTAAAAAATCTTCTAAGTCCACAAAGCTTCTAGAGGGAGCGCTCTCGTTGATGCGGAGCCTAGATGAGAGCGCTCTCGCGGATGCGGTTGATGTCACTTGAGACATGAGGAAACTGTAGCGCAAGGAGGAGAGCGAATTGAATTCCTGAGTGGAGAACAAACCTAAATCCACGATCTCGCCGGAAAAACCTAAGAACTCTCTCTCTCTCTCTCTCTCTTGCCTCTGGACTTGCTTGGCTTGAAATGAAGGCCTAAGAGTCTATTTATAGTTTTTTGGAGGATCACGATGGTAATTGCACCAGAGAGTGATTTGTGCTGACGAATGATGTCGTTCCATTTGGATCACGCAGATTGCCAAGTTTGCCGAAATGATGAGAGTGTCCCCCTTCCCTTCGGGCAGTTCGGGTGGCCCGGGTAAGATGCCCGGAGGCGGTGGCGGGGGCCAGGAGTGCTGGAGGTCGCCGACGGAGGGGGCCGCCGGTGGCTCGCGCGGCTGCGCGGGGCGCGACCTGGGGGCCGCGTGCGGCCTTGGGCGCTGCTCGCGTGGGCTGCCTGAGTACGTACACAGGCCGCGCGCGCGCAGGCCCTGCGCGCACTGGCTGTGCGGGGTGTGGTTGTGTGTGCTCGAGCGCGGGCCTGACGTGTTCTCCCGATCTTCTCTAGTGCTTGTGGTTTTTTGCGTACTACTTGTCCAATTGAACTCCCTTGTGCTTGGACCGACTCGGCTCGGAAATTTTATGGAGACCCTATCAATTACCATTGATGACTTTGTTTATATGACAGAATATTTTTTAAAATAAAAGAAAATAAACTAAGTTTCTCCTTCTTTTTTAATATAATATAAATATAACTGTTTTTCGTATAAAATTTTATACAGGCATTAAAATAATAAATTAATTCGGAAATTATCCTAAGGCGTGCTTTTATAATTAAAGCGATTAATGAGACGAGTTTTGCAAATTTCCCAGCTGCTGATGCTCACAGGCAGCTCACGTGATCATAGAAGCAGGTGGGTGAGAATTTTTTTTGTCAATAATAGGAAGTACCGACAAATTTTAAAACTCACTTTGGGCCACTAATTTTCTTGAAATGGTCCCGTTAAGTCGTACTGCCTGTACTCGAAGGCTGTGCTGGCTGATCTTGAAACGTTGATTCCCCCGCGCTCTGATATTTGGACGATCAGGATCTTGTTTTATACAAAAAATATCCACGTCTATTTAATGAATGCAGTCGGCAGACGATATTAGAAGTTGCCATCTGTCATCTTATCCGGACGGGAAGATATTTAAAAATACAGGTGGAAGAATAACGTGTTGCCGGCGACGTCCTTGACGTACAAAAAATATTTTATTCATTAATTAATCTTATGCGTTGTTAGGTGTTTATTAGTGGAATTGAATATTTCTTCGATCAAAATTAAATTTGTGTGTGGATGTAGAAATTTGAATTCGTGCAAATATTTCAATTCGGATTCATTCTGAATTCTTGAATTTGAATTTGGATTCGGCCTTGGATTTGAATATATTCCACTCGTGCATGTGTGTGTTTGTGTCTGTTCATGTCTGCCTGTGTGTGTCTGTCCATATGTGTGTGTCTGTCTGTCTGTGTGTGTTTGTCTATGTGAGTGTCTGGCTGGCTGTCTGTGTGTGTATCTGTGTCTGTGTATCTCTGAGTATGTGTCGTAACACTAAATTATTGACATAAAAATATATGAATAATTTTGATCCATACATAGAATGTAAGAAAAGGCAAAGAGAATAAGGAATCCAGTGACTATAAAATAGTGCAAATCATTGCACATATATTAATCTTTGTAATTATGAAAGACATCAAAAAAATAATCGTATCTTTAAAATTAATACCATCACTATCTTGAAAATTAATAAATAATATTTAAAATTTGATTTCTACTTAAGCCGAGAGTAGGCGTGGTGGTTATCTTTGAAATAAATATAAGCATATGATGATCGAATATGAGGTGTAGGATAATTTGTACTGGTTCATCATAAGTGGTCATGTGCATTGAACATCCATTCTTTAGGGCGTGGTATTTTTCGTTAGTCGATGATCAACTAATTAAGCCGAGAGTCGCTAAAAACATGTGTATTCAGAAGCGAGATGAGAAAATTGACGACGAGGGATTTTTTTTTGGGAGTTTCACAATTGATCGGTTGACTACATTTGTTAACAAAATATTAGAGTGGTGTTATGGATACATCATATTTGGCAATGGACACATCAAATATTACCTAACAGTCTTTTATTTTCTCTCATATTTCCAGCTGTTGCTAAGGACAGCCAATCGTGATACAGTTTCCCTACTATCGCCTCCTTAACTACCAAAAGCTTCATCACTCTCGACTTAGGCTCCGTTTGGGGGGACTTATTTTCATCAGTCAAGCGGTAAGGTCCGGTACCAGACTTTAATTAAGGTCCGGTACATGCGGTTGTAACCGCTTGACCGGTGAAAATAAGTCCCCCCAAACGGATCCTGAATGACAAAGAAGATCTCCATCTTCCTTCAATTTTCTGAAGAAGCCATGGTCGATGATCTCTCTATTTTCTCTCAAATAGAATGGGATCGGCTGATCGCGGAGTTCATCTTCTCCCTCTGTCATTCAATGCTTCATCATCTTCATTTCCATTGAATTTACAGGAGGACTTCCAGATCAACAACACTGCAATAATACTTTGCCGAGTGGCGAGATTCAGATTGCCTATCCATTCCGTCTGAGAAGGAGCGGTGACAAAAGGATGGTAGGAAAAAGAGCTTTTTGAAAATGTCTATCAGAAAAGGAGAACTGTTTGTGTGAACTTCTTTTGCAGAGCTTTTCAAAAAGGAAAAACACTTTATAAATCGTTTGACAAATCTCCGTTGCGGTAACTTTTTTTATTAAAAATGTGCGTCCGGGGAAAAAGACACAATTATTTCGCCGGGGCAGGTTTTTTTCGCCCGGGAGCGAATTTTTCGCCGGGTGGGGTTTTTCTCACCCGGGTGTGAATTTTTTGCCCGGGCGTGATTTTTTCGCCCGGGCGCCAATTTTTAGGCCAAACCCTATATTTTCGACCGGGCCCCAATTATTCGGCCGGGTGCCAATTTTTCGGACGGACGTGAATTTTTTGAACGGGCGTAAATTTTCCGGATGAGCACAAATTTTTTCGGATGACGTCAAATTTTTCGGACGGGCGCGACTTTTTCGGACGGGCACTAATTTTTCGACTAGGCGGGAAAATTTCGTCCGAACGCGAATTTTTTGCACGAACGAGAAAAAATCACGAACGGGCAAAAAATCACGTTGAGGCGAAAAATTCGCTCCCGGGCGAAAGAAATAGTGCCCGGGCGAAAAACAGCTCCCGATCAAAAAAATCGCGCCCGGGAGAAAAAAATCACGCCCGGACAAAAAAATCGCGCCCGGGCGAAAAAATTGCGACCGGGCGAAAAAATCGCGCCCGGGCGAAAAAATCGCGCCCGGGCGAAAAAATCGCGCCCGGGCGAAAAAATCGCGACCGGGCGAAAAAATCGCGACCGGGCGAAAAAATCGCGACCGGGCGAAAAAATCGCGACCGGGCGAAAAAAACGCCCCCGGGCGAAAAAACGTGTGCGGGCGCAAAAATCGTCCGCGGGAGAAAAATCACGCGATGGCGAAAAAATCGCGCCGGTGTAAAAAATATCGCGCCCGGGCAAAAAAACCGCGCAGGTGCAAAAAAATCACGCCCGTGCGAAAAAAGCGCGTCCGGGCAAAAAAATCGCCCCCGGGCAAAAAAATCGGCTCGGGCGAAAAAAAATCGTGCAACGACAAAAAATGGCACCCGGATGAAAAAAACGCACCTGAGCGAAAAAATCACGCAGGACGAAAAACCAGCTCGGGCGAAAAATACACGCTCGGGCGAAAAAAAATCATGCCCAGGCAAAAAACTGCACTCGGGTGAAAAAAACTCACCCGGGCGAAAAACTGCGCGCTCGGGCAAAAAATTCCAGCCCGGGCGAAAAATGCCAACCAGAGCGAAAAATGCTAGCTCAGGCGAAAAATCTGCGCCCAGGCGAAAAATTCGCGCCCGGGTGAAAAATTCGCCCCCGGGCGAAAAATTCGCGCCGGGCAAAAAAAACAACCGGACAAAAAAATTACGCTCGGAAAAAAAATCGCGCAAAGACAAAAAAATCAAGTTGTTGATTTTTTTAAGAGATAAATGTTTTTGAATGAGAAAGTGCTTTTCGAAAAGGTTGAAAAGTAGGTGACATGTGACTTTTCCAAAAGATGAGCAAATGGAGTTTTTTGCGGTAGCGTTTCCCACCGATAGACAATCCAAACGGTCTATTAAGTGTGATAGTGTTTTCCAGAAAACGAAAAGGAGCTAAAAAGCCCTCCCAAACAGACCCTCAGATTGCCTATCCATTCCGCCTGAAAGGAGACCCCAAAAACTGTGGAGATCCAAATTATGAACTCATTTGCAATAGAAAACATAACATTCATAGAGTTCCATTCGAGTCGGTAATTAGGTATTATCCTTTCTTTTCGGCCCTTCCTAAAAAATTATTAAATAATGTTTAGAATTTGATTTTATGACTCCTGAGGATTGAAGTGAACCGTGAGCCTTTAATCTTCATTCAAAAATTCAAAAATTACAATCATGTAATAAAATATCATAAAAAATAATAATAAATGGATCGCGATTTGGTTCTGCTTTGGTCCGGTTCAGAGCGGGTCTAAAAATCATGAAACCGCTTGAGACTTGTATGTTGCGGTTTCGGTTCCAATCCGGATAATAAAATGAAAAAATTACCACACTCAAATTAATGTCGTTCACGATTCCAAAATTCAAACCGGAACCCGAATTATGTGCGAACGGTTCGGCTCGTTTCTTTTCGATTTCGGTTCGACTCCGATTCGATTTACAGTTTTCACTTTTAAGCGAAAACACTACTCTCACTTCCCCCCTCTCTTTCCCCTCCCTCTCTCTCTCACCGCCCTTCTCTCTTTCCCCTCCCACACTCAACATAGATAACATTATCCTAATTTAAATTAAAAAAAAGAATTGTAATGGAATATTCACGAATTATTCACAAATTATTTAATTTATGAACAACTCTAAGAATGATTGGATATGAAAAGCTTAACTTTTAGTTTAAAGTAATCATATGTTTCTACTTGGAGACAGATAAAAATGCTCTAACAGTTCAAATATTTTTTGGGTGATTGTTAATTAATTGCAAACTGGATTTGACTATTCATAATCCTTTGTTATTTGCAACTCAAATCTTATGAAATTTTATCCATAAGTAATTTGTTAACCACAACCAGGAGATTTCAAATATTTTGTCAAACAATTTTAATCATTGTTTTGGAAGATTTGAGTTGTATTCTTCTCATCTCAATTGCCCTTGTTGTAAAATCCGGTACAAATTGGCACAACAATAATCAACACAGGTAAACAAGAACACAAAAACAAGCCACTGAATTTATATAATGAAAATATAAATGCAAATACAGGAGAAAATTTGACCGTCTGATGGAACGCATGCGGATGCACCGAATGCACACGATCCGTGAGAGAGTAGTAGAGCTGGACTGCAATCCGCCTCGCGGACGCACAAGGTTCACCGAAATCTTCAACGTCAAAGTCCGACGTTCAACGGCAATCACCACCGAAGAACAATGCCGCCACCGGAGAGAAACCATCGTCGATGCTATAATGCCCGAATCCCATACAATTATATAAACTTTATAAACTGTTACATAAATATACTTTCGAGAGAAAGAAAATAATGGGGCCTTGAAAAAAATGTCGGAACGATTCTAATTTATCGTTTTAATAAAGTTTATTCCCTTGAATTTAGTGTGCATGTACACCAATTTAAATTAAAAAGTTCAAATAACAAAAATTGTGTAAACTGGTGTGCAAATAGCCGGATTTGGTATGGCAATAGCGAGCTAGCTGAATTTTAATTGGGGTGCTAATAGAGGCTAATGTGAGGTGCTAATAGCGGCTGGGTTAATTGGGATTAAAGTTAGGCGGTGCACTTTATCCGATTCAACCTAATTTAACCCATCCTATGGCATAGGCGGCGAGACTTGAGCGGTGGAGTTGGACCGGCTTAGAATTGATAAATGCTGAGCCCTCTTTTATTAGAAATCCCGCACGCAAGCTCCCTTGCTCTCGCCTCTCTCCTAGGGATCACAGGAACCGCCCGTTCTCCTCCCTCCTCCGATTTCTCTTCCACTCGCCAGATAGAAAGTGGGATCGACCCTCTTTAGCTTGCTACCAACCCCTCTTCTTGGTGGCGGCCAGTTTTAGAAGGATAACACTCAAACTAAAGAAGGATTTGGGCATCCTTTAGAGCAAAGCCCCAATTTCTCTTTTTCCCCATTGTAAGCCATTTTCTTCCTCTTTCCCTCTCCTTTATGCAAATAATTAATGAGTTGAGTAACCTAAAGTACTTTTAGAGATTTGGAGAGATTTTAGTTTTTGTAGTGAAATTTCATGGCAACATGCAACCTAAATATTTTATGGGAGGGAATAATTTGGTATTTGAGTTTTATGTTCTAAAAAGTTTTAGGGCTGATTTTAGGACTCTTAATTGGATGTGAATCATGGCTTTTTGTGCATATATATGATGATTTCCGTAGATTGAATGATATACACGTTAATTTTAGCATATCAGGATCCTCTCCATTTCAAATGAAATGGAGGGGATCCATTTCACAGCAAGGATAAACTGTTTTTTGATCTAACGAGTTCAGTTTTTCTCATCCTTTTATATTTTTTTTATTCAAAAAATTCTTGACCACTAGATTTTTTTTGGACTTATGTTGTCCACTAGATATGAAATGGATCCCCTCCCATTCATTTGAAATGGAGAGGATCCGGATCCAATTTTAGCACGCTCATGAAGACTTAAGTAGAATTGATGGGGCTTTGAAACGAATCTTGCTAGATTTGATGGAAATCCTATTTATTACTATTAATAGTAGTGATTATCTTGTTCAACACATAAAAGATTGCTGGACATTCATGCTGAATGGGTGGAAATGCAGTTTTTGATCCTCTGAATGCTGTCCAAAAAAGGGAATTGCTGAAATTCACATAGTTTATGTTTAGGACTGCTGTCCTTTGAAGAAAATCGCTGCAATTACAATTTATAATTATGGGGCTGCTGTTTTTACCCCATGTGAGAGCGCTGTTTTTACATAAAATGATTTCATTCACATATGCCCACTATATTCATGATAACTATGGGTTTCCTTAACGTGCAGAAGTGATGTACTTCATATTAATGTCTAATTTATGATAGTTTTGTTGAAATTGAGTGTCTTATGGCCTTTTGGATACAATTTATGAAAGGAATTGGTAATAGAAATTTGTGATTGATCTTTATGATAATGATAAAGCTCCATATTATGGATTGTGTAGTGAAGAAGATGTGTATGTAATAATGGAAGCTTTTATATAATTTGGGAGTTCTTGCATTATCGATTTTCCATGCAATTATGAGATTATTGGTGTTAAAATAAGGGCAATTGAACATGGTTTACTATTTTAGAAGCCCAGGTTAGTTTGCCACTTTAATAAGATAATATAAATGGGGAATTCTTACCTTGTTAGGTTTATTTGAGAATGTGAAGTTCTGAAGGCAAAAGTGGTGGGAAATTAAGGAGTTTTTATGTTTTGAAGACCACCTTAATTTGTCCCTTATGCTAGACATTGAGTCAAAATATTCTAAAGAATCAATGTTGAGTCTACTAAACAACGCAATATCAATTTGAAGAGTGTTTGCTTACAGGTACTCAAAAGATTGAAATTCCAGGATTGATGTGATGATACCCTGAAGAAATAACAAAGAAAAGAGAAACTCAATGTGAGAATTACCTTTTTAATTTATGCTTTATTTTCAAGTACTTTCATTATAAACACTGTGATGAAATTGAATAGCGAGCTAATATTCTGCATGTGAATTGAATTACTGTAAAATTATATAGCTTGTAATGTGTTATAACTGATAGATAGTATCACCACTATTGATTAGAAGGAATGAATTACTAATTCCATATATATATAAACATAAAGACTATAAAGATACAAATGAAAGAAATATAGATGACATCGCTGCATACGTTAAAGGTATCTGTGAACTGATATAAATCCAGTTAGACTTTAATAGGTCTTAAGCAAGTTTGTACGCACTAGATTAAATGCCCAAGTCAACTCAGTTGGGCCTTAACAGCTCTTAAGTGAGTTGTACGCACTGAGTTCGACCCAAGTGGAATGGGTCCAAAACTGAAGACTGATAACTGATATAAATACAGTGCCCTTTAACGTAATGAAATGAAACATATGGAAAATGAATATAGAAGTATAAAAAGAAAATGATATATGAAATCATAAATTAGAAAAAAATGCATATGTTACCACAAATGCTTATTCGAATGCTTACCATGAATACTTATCCAGTTACACTCTTTTACGTTTCTTTCTTACTGTTTATATGCTTGCAACATGAAATATATTATTATGTCCTATACAAGTAATTATTTATTTCTGAATATGATACATTGTTTACTGACTCAAAATATAGATATCTGCTACAAATCTACCAATTAAATGTACATTATTTCGAATTCACCTTGTTTGTATGTACACGCAGTTAAAAAGATATTGCACTGCGCTCTACCTTTTATAATGTCATGAATACTGTCCTCTGTGGTGGTTTACGAGCTGTTACAGAGATTAACTGCACCCACGCACGCCGTCGACATCACGCCTCTCCACTCCAAAGAACATCCACTGCAACGCCGACGACAAACTCCACCAAGCCGGCCAGCAACACCCACTCTCAACGTCGGCGGATATCTCTCCAAGACCGACGACAGTACTCAAAGTCGGTTGCCCCTCCGAGTGCTCGAGCGAGCGAGCAAGAGAGAAGTTAGAGAGAGGCGGCAGTCTTTCTCTTGATTAGTAGAATACACCCAGGCGGCTCCTCTACAATCTGCGGCCATTGTTATTTATTTCTCACAATGGTTGTACAAATATCTCATCTCGTCATCTCTCAACGACAGTAATGCGATGTTTTTTATTTATTTCAGGCGTACAAGCCGCCCCGAAAAGGAAACCAATTATCCTTCTCCCTTTTCGGTATCTCACGGGAAAACAACAAAGGGATTTTTTTCTTTTCAGATTTAAGTGGCCAGCAATTTTAAAATAAAATATCAAAATAGGATTCGTATCAAACTAAATCCGAATCCGAACCAACAATCACCACCTTGGTTCGGGATCCGGTGTCACCACCTTCACGAAGAACTCTCTGGACAAAGCTCCATCTACATTAGGTAACACTGCACGTAATATGGTCTGCATGAAACACCAGTCAATACGAAACACCACCTCAAGAACCCGAAGCGTCAGCCGACCTGCTCCAGTCGACTCATCTCTGCTCGGGCTCAACCTCTGAATGCCGACACAACAGAATCGTTGAATCTGACTCGCCTTGTCAGACTACCAGAAGGGCGATCCCTTGCACTACCTCGACCATCAACTCTGTCGGCCGCAGAAATCATGGGCACACCACCTCGCATCGTGATCCCTATCAGCCGGTACCGACTACCGCACTGCATAACTCGCGAGCCATCACCCAGAAAGACCGACCCAGTCATCACCTCCAGTGAACTGAACATCCCTGCATCTGAGTAAATGTGTTGCGAAGCACCCGAATCCAATATTCAGCATCTAAGAAAATGCGCATGAGCACGGTGCGTCCTTGACGCTCTTCCATCTGGCGTATTCGTTCTTCCACTAATGATGCTAGTGTGGCGATAACCTATTCAAGGCATGACGTATAGCTAGCGGGCAGGCCGTTGGATGCCTGGCCACTAGGCGCTTTGTAAGACGGTTGGCTGGCAGTGTACAGGCTCCCCTTTGTCATTGTTGCTATAGTTGGGGTATGCTGCAACTTGTTAGGGCTTCTGGGAACACCTTCATTCCCACAGATTGCGCCAAGTTATTGCGGGTCACCTGGTCTTTCCCCAGACAAGAGAAATCGACCCGCCTTAGTTCGGAATCGTACTTGGCGCGCAAACAGTCAAAGTAAACAACAACAAATGACAATAGACTTTTTTTAACGTAGAAAACCCGGAAAGGGCGAAAATCACGTGATAGGATCTGTGTCGAGCCAAAATTCACTAGTTCCTTTGAATTTACAAGATTGGAGATTTGATCTCGGAGGGCGACATGCCGCTTTTCCATTACAATCGCAAAGTACAGAAAAGATGAAAAAAAAGAAGCTAAGTACTCGGAGCCTCGATGGAAGCGCTCCAGCCTTTAAAATTTGACTAAGTTCACGGAACCTCGATGGAAACGTTCCAACTTGGAGAATTATCCAAGTCTTTGGAACTCTAGAAAGGCTCTCTTGTTGCAGCAGAGCCTTGGTGGGAGCGCACCCGCGGAGGCGTATGTTGGGACTTGACACTTGTTGGGTCCTTATTGCAAGGAGAAAAGCAGAGCAAATTTCTAAGTAGAGGATCGGCCTAAGTCCACGATCTCGCCGAAAAACCTCAGAGCTCTCTCTTACCTCTGGAGTTGCTTGAGTTCAAATGAAAGCTTGAAGGTCTATTTATATTTTTCTAGAGGATTATGTTAGTAATTGCACTGGGGCGTAATTGTTATTGACGAATGTTGTCGCTCAATTTCGATCATCTGGATCACCAAAATTAGCAAAATGACCGAACCCCCCCCCCCCCGGTTAGTTCGGGCGGCTCGGGCAACGGCGGTGGTGGTCGGAGGCGGCCGACGGTGCACGGTCGTGTGTGTTGGCCGAGTGTGTGCTCGCACGCAGGCTTGGCGTGCCTACGCGTCCCGGCCGTACGCAGGTTCGACCTCCTTCTTGGGTGCTTTTCGGGACTTGTGGCTTCACGCGCATGACTTGCCCGGTTTAGTTCATGCGTACTTGATCCGAATCCCGCTGGTTTGACTTGGAAATCCCGGGGGACCCCATTAGTAATATTGATTTATATTTTCTTACGGTCATTTTTAATACTCATATGTATATGTTGATTTGCCCGCAGCGTTGCATCGAGTACGGACGAAGCCTATCGTCGTCGGCCTGACACTGTCGCGCTTGGCCGTAGGGGCGAAGCCCCGTGTCGGGCACTCTTGAATAAAACTAAAAGTTTTCGATCTCAATATCATTCATGCATGCATGACTCTGTAGAACCACGACAAAGCCAGTAGAGTCTATCATTAATATCTAATAGGAACAAAATAGATTTGGAAAAAATTGACAAAAGAAGAGTTGGAAGAAGGCAGAAGATGAGTTAAATATCTTATCTTGTAACTTACCAAGCTAGCTATGGGTTTCTAATTAGCTTGATCAGGCGTCTTATTGACCAAACTATTTTTGCCACTCTGATTGTACTAATTAAACTCTCTACATCTTCCATAAAGAAATATATTTTTTAGCAATAAATATACAAGCATCCTTACATTCGGAATAGTTTAACAGCGTACCTCGTAAGATCAATCTGAGCCGTCTGATTTAATCAGATCAGAAGATCTCAATCGTTCGATCACAGAAACGAATCAGGATCGTCCAAATCTTTTCCTAGGTCTCTTTCTCTACTACCCTATAATGTGAAAAATATTCATGATGTCGGACAATCTTGAATAAAGCTATAAGTTTTCAATCTCAATATCACTCATGTATGACTCTGGAGAACCACGACAAAGTCAGTAGAGCCTATCGTTAATAACTAATATGAACAAAATAGATTTGGAAGAGATTGACAGAAGAAGAGTTGGAAGAAGGCAAAAAAGGAGTTAAATATCTTATCTTATAACTTACCAAGCTAGCTAGCTGTGAGTTACTGATTAATTTGATCAGGACTTATTGATCAAGCTACCTTTGTCACTCCGATTGTACTAATTAAACTCACTGCTGTTGAAAATTGTGAAGTGAAAGTGGAGGGGGTTGATCAGGCAGACCACGCGGTCTGGGCGGACTGTTGGAGCGGCCTGCGCGGACTGATGGTGCGGTCTGGGTGGGTTGCTGTGCGGCCTGATGGTGGTGTCCATCAGTTATGGCTAGTGGTCTTGGAGTTGGCGGTTTCCTAGTGTAACCGTGCGGATAGGTGGAGTATCCGCGGTAAGGGCGGACTCATTCTGAGTCCGCGGAGCTCGCTGTTGCGTTCTCTTGTGCTTGACAGTTCGGCTAGTTGCCTTGCTCAGGTGAAGCATTATTTGACGGGCTGTTTTGGTAGCTGGCGGACTGGGGCCTTGTCCGGCGAGCTCGTGCCGGGCTCTTGGTTGTTTGGTGGATTTGTCACAATCTGTGACAAGTCCAGGGTGTTCGCTAGTCCGCATTGTCTGCTGGTTGATCGGGCGGAGTGCCTGTTGGTCGTGGACATGTTGCGGGCTAATGCGGTGTTCGCTAGTCCGCATTGTCCGCTGGTTGACCGGGCGGAGTGCCTGTTGGTCGTGGACTGCATACAGACTGATGCGGTGTCCGCCAGTTATTGTGGTCTGACTTCGTACCTTGGTGCCTGGCGGTTTGGCTGGTGTCCGACTTTCTCCTTGCGGACTGGGCGGACTGCCTTGTGCTAGCCGCGGACTGGGGTGGTGATCCTATCCACTAGGGCGGTGACCACATTTTTCTCCACGCCTATAAATAGAACCCCCCCCCCCGTCACATCAATTTTAATTGAGGGAACAGTAAGTCGAGCGTTGGTTAATTACTGCTGCCTCGGTTTTCTTGTCCGCGCGGTTTGAGAAGTGTTAACTGGTTGCTGTTTGCAGGTTGAGCGGCTAGCACTGAGAAGCCATGAGTCTGGTTCTGACTGCGGTCAGGAATCAGTGGAGCTTGCGGTTAACAATCAGCGATTTCAGCAGGTCGCAGTTGCAGCCAACCAGTCTTCTCTCCTTCAACATTTCCAAGTTCAATAATCTGTCTGCCGGTCTCGGCAGACTCGGCGGCTTGTTCTTTCAGTTCGGCGGCTTGCAGAGTAGTTCAGCGGAATAACGGGTTGTCCGCGGACTTCGCGGACTCCGTAGCGGTTTGTGCTGCAACGGCTAAGCGGTCTCGGCAGACTCAGCGGACTCGGCGGTCTCGACGATCTCTGTGGCTGTCCACCCGACTTGTTTACTTCTTGTTTGCTTTGCTTCTCCTTTATACTTGGCGAAATCATGTCTCGCCATGTATGTCTCGACTTGTAATGAAGATAGTTGATATTACAAGATTTGTGATTGCTCTTCATTGTCTCTGATTATTCATAGCTCAATTTATGGTTGGAGTGTTCCTGCGTCTAGTTTCCGTTTCCACTTGATCAAGTAGTCAGCTTGATAGTTCTGAAAGTTTTTTACTTTGTATTAGAGCTATCTTCTGATCAGCTTGTGAAATTTCAACATGGTATCAGAGGGAACAGTGGCTTGAGCAATTGAGCAGTGATCAACCTCAGTTGTGCTCGGCGCTTCTAGAAGCTATTGTTGATCAGTGGTTATTTGCAATGGAATGAGCTTTCGCAAGGGGTCTTGGTATCGAACTTCTTACAGCGACTAACTTCAAGAAGTGGAAGTCGTGTATGAAGAGCTATCTCATTGGTGAGATGTGTGAGCTCGTCGGTGGTGACAACCAGCAAGAAGTGATTGCTGCTACTGGTTCGGCTAAACAGGTGAGAGCTTGGAGGAAGACTAATGCAAATGCAGAGTTTGCTCTCAAGCGAGCTGTCTCACCAGAGCTCTTTGATCACATCTTAGGATGCGAGTCTGCTGTAGAGATCTGAACATCCATTGATGGATTGTTCAACAGGAAGAATGTAGCGCGACTATAGTTCTTAGAGAATGAGTTGACTAAAACAACTCAAGGAGATCTTTCCATCTCAAGGTTCTTTCTTAAGATGAAGAACCTGTGCGCTGAAATATCAGTCTTGGATCCTAATGAGCCCATCTCTAAGGCTAAGTTGAAGAAGCACATAGTCTGCGGGTTGCGGAAGGAGTATGTGGCATTTGTAACTTCTGTTCAAGGATGGGCGACTCAGTCATCCATGCTGGAGCTGGCGAATCTGTTGGCATCACATGAGAGCTTGGCTAAGCAGATGGCCGGGATTACTATCTCTAAAGGTGGTAGTGAAACTCTCTTCACTGATAAGAAAAAAAAGAAATGGGAGAAGAAGAAGAAGCCTGCTGCTGCTGATGTGCCTTCAACCTCTTATCAATAAAGGAGGAGCGTTGCTCCTAAGAAGAACTGAAAGGAGTTGAAGTGCTACAGGTGTAATCAGCCGGGGCACTTCAAGCGTGACTGTAGGGTCAAGCTGTAACCTGGGCATGTAACAGATAATGAAGGAGCTAGTTCCAGTGCTGAGGAAGCCGGATGGGGAGGAGCCTTCTTGACAAGCACGTGTGTTCGTGCTCTCTCTACCGTCGACTACCAAGATGACTGGATCATTGACTCGGGGTGTGATCATCACCTCACTGGAGATGAGTCAAAGTTCTCTTCGCTGCAAACCTTCTCAGGTAACGAAACTATTATTACAGCTGATGATTTTGTTCATACTGTAGAGCTAGAGGGTGTTATTTTTTGGATAATGCTCAGGGTCCACTTACGTTATGGAGTGTGTATCACGTACCTGGCATGAAGAAGAACCTCTTCTCAGTGACCAATGTAGTTGACGCCGGTTTTCACGTTCTGTTTGGGCCAACAGAAGTGAAATTTCTCCGCAACATATCAGCTGTTAAGGCTGATGTTGCTCATGTAGGGAGAAGGTTAGAGACTTGTTTGTTTTATAAACAAGCTCTTACGTTAGTCGGATGAGGGCCAACGATAGCGCTGCTATTTGGCATGAGAGGCTAAGACACATAGGGATGGACAACATGAAAGCTATGACATTGAGGAGCCTTGCGAAAGGCTTGCTAAAGTTATCATCCTATGGAGATGACCATGTTTGTGCAGGTTGTCAGTTCGACAAGGCTCATCGCCTTCCGTTTGAAAAATCTCAAACAAGGAGCAAGACATCATTGGAGTATATCCATGGTGATTTGATGGGGACAACCGCTACCGTTAGTCTCAGAGGTAGTAAATACATGCTGGTACTGATTGATGACTACTCAATATACACTTGGGTGTATTTCATGAAGAAGAAGTCAGAAGCCTTCTAGTTGTTTGTGGAGTTCAAAGAGCTGGTGGAGGGCTGACTTGGCCTGCAGATCAAGAAGTTCAGATCAGACAACAGTGGTGAGTTTGTATCATCAGAGTTTTCTAACTTCTGCAGAAAGCACAAGATCTAGAGAGAGCTTACTCGTGCTCATACTCCACAACAAAACGGAGTGGCGGAGAGAAAGATCCGTCATTTGATGGAAACCTGCAAGTGCTGGCTTCATGCAAAAGGCATTCCCAGGTCCTTTTGGGCGGAAGGAATGACCTGCGCAACTTACGTCATCAATCAGATGCCTCTGAGTCCGATCAACATGAAGTCTCCTCATGAGATGATGTTTAAGAAGAATCCCAGTGTTGAACACCTTCGGGTGTTTGGATCAACCTGCTATGTTCACATCCCGGATGCTCAGAGGACCAAGCTTGATGCGAAGGCGAGGAAGCTCGTCTTTGTGGGTTATGATGAGCGGAAGAAGGGTTGGAAGTGCATGGATCCTGCGACAAGGAAGTTCTTTGTTTCTAGAGACGTTGTCTTTGATGAACTGAAGTCGTATGGAGGTAGCATCGTTGAGCTGTAGGAGAGCCTTGATAAAGGGCAGAAGGAAGCTGCGGAAGATCTTCAGGTGGAGCTGTTTGTGTCACCAGGAGCTCCAGTTGTTTCAAGCTCTGGGCAGAAGCTTCTGATTCGGGAAGCAGGGGGAGCAACGCTCCAAGTGTGCCCGGGAACAGAGTTGGTTCTGAAGAAGCAGCGGAGGTGGTGAGCAAGGAGCAGCCTCTTCGGAGATCAAAGAGGACTATCAAGCCACCAGCTCGGTATTGCGAAGGAAACTCGGTGAGCTTCATTTCTTATTTCTTCGCAGACCCTCTTGATGAGCGAGAGCCTTCGAAGTTTAAAGAAGCCACTAGAGTGAAGGAGTGGGACGATGTCATGGATGAGGAGATGGTTGCCCTCAAGAAGAATAAAACTTAGGACTTGGTGCCTAAGGTTGATAGCGTTACTACTGTTACTTGCAAGTGGGTCTACAAGATAAAGAAGAAGGCGAATGGAAGCATCGAGCGGTACAAGGCTCGTCTTGTAGCTCGGGGGTTTAAACAACAGTACGACGAGGAATATGAAGAGACGTTCAGTCCTGTGGAAAAAATGACTTCAGTCGAGATGGTGATGGCCTTGGCGGCTTGCAAGGGGTGGAAGATGTGACAGTTAGACGTAAAAAACGCCTTTATTTATGGGGAGATCGACAAAGACATCTTCATGGATTAACCACTGGGGTACGTTTCTGAAGATCATCCGGACTACGTCTGCAAACTCCGGAAAGCTCTCTATGGGTTGAAGCAGGCTCCTCGAGCTTGGTATAGAAAGATTGCAGAATACCTCCAGTTCTGCGGATATCTCGCTTCCAACTCAGACTCGAGCTTGTTCGTCAAGAAGAAGAGGGAGTTTCTAGTCTTGGTGATGTTGTACGTGGATGACATGATCATCACAGGGAACTTCAAGGAGGAGGTAGTTAGGCTCAGGGCAGAGCTAGTTATAAGGTTCAAGATGAAGGACTTGGGTGAGCTCCACCATTTCCTTGGACTCGAGGTGGAGAGGAAAGAGAGCGGGATACTCGTCTCCCAGAAGGCTATGCGGAGCGGATCGTTCAGTGATTCGGCATGAAGGAAGGGAAGAGTAGCTCTACTCATTTTGATTCAGGCATCAAACTTCGGTGTGATGAGGGGAGGATCCTTCCTGATCCTTTGGTGTTTCGGGCTCTTGTTGGGAGTCTCATCTACTTGATGATTACAAGGCCAGATATTGCTTATGCAGTTGGCCGAGTAAGTCGGTATATGGCGGAACCCAGGAAGCCTCATCTGATGGCGACAAGAAATATTCTAAAGTACGTGAAGGCTACTTCTGATATGGGTCTCCTATATAGGAGAGACACGAGTTTTTTTCTTCAAGGATACTCGGATGCTGATTATGAGGAAGATTCAGACGATCGGAAGTCATCATCTAGTTATGTTTTCACATGTGGATCAACCAGTATTTCTTGGTGCAGTAAGAAGTAAGACTCGGTGTCCGTCTCTACTACGGAAGTAGAGTACAAGGCTTCTGCCTTAGCAACTCGGGAAGCCATCTGACTAAGGAGATTAGTAGAGGACATCTATGAAGAAGTGTGCGGTCCAACTCTGTTGTGCGGTGATAATGAAAACACCCTGAAACTGGTAAATAATCTAGTTTGTCACGCACGAATCAAACATATAGAGATCGAGCACCACTTCATTCGGGAGAAGGTGTTGGAGGGATCTCTTATGGTGGAACATGTGCGGAGTGAGGACAACATCGCGGACATCTTTACTAAACCTCTGCCGAAGGTGCCATTTTCTCGGTTACGGGAACTGCTTGGCCTGGTCACCACTTCTTACTTCAAGGGGGAGTGTTGAAAATTGTGAAGTGAAAGTGGAGGGGGTTGATCAGGCAGACCGCACGGTCTGGGCGGACTGTTGGAGCGGCCTGCGCGGACTGATGGTGCGGTCTGGGCGGGTTGCTGTGCGGCCTGATGGTGGTGTCCGTCAGTTATGGCTAGTGGTCTTGGAGTTGGCGGTTTCCTGGTGTAACCGTGCGGATATGTCGAGTATCCGCAGTAAGGGCGGACTCATTCTGAGTCTGCGGAGCTCGCTGTTGCGTTCTCTTGTGCTTGACAGTTCAGCTAGTTGCCTTGCTCAGGTGAATCATTGTTTGGCGGGTTGTTTTGGGAGCTAACGGACTGGGGCCTTGTCCGCCGAGCTCGCACCGGGCTCTTGGTTGTTTGGTGGACTTCTCACAATCGGTGACAAATTAGGGTGTTCGCTAGTCCGCATTGTCCGCTGGTTGACCGGACGGAGTGCCTGTTGGTCGTGGACATGTTATGGGCTGATGCGGTGTTCGCTAGTCCGCATTGTCCGCTGGTTGACCGGGCGGAGTTCTATTGGTCGTGGATAACATGCGGACTGATGCGGTGTCCGTCAGTTATTGCGTACTGGCTTCGTGCCTTGGTGCCTGGCGGTTTGGCTGGTGTCCGGCTTTGCCCTTGCGGAGTGCTGAGCGGACTGCCTTGTGCTAGCCGCGAACTGGGGTGGTGATCCTATCCACTAGGGCGGTGACCACACTTCTCTCCGCGACTATAAATAGGACCCTCCCGTCACATCAATTTTAATTGAGGAAACAGTAAGTCGTGCGTTGGTTAATTGTTACGGCCTCGGTTTTCTTGTCTGCGCGATTTGAGAAGTGTTAACTGGTTGCTGTTTGCAGGTTGTGCGGCTAGAACTGAGAAGCCAGGAGTCTGGTTCTGACTGCGGTCAGGAATCAGTGGAGCTTGCGGTTAACAATCAGCGGTTTCAGCAGGTCGCAGTTGCGGCCAGCCAGTCTTCTCTTCTTGAGCATTTCCAAGTTCAATAATCTGTCTGTCGGTCTCGGCGGACTCAGCGGCTTGTTTTTTCAGTTCGGCGGCTTGCAGAGTAGTTCAGCGGAATAACGGGTTGTCCGCGAACTTCGCGGACTCCGTAGCGGTTTGTGCTGCAGTGGCTAAGCGGTCTCGGCGGACTCAGCGGACTCGGCGGTCTCGACGGTCTCTGTGGCTGTCTGCCCGACTTGTTTACTTCTTGTTTGCTTTATTTCTCCTTTATACTTGACGAAATCATGTCTCGCTATGTATGTCTCGACTTGTAATGAAGATAGTTGATATTACAAGATTTGTGATTGCTCTTCATTGTCTCTGATTATTCATAGCTCAGTTTATGATTGGAGTGTTCCTGCGCTTAGTTTCCGTTTCCGCTTGATCAAATAGTCTGCTTGATAGTTCTGAAAATTTTCACTTGATATCAGAGCTATCTTCTGATCAGCTTGTGAAATTTCAACAACTACATCTTCCATTAAGTATTTTGTGTGTGTTATAAATATGCAAGCATCATTACATTGAAAACATCAAACATCAATGTTTACAACATTAAACAACAATCAATCGAATGATAAATTATTAAATAAATAGATAAAGCTCACACAATATAAAAATCAAACTCATGATCTGTCTGTGCACTTAAAAGAAAATAAAATAAGGGAGCACTGCACTTAAAGAAAATAAGGATTAATTATTGGCCAAGCGCCATTGACCATCTCCCATTAAATATTGAATATCCCCTCTTGATTAATTATTCTCATATACATAAGAAAATATAAAATAAGGGATCAATGACTTAAGCCAGCCGGCAGCCGGCCAGTAATTGGATCCGGATCCTCTCCATTTGTAATGAAATGGAGGGGATCCATTTCAAGATCCGGTGGTTGAGACAAAACTGCAATACATTTAAAGGTTATCATTATTTTGCTTAAAAAGAAAATATAAAAGGCTAGAAAAATTGAAGCCATTAGATACTCACCCAGTCAATCTAAACCGTGAAATGGATCCCCTCCATTTCTGACGAAATGGAGAGGATCCTGATATGTATATAAAGTATATATAGTATATATATGAGGTATGTGCGGTGCAAACCTTCTACCTCAAAGCACACATATATAGCTGATCAATGACGGCTTTATTCTCCCGGAGATCACCGGCGGTTCCGGCTCTCTTCCTCCTCCAAATTCTTCTCCCAAACATCGGTGGCTCCCTCTTTTTTTCGCTCTCACTACTCCCTCAACTCTTTCAATCCGAGCTAGCCAACTAGAGCTGGATCGTACCCGCAATATTCACACTACTAATTAATAACTTTCTTTAATTTGCAGTGGTAGTGATCGCATTGGAACCATGGTGTCGTGAAATCTTCGTACGCTTTCGCCACTGCACTAATCGCAAGTGCGAAAATACGTGTAGGCATATGATTATTCTCGAACATTTAATCACTCTGTCCAATTATGGATGTGGTTCAGAGCCAGGAAACTGGGGCCGGCATGCACCATATGGTTGTCACTGTAAATTTTGCGTTCCCAAACCTTTCAAATTTGTTGAAAGCGGTCTTTGGGATAAGCCTCACTACGATATAGACTTCTTTTACAATCCCTTCGACACGAAAGTAGGTCTGTAGATAAAAAATATTTATGCACGCTGAGGTCATGCAATAAGTTATGAAATAAGTATATGTTGTGAAACATCGTAGAGAAGATGCAGCATCTAAGCATGCATCGACTATGTACATTTTGCAGTGTGTATATATATATATATATACGCATGTTCTTTTGAGCGGGCCGCTCTCATCATGCATGCACAACAATTTCTTTATGCAGACTCGTGTTTTTTCGGTCATATGTTTGTTGAATTTTCTCAAGTTGATCAACAAGATAGCCCAAACACCAAATTAATATCTTCGGCACTACCCAGATCACAACTTGAACCGCGGAAAGTAGGAAGCAACGTAGATAACCAAACACACAGACAGAAACAAGCAGATCAAAATATTATTGAACTTCTTTACAAGGCGAGGCATACATGGCGAGACATGATTTCGCCAGTATGAAAAAGCAGAAAAAAAACAAGCCGAGCGGATAGAGCACTGAGACCGCCGAAGCCGACGAGACCGCCGAAACCGCCGAGCTCGCCCAGATCACACCCAGCCAAGCTGCTGAAGCCGAACAAACAACAAGGAGTCCGCGAAGACCGCGAGGTCGCGCGGACAACCCGTTATTCGCCTAACTGCTGCTGAACAGAGGAACAAGCCGCCTATCCGCCAAGACCGCGAGGTCGCGCGGACAGAGAAGAAAACTTGAGATAAAACTGATGCTGACAACCGCCAATGCAGCCCGCTAACTCCAGCGGTCAGAACCAAACTCCTGGTCTGACACTGCTAGCCGCGCCACCTGCACACAGAAACCGGTTAAGCAAACAGCCCGCGCGGATACAAAAACGAGTCCGCAGCCTATACTCAAGCCCAACTTACTGTTCACTCTGCTACCAAATGAGGTGCTGGGGGGTCCTATTTATAGGCCGGATGAAGAGTGTGGTCACCACCCTATGAGATAGAGACACTGCCCCTTGGTCGCAGCTAGCAAAACCATCTCGCCGAGTCCGCCCGCTAAAGGTCAAACAACCCGCCAAGTCCAGGCGAGCAGCGACCTGCCCATAGCAGACCGCCCAATCCGCAACCACCAGCCCATGACCATAGGCACAGCCAGGATACCGCGGACTCAGCGGACACCACTCCACCTCGCACTTGTCCACGACCACAGGCACGAAGCCCGGTCACAACGGACACTGCGGATACCAGGCCAGTCCGCCAGCACTTAGGTCAGACCGCCAAACGAGCCAGCTCACCGCAACTCCAGATCCGCCACAGATCCAGCGGACTCCAAACCTCAGTCCGCACAGACCGCGGAACCATCTCCAGAGCTCGGCCCACTGCCGGACTCAACCAGTCCGCGCAGTTCGCTCCTGACCACGGCAAGCAACAAGCAATGCCGAACAACAACCCGCCGGACTAAGCCCAGTCCGCGCGGTCAGTCCGCCCAGGTCGCCCGGACTACCGATCACCCCCACTTCCACTTCACCTATTTCAACACTCCCCCTTGAAGTGAGAAGTGGTGATCATCCCAAGCAGACCTCGAAGCCGCTGAAAAGGCCCCTTCGACAGCGACTTGGTGAAGATGTCAGCAAGGTTATCTTCACTCCGAACATGACCAACCACAAGAGATCCTTCCAGCACCTTCTCCCTTATGAAGTGGTGATCGATCTCAATATGCTTAGTCCTGGCATGACAAACTGGATTGTTCACCAGCTTGAGAGCACTCTCGTTATCCCCTCGGAGCAAAGTAGGGCCTTGCACTTCTTCATGGACATCATCTACAAGCCTCCTTAGCCAAATGGCTTCCCGAGCAGCCAAGGCAGACGCCTTGTACTCAGCTTCCGTAGTGGAGACAGATACCGAGTCCTGCTTCTTGCTACACCACGAGATGCCCGCTGATCCACAAGTGAACACATAACCAGAAGTTGACCTTCGGTCATCCGAATCACCACCATAATCAGCATCCGTGTATCCTAGCAGAGAAAAACTCGCATCCCTTCTGTAGAGAAGTCCCATGTCAGAAGTTGCCTTGACATACTTCAGAATGTTCTTCGCCGCTACAAGATGAGACTTCCTTGGCTCTGCCATGAACCGACTTACTCGACCAACAGCGTAAGCTATATCAGGTCTAGTAATCGTCAGGTAGATCAAGCTTCCAATAAGGGCCCTGAACACCAAAGGGTCAGGAAGAACCCTTCCTTCATCTCGTCGAAGTTTCAGACCTTGATCCATAGGAGTAGAGCAAGTCTTTCCCTCAATCAAGCCAAACCGGTTCACTATGCGCTCAGCATATCCCTTCTGGCAGATAAGGATCCCGCTCTCCTTCCTCTCCACTTCGAGACCAAGAAAGTGATGAAGCTCTCCCAGGTCTTTCATCTCGAAGCGAATGGCTAGCTCAGCTCTGAGCCTAGCAACCTCCTCCTCAGAATTCCCTGTGATGATCATATCATCAACATACAGCAGGACCAAGACAGAAAGCTCCCCCTTCTTCTTGATGAACAAGCTAGAGTCCGAGTTTGAAGCAAGGTATCCACAGAATTGCAGATACTCTGCTATCTTCCCATACCAAGCTCTAGGAGCTTGCTTCAACCCGTAGAGAGCCTTCCTGAGCTTGCAGACGTAGTCAGGATGAACTTCAGAAACGAAACCAAGAGGCTGATCCATAAAGATGTCTTTGTCAATCTCTCCGTAAAGAAAAGCATTCTTTACATCAAGCTGCCACATCCTCCATCCTTGGCATGCAGCCAATGCAATCACCATCCGTACTGAAGTCATCTTTGCAACAGGGCTGAACGTCTCCTCATAGTCTTCTCCATACTGTTGAGAGAACCCCCGAGCCACCAGGCGAGCCTTGAATCTCTCAATGCTCCCATCTGCCTTCTTCTTCAACTTAAACACCCACTTGCATGTCACCGGAGTAATGCCATCAACTTTGGGCACAAGATCCCAAGTTTCATTCTTCTTGAGAGCATCCATCTCCTCTCTCATGGCATTTTCCCACTCCTTGACACCAGTGGCCTCATTAAAGCTAGCAGGCTCTCGCTCATCCAGAGGACCTGCAAAGAAGCATGAGACATAGCTCACAGTGTTCCCTTCGCAGTAGCGAGCAGGAGGCTTGATAACCCTCTTTGACCTCCGAAGAGGCTGCTCCTTGCTAATCACCTCCGCTGCTTCTTCTGGTTCACCTCTACTCTCAGGCAAGCTTGGAGCAATGCTCCCCCTGCTTCCTGACCCAGAAGCTTCTTCTCCAGAACTTGAAGCAACTGGAGCTGCTGGTGACACAACCAGCTCCACTTGATCAGCTACCTCAGCCACCTCCTGACCTTCATCAACCTTGCTCTCAGGCAGCTCAACCGAGCTTCCTCCATATGATGTCAGTTCGTCAAAGACAACGTCTCTTGATACCACGAACTTCTTCGTCACTGGATCCATGCATCTCCATCCCTTCTTCCGCTCATCATAGCCAACAAAGACAAGCTTCCTTGCCTTTGCATCAAGCTTAGTCCTTAGCGTATCAGGGATATGCACATAGCAAGTTGATCCAAACACCCGAAGGTGTTCCACACTAGGCTTCTCCTTCAGCAACATCTCGAAGGGAGACTTCATGTTGATCGGACTCAGAGGCATCCTATTGATGACATAGGCAGCACAAGACATTCCCTCCGCCCAAAAGGACCTTGGGATACTCTTGGCGTGAAGCCAACATTTGCAAGTCTCCGTCAGATGACGGATCTTCCGCTCCGCTACTCCGTTTTGTTGTGGAGTATGAGCACAAGTGAGCTCCCTTTGGATTCCATGCTTCCTGCAAAAGTTAGAAAACTCGGAAGAGACAAACTCTCCGCCGTTATCAGTTCTAAGCTTTTTGATCTTCAGGTTAAGCCTTCCCTCCACCAGCTCCTTGAACTCCACAAACAATCGGAAGGCCTCAGACTTCTCCTTCAAGAAATACACCCAAGTGTATCTTGAGTAGTCATCAATCAAGACAAGCATATATCTGCTTCCACCAAGGCTAGCAGTCGCGGTTGGTCCCATCAGATCACCATGGATAACCTCCAATGGTGCTTTGCTTCTTGTTTGTGACTTATCAAATGGAAGACGATGAGACTTCCCATATTGACATCCAGCACAAACATGACCCTCACCGAAAGATGACAGCTTAGGCAAGCCTCTCACCAGGCTCCTGCTTGACATAGCCTTCAGCTTATCCATCCCGACATGCCCTAGCCTCTCATGCCACATAGCAGCGCTATCATTGGCCCTCATCCGATCAACATAAGAACTTGTTGATAAGACAAACAAGTCCTTAACTCTCCTTCCTATATGAGCAACATCGGCCTTAACCGCTGATACATTGCGAAGGAACTTCACTTCTGTTGGCCCAAACAGAACGTGATAACCAGCATCAACCGCATTGGTCACAGAGAAGAGGTTTTTCTTCATACCCGGTACGTGATAAACACTCCTTAACGTGAGTGGCCCCTTATCACTGCCTATCGTTACCATACCCTCCTTCTCTACTGCATGAATAGTATTATCAGCAGTAATGATAGCTTCGTTACCTGAGTATGCCTGCAGCGAAGAGAACTTTGACACATCTCCGGTGAGGTGATGACCACACCCGGAGTCGACGATCCAGTCATCCTTCATGTCACTGGTGGACAAAGCACGGACACAAGTGCCCGTCATGAACGCTCCACCCCAGCCAGCTTCCTCCTTGCTTGAGGAGGCTTCCTCCTTGCCTGCAGCATGCCCAGGCTGCAGCTTGACCTTGCAGTCTCGCTTGAAGTGGCCTGGTTGATGACACCTGAAGCACTTCAGGTTCTTCTTCCAATCCTTCTTAGGAGCAAGGCTCCCCTCCTGCTGTTTAGAAGATGAACATTCATCTCCAGCCGCAGTCTGCTTCTTCTTCCCTTCCCATCTCTTCTTCTTCTTCTCAGTGAAGAGAGCATCACTAGCTCCTTCAGAGACCGTCACCCCGGCCATCTGCCTTGCCAAGCTCTCCTGCGAGGCAAGCAGATTCTCCAGCTCCAGAAGAGAAGGCTGAGTAGCCCAGCCTTGAACAGAAGTAACAAAGGCCACAT
This sequence comes from Platanthera zijinensis, assembly GCA_039513925.1. Classification (NCBI taxonomy): domain Eukaryota; kingdom Viridiplantae; phylum Streptophyta; class Magnoliopsida; order Asparagales; family Orchidaceae; genus Platanthera; species Platanthera zijinensis. The sequence goes on from CM077098.1 coordinate 137,729,122, forward strand.
ACTCCTTCCGCAAACCGCGGATTATGTGCCTCTTCAGCTTAGCCTCGGAGATCGGCTCATCAGGATCGAGAGCAGAGAGCTCAGCACACAAGCTCTTCATCTTCAAGAAGAATTTGGAGATAGAAAGATCTCCCTGAGTTGCCTTAGCCAACTCATTCTCTAAGAACTGTAGCCTAGCTACATTCTTCCTATTGAACAACCCATCAAGGGAAGTCCAAATCTCAGCAGCAGACTCACATCCTAAGATGTGATCAAAGAGTTCAGGTGACACTGCCCGCTTGAGAGCAAACTCAGCCTTGGCATTTGTCTTCCTCCACACTCTTACCTGCTCGGCTGTACCAAACTCAGCAGTTATTTCTACTTGATCGTCTCCACCGACGACCTCCCATAACTCCTCACCCAGAAGATAGCTCTTCATGCACGACTTCCACTTCTTGAAGTTAGTCGGCGTCAGAAGCTCAATACCAAGACCTCTTGCAAAACCACCGTCCATGGTGCAATATGGTTATCCTTCAGAAGCACACAGAGCAACAACAAGCCTGTTGATCACCGCTCAAGCAACTGAACCTCCCTCTGATACCATGTTGAATTTTCTCAAGTTGATCAACAAGATAGCCCAAACACCAAATTAATATCTTCGGCACTACCCAGATCACAACTTGAACCGCGGAAAGTAGGAAGCAACGTAGATAACCAAACACACAGACAGAAACAAGCAGATCAAAATATTATTGAACTTCTTTACAAGGCGAGGCATACATGGCGAGACATGATTTCGCCAGTATGAAAAAGCAGAAAAAAAACAAGCCGAGCGGATAGAGCACTGAGACCGCCGAAGCCGACGAGACCGCCGAAACCGCCGAGCTCGCCCAGATCACACCCAGCCAAGCTGCTGAAGCCGAACAAACAACAAGGAGTCCGCGAAGACCGCGAGGTCGCGCGGACAACCCGTTATTCGCCTAACTGCTGCTGAACAGAGGAACAAGCCGCCTATCCGCCAAGACCGCGAGGTCGCGCGGACAGAGAAGAAAACTTGAGATAAAACTGATGCTGACAACCGCCAATGCAGCCCGCTAACTCCAGCGGTCAGAACCAAACTCCTGGTCTGACACTGCTAGCCGCGCCACCTGCACACAGAAACCGGTTAAGCAAACAGCCCGCGCGGATACAAAAACGAGTCCGCAGCCTATACTCAAGCCCAACTTACTGTTCACTCTGCTACCAAATGAGGTGCTGGGGGGTCCTATTTATAGGCCGGATGAAGAGTGTGGTCACCACCCTATGAGATAGAGACACCGCCCCTTGGTCGCAGCTAGCAAAACCATCTCGCCGAGTCCGCCCGCTAAAGGTCAAACAACCCGCCAAGTCCAGGCGAGCAGCGACCTGCCCATAGCAGACCGCCCAATCCGCAACCACCAGCCCATGACCATAGGCACAGCCAGGATACCGCGGACTCAGCGGACACCACTCCACCTCGCACTTGTCCACGACCACAGGCACGAAGCCCGGTCACAACGGACACTGCGGATACCAGGCCAGTCCGCCAGCACTTAGGTCAGACCGCCAAACGAGCCAGCTCACCGCAACTCCAGATCCGCCACAGATCCAGCGGACTCCAAACCTCAGTCCGCACAGACCGCGGAACCATCTCCAGAGCTCGGCCCACTGCCGGACTCAACCAGTCCGCGCAGTTCGCTCCTGACCACGGCAAGCAACAAGCAATGCCGAACAACAACCCGCCGGACTAAGCCCAGTCCGCGCGGTCAGTCCGCCCAGGTCGCCCGGACTACCGATCACCCCCACTTCCACTTCACCTATTTCAACAATGTTAAGCTTGAGCCGACGTTTGAGTATGTTTGTATCTTGCAATTAAAGTGACTATTTTTATTGTGTGATGTTAATTTGTGTTGCATGTTGGAAGCATGCAGTGTTGTTACTTGTTATTATTATGTTTTATGTGATTTAGTTAATTTTCAGATGACTTTAATAAAAGAGTGAAGTTTATAATTTAAAAGACTTTTCATTTGCATGCCCTCGATCGAACAACATCTAAACTTGGGCTTCTAATGTGTGTGTGTATTTTTTATGTTTGATAGTTGGTAGGTAACCCCTAATCCAAGCTGCGAATAGTCATAGCAACGATCAGCCTCATTTGGTGGAGGAAATAGGGTTGAGCAAAGTCAACCCCACTAGCCCCGTAACCACCAAACATAGGGGTGCAAATAATATAAAATCTAGGTGTAAATAGTAAAATCCTCCAACATTGAGTGCAAATAGTAAAATCCTCCAACATGGTCGGTGCAAATAGTAAAATTCCCTATTGCATGATACAAATAGTAAAATCCATTAACATGAGGGTGTAAATAGAAAAATCTTCATTCATGGGGTGCAAATAGTAAAATTCTTAAAGACGGACGTATTGCAAATAATATGGTTATGACGTGCGAGTAACGAAGCTCGCCCTGAAATCTGCCCGGAAACAACTATGGCCCCTCCGAACCTGCCTGAGAGCTCGTCGCGAGATCGGGACAGAAGGCGCCCGAGCTACTTCCTGCCAAGGACCGAAGGTCGCGATCCTGGAGGTCGCGGACAGGGGCATGCCTCCGAGCGCTCGGAAGGCTCATCATCGGGCCAGCGAGAATCATCTCGCCGCAGCCCTTCCCCCCACCGATCTCGATCCCCTCGGCAAGGTTGTTCGCCTGTTGCTGAATTGGATTGAATGCTGATATTCTGTGGCTCTAACTAATTCAACGACTTCTTCTTTGCCTTGATAGGTCGTCCTTCAATCCCAGGAGCGGCTTTCATCGATACCCTCGAGCTTCCCACTCACGAGTACTGCCAGGCTGCTCCTCACACGTACATTTAGTTGGAGGCGAAGTTTGACCAACTCGCCATCTGCGAGCCTCATCGCCGGATCTCGACACTGGAGGTGAGGATGGCGAAGATGGAAGAGCTGCAGGACAGGCTTGCAGTTTACGAGGTCCGCTTCCACATGATCAGCGAGTTGGAGTGACGGCAATTGATGACCGATCATCGCCCACAGCTTCACCACGAGGAGTTGGCGGGAATGCGGGAGAGCATGGGCACTGCGGGGCGACTGGCAAGGATGGAGGACAACAACGTCGGGGGTGATGATGCGATGGTGGTGGCGAGCGGCACTACCGGCGAGCGTGCGAGATGAGCTGGGTCTGGCAACATCCACCACTTCCCGAGCTACGGCCTCCAAGGTCTTAGGATTTCTTTTTTATTTTTTATTTTTCCTAGCTCGCCTTTGATGACATTGTAATAAACTTATTTCTGTAATATTCTTTCATTTGTGATGGCGAGTTTGTTCGTGTTTGATCTTGCGATTTATTTTTCTGTGTTGATACTCGTCTGTATTCTACGATTACTTGAGTTGTTTGTGCAAGTTTCAGCGAGCTGGCGATCTTCTGACTGTTTTTACGCGAGATATGATTCGTAGCTAAGGTTGATTCGTCGGTTAGCGCACGACTTAGGTTGATACTCGCGCGAGGTTATTATACCCCCCCCCCCCGACCTTCGCCTATAAATAGAAGGGGTATGTAAGCCTTTAGTACGCTGTTGCGATTTCTGAATCCTTCTCACGAGTATTTTGATCTTGCTCGCATTTTCCTTCTCACTGTCCTTTACTCGCTCTTTATTTTTCGATCTTCTATTGTTTGCTACTCGCCTAAGAAGATGGTTAGCGACGATGCTAATGCTCGCAGACAGGCCCTTGCGATGAACTTCACCGAGTCCGTCTTCAAGAAATCTGCTGCTACCGAGCAAGACTTGGAGGATTTCTGCAAAAGGCACCTGTCCAACGGATACTCGGTCAGGCTTCCAGCCCGGTTTGTGCGACCAAACACCTGTCTTGAAGGCAAGATCGTCCTTCCCCACGGCCACTTTGAAGTCGACATGCGACTTCCTCTGTGGCCGGAGGCCCATGCGATCAACTTCACTTTTTGCTGATTTGCTTTAAACTTTTTTATTTCATGCCTTATCTCGTGGTAAAATTTTCAAAGCGATCGAAACATTGCAACGGTCATATCGAAGTAGAGTTTAGATTTTAAAATTTAATGCAACTTTTTCAATTATATATACACGTGTCGGCGTGTATATATATTAATTATTCGTGCATTTATAGTCATAGCCCATATGTAATACAAAAAGTCAACTCTTAAATAAAGCTAAGAGTTTTCAATCTCAATATCACTCCTGCTTGACCCTGTTGAAGCTAGCTATGTGTAGTTAATTAACTTCATCCCACTTTTGACCAAGTTACTTTTGCCACTATGATTCTACTAATTAAACTCTTTATATTTTTCATTAAGTATTTTTTGAGCAATAAATATACCAGCATCATTACATTGAGAACATTAAGGCTCTGTTTGGGGGAACTTATTTTCACTGGTCAAGTGGTTACAACCGCATGAACCGGACCCTAATTACGGCCGGGTTCATGCGGTCATAACCGCTTGACCGGTGAAAATAAATCCTCCCAAACGGAGCCTAAGTATCAATCACTACATAATTAAACAACAATCAATCAAACAATAAACTATTAAATAAGTAGACAAAGCTCGCATAAGGTGAGAATCGGACTCATAATCTCCTTGTCATTTGACCTCAGCTTATCCAACTGGATTAAGCCTCATTCGCCATCTTTCGTTAAAAGTTGAATATCTGCTTAATTTTAACTAATTATATAAGAAAATAAAATAAGGGAGCACTACAAGTAAACCAAAGATCAATGACTTAAACCGGCCGGCAGTGTAGTAAATAATTAGGTATGTGCGAAGCAAACCTTCCACCTCAAACACCCACATAGCTAAATACATTGAAGATTTAGGTTGCGTTTGGTGTGTGTTATCACGACTTATTTGTTCCGGTGAGGTTGGACAAAAATGTCATTGTCATACAAAAATTTAGTGTCCCAAACTAATTTCATTTTTTGGTAACGGTAATAACATTTGTCATACCAAACATAAAATGACGTTTTTGTCCAAACACCACAAGCGAAAAGTAATTTGCCACGCAAAGAATAACGACCACAAGACAAAAAGATTAAAGTCAAAAAATTCTGGACTCGACGCTTCGCGGATCACAACACACAAAAATTTAGAGACATTTGATGGAATTTCCCGTGAAATTTTACAAGTCAAATCGATAGGATTTTGACCTAAATACTCAAGCTGTTCAACCCGACCGAGTGTGTCGCACTCGCTCAATGGGACCCAAAATCATCTCAAAAGAGGAGAAGAATCGAGTGCATGGCCCGAACGCACAGCGTGGTTGCGCGTGCGCAACGCCCACACGTAACACAGTCGTGCGCAACGCGAGCGCGCGCAGCGCACACGGTCCTCGCACGCGCGCGCACACGTCACTTGCCCACGCGTGCACCGACAAATGTCGCAACCTTCGCCATCCCCAGGCAACTTGCCCTAGCCGCCCGGAGGGCATGCCCTTCATTTTGTGAAAATTGGTGATCCAGGTGACCGAAACAGAGCGACACCGCCATTCGCCAGCTAAAAATTCACTCGGGACTAATTTCCAGCATATCCCTCCAGAAAACTATAAATATGTCCTCAGACCTTCATTTGAGGACAAACAAGTTCAGAGGTTAGAGAGAGCTCTTAGGTTTTGCGTTGAGGGCATGAGAGTTAGATTGTTCCCTCACTTGAAATTCACAATGCTCCCTCTCTAAGTCGCTTAGCGCTCAACGCACTAATCTAGTGCTCAATGCTCAACGTTTAACGCTCATGTGGTCGCATCCGTGTGCGCGAGAGGAGTCAGAAGAACACTTTTGCGTGAAGACCTCCCAAGGCTCCCAAGACTTAACATCTTTCTCTACGTGGACGTGTCGGGTGTGGTTCTCATCCGATGCGGAGAAAATCATCGAGTTTGTGTGTATCGAATTCGTAATACGTGCTCATGACTTCCGAGCGTTTCTGTCTGGCAAAACTTTTAATATATATATATAAACATGCTTTGTATAAGCATGCTTTGTTTATATATATATATATATATTATATTATATATATATTAACATCTTTGAACAGGCTTCGCCCGTTCTCGATGCGTCGCTGCGGGCTTCGCCCGCTTTTCACTCAAGCGGGCTTTGCCCGGCGGCGGCGGCGGGATTAGGCGAAAGCAGGGGAGGGGCATCGGGATTTCTCACGGGTTTTTTATTTCAATTTTTAACTTAATTATTTCTTTTAAATTATTAAAAATTCTAATTTAATAAAAATTCAAATAAATTTTTTTAAAAAATTCAAATAAATTTTAAAATTGTTTATAACAGAGTATTTTAACAAAATTTTAGACATGCTAACAAAAGATTATAATAGAGTATTTGTGATGTTATGAAATCAGGTTTTGGGGGGTTTTTTGATCAGAATTATGGGCAGAAACAACCAAATTTTAGGCATGCTAACAAAAGATTATTTGAGTGTTTTTGATCACTTTAGTTATCCATTTTACGATGTTGTCGGGCACAAACAGAAGAAGATTTCGGCCATAGCAAACTCCCAACTCCAGAGGTTGGGAATGAGTAAAGTTTCATTTTATAAAACCAGAGAACTCAAAAAAACCATCGGCAAACCATTTCAGTCTCACCTCATGACACGAAAGCTTACCATTTCTGGAAACATATACAAAACTTTTTGGGCAAACATATGCCAAACAGGTGATGATAAATATGAGCGAACCAAGCACAGAACATCTTCAAGCATTAAAAATGTTCATTTGTTACTCAAGAGGAGCAGTTGATTTAGGGATGATATATAAAGAAGAAGAAGACAAAATTATAATTCCTATGATGACAAAAATGTAATGTCACTGATCATTTGTTAAAATACTGTTCATTTGTTAAAATAAATGATGACAAATTAATCTCGAATTTTTTTTGTTGATTTTGGCCATAAATGAACCTTCTTATGATTCCTACTTTCCAAATTACATGAAAGGTCTCTCGAGCTCTAAACTAATGTTTTGTTCTCATCGAGAAACCCAATCACATACACGACTAATTGACATACACAAACACATATATAGAGAGAGAATTGAATTACATTTTGTAAAATTTCTTCAAGAGCAGGGGATGATAAGAAATTTCTTCATCATGTAAACTTAATAAGTAACCGGGACTTGATCAGAAAAGCTCACTTTTAAAGCAATATAACTGGGAACATTCTGGGCAAGAGATCAAAGCATAAAACTGAAGATAAAGGGGAGAGAAAAAAACAGGGGATTAGCAGCAGTTATGCGACGATGGAGGGGAAAAACCCCATAAAAAACTGAAGCGACGGTGAGAAGACTTACCGTCGAGGCGGAGAAATATCTCCGGCACCACCGTCCAACGGAGTGAGGTTCAGCAGCGGTTATGCCGTAGGCGCCAGCGGGAAGAGGTCTGAAGCGGCAGGGGAAAAAGATTCAGAAAAAGGGTCATACAAAACTGAAGCTTAGTTGAGAAGACTTACTGTCGAGGAGGAAAAATATCTCCGGCACCACCAACTGACGGAGCAAGGTTCAGGCGCGGGAAGAGTTCCGAAGCTACAGGGGGGAAGAGTTGCGAAGCGGGAGGAGGAAGACTTCTGAAGCGGCGGCGTTTATGGAGTTAGAGTTGAGAAAAGGCGTTGAGGCATGTTGCCGTGCGGGAGGGGGAAATGCGTGCTGCTCTCGGCGGACATGACGGGAGAGAAGACTTAATTTCCTTGCTTGCGGGGGGACGTGCGGGACGGGAGGTGAGGGATGAGATCTGAAAAGTCATAATGATAGCACTTTTGGCACTTACCACCCTTCAATTGTAACCCTTTGGCACATTGCACCCCAAGATTCAAAGTTTGGCATTTTGCACCCTCTAAAACTCCTTAGGATAGCACTTTGCACCCTCCTCCTTTATAATCTTATTTTCTTATTTAAAAAAGTGATATAACTATATATGTGAGGATATTTTAGTTATTTAGCTATTACACATCTAGTGGAGAAAATAAATTAAAAAAAATCTGTGTCTAGACCACCACCACCCGTGCTGTATACCGCCTCCCTATCCATCTCCTCCGACGATTTGTCCATCTTCTCCACCAACTCTGTACGGTTTGCCCAACTACGACCGTCCAACTTCTGGATTCCATAACCGTAGAACTATAACCAATTCCCTGAAACCCCTTGTCATCATCACCCCAACTGAAGAAACTCACATTCAAATTCAATCCTTTGTTTCCTGTTCAAAGAAACTGAACCTCCTTCTCAGAGTTCGAAGGTCATGATTATAAAGGCCCTCATATGCTTCAACGAATACCCCTTTCTTCATTGTGATTGACCTCCGAAATCTCAACTCTATAATAATAGATGCTTCGGGAAAACAGCTTGGGTTAAGGTTGGTGCTACTTTAGGTGAGTTGTATTATGCAATTGCCATGAAGAGTAGTGTCACTGCATTTCTTAGCTTGTAGGCTCGTGCCCAGCCGTGGGCACTGGTGGCCATTTTGGTGGTGGAGGCACATGCGTCATCATGAGAGCGCACGGCCTCGCCATTGATAACATAATGGATGCTCGAATTGTGATTGTGAATGGCATTGTTCTTGACAGAGAATTCACGGTCACAGTCTTCACCATCACTGATGGGATAGCTAATAATTGCAGAAGAAATCACGAACACAGAAAATGTCAATTTATAATATAATTTATAAATCAATTACAATGAAGAAACAAGTGAAGGAATAACCGTCCGGTGAAACGCACGTGGATGCGCCGGACACGCACGATCCGCAGGAAATGGAAGATCTGGGACTGCAATCCGACTAACGGACGCACAAGGTTCACCGAACCTTCAATGTCAACTTCCGACGTTCAACCGCAACTACCGCCACCACCGGAGAGAAACTCCAAGTTCGGACCCGGACCTTGCCACGAACGTGTAGCCCGTCCCCAACGCAAACTTTTTTCTCTCCACAGCCTCCACAAACAGCCGGGTTAAAACAACCCCATCTCCGCCTTCCTTCCACGACAACGGCCGACTGGACTCGGACGGCGACGGCGATGGCGGGCTGCCCTCCTCTTCACGTCAGCGACGGCAAACACCGGCGGCTGCCTTCCTCCATCGGCAACTCTGGCAAGAGATCCCAAGGCAGCAGCCTCCTGCACCAAGCCGAGAGAGAGAGAGAGAGAGCAGTTGCGGTGATTGGAGCGGGTGGCGGGCTGCGATTTTTAATGCAGGGAGGGGGGTTGCGGTTATCATTCATGGGAGAGAGAGAGAAAGGAATATAATAATGAGTATATTATATTCACATTATCACCTCTCAATTAAAACCACCGGGCCACATTCTAAATTAAAACCTGTTTAATTTGGACAGATTTGAAAACAGTTTTTAATTTGGACAGCTTTCAAGACAGCACAAAAAAGATTGCAACGTCCTCAAATACTGCGTTGCAACCTCTTTTCTGCTCCTAATGCGCCCGGTCCATTTGAATCGGGTATGAGCCAACCCAACAAATACCACCTTGGCTCATATACTGGTTCCGCCACCACCTGCACGAAGCATCATCTGCACTGGACACCAACTGCGCGAAGCAACCGTTCTGCACAAAGCACCAGTCTGCACGAAGCACCACCTCAAGAACTTGAGGCGTCAGCCGACCTGCTCCAATCGACTCATCCCTGCTCGGGCTCAACCCCTGAATGTCAACGCAACTTGATCGCTGAATCTGACTTGCCTAGTCAGACTACCAGAAGGGCGATCCCCTGCACCACCTCGACCATCCACACAATCGGCCGCAGAAATCATGGGCGCACCAGCTCGCATCGTGGTCCCCATCAACGTACAGACTACCGCGCTGCATAGCTCGCATGAGCACGGTACGCCCTCGCCTCACCGTCAGAACTCCACCTCTCGATGCAAACCTGCACCCACCGGTGTCCAATCTGCCCAACGAAATCAGATTCTTGCGTAACTTCGGTACCATGTGTACCTGCTCAAGTCTACGCACAGCTCCACCATACATCCGCAAGTTCACCGTCCCAATCTCTGTGACCTCATATGCTGATCCGTCACCCATAAAGACCGACCCAGACGTCACCTCCAGTGAACTGAACATCGCCGCATCTGAGCAAATGTGCTGCGAGGCACCAGAATCCAAAATCCAGCTATCAGAGTCACTCTGACTCTCAGTGACGCAATAAAATCCGTCATCTCCTTCCAGGTCGAGTGTCACCATGTCCGCATCTTGGACATCCTTCGAAGTTCCAGAACTTCCTGCACGCTGCGGACAATTTCTCCTAATGTGACCAACCTGTCTGCATTGGTAACACGTCACTGCCTTCTTCGACGCCGACCGAGCTCGTGCACTGCTCGATCCTCTGTTAAAACTCCTCCTACGTTCATGCGCTACCAAGATCTGGTCACCCCTAGGAGTGGGGTCCTTTGGCTCAGGAGACCGTTGAACACATTGAAGTGTTCCTACAGGTTGCCACCTTCCTGCATCTTCAGCGCATAGAGGCGCTGCTTCAACAACAATCTTGTCGTCATGGATTTTGCCAAGTACAGTCGCTCAAGCTTTTCCCAAAGTCCGACTGCCGTCTCTTCAGTCCTGATGTTGAAGAGCACCTGGTCAGCAACACACATCCTGATTGTGCTCGTGGTCTTTTCATCAAGATCCTTCCATTCCTCATCTTTCACCGTCGTGGATAATTTGTCGCGCCCCCGCAAGACTTGAATCAAACCTTGTTGAACCAACATATCCTTGACTCGAATCTGCCATAAGCTAAAATTCTCACTACCATCGAACTTCTCCACTGAAAATCTGTCCAAAACTGCGTTCTTCCCTCCCATGACTGTTCCCGACAAACTAGAAGACCTTATTTGTTCAAAGGTCGGATCTGAAAGAGTGGGAAGAAAATCTAGTCGTTCACCACCGCAGTCAAACCCTTCCTAGAACGTCCAATCACGGTCGTCTACCGAACCTCCCTCTGATACCACTTGATGGGATAGCCAATAATTACAGGAGAAATCACGAACACAGACAATGCCAATTTATAATATAATTTATAAATCAATTACAATGAAGAAACAAGTGAAGGAATAACCGTCCAGTGAAACGCACACGGATGCGCCAGACACGCACGATCCGCAGGAAATGGAAAATTTGGGACTGCAATCCGACTAACAAATGCACAAGGTTCACCGAACCTTCAACGTTAACTTACGACGTTCAACCGCAACCACCGCCACCACCGGAGAGAAACTCCAAGTTCGGACCCGGACCTTGCCACGAATGTGAAGCCCATCCTCAACGCAAACTTTTCCTCTCCACAGCCTCCACAAACAGCCGGGTTAAAACAGCCCCGTCTCCGCCTTACTTCCACGGTAACGGCCGACTGGACTCGGACGGCGACGACGGGCTGCTCTCCTCTTCACGTCAGTGACAGCAAACACCGACGGCTGCCTTCCTCCATCGGCAACTCCGGCAAGAGATCCCAAGGTAGCAGCCTCCTGCACCAAGCCAAGAGAGAGAGAGAGCGGTTGCGGTGATTGGAGCGGGTGGCGGGCTGCGATTTTTAATGCAGAGAGGGGGGTTGCGGTTATCATTCATGGGAGAGAGAGAGAGAGAGAGAAATGAATATAATAATGGGTATATTATATTTCCATTACCACCTCTCAATTAAAACCACCGAGTCACATTCCAAATTAAAACTTGTTTAATTTGGACAGATTTGAAAACAGTTTTTAATTTGGACAGCTTTCAAGACAGCATAAAAAAGGTTGCAACATAAAATACTGCGTTGCAACCTGTTTTCTGCTCCTAATGCGCCCGGTCCATTTGAACCGGGTATGAGCCAACCCAACAATCACACTTTATTAACAGAAGTTACAACAAGGCTGGTTAGTAATTTTCAAGAGAGCTCCTTTTTCTCAGGGAAGAAAGCATTCCAGATTTGAAACTAAATGGGAAAGGTTGTACTGAAATGCATTGGATTAGTGGATTGAATCAATGTTGTACATGTTAGTGTATATTTGGGCAAATTAACGGGTTCGGAGGCATAATGGGTCATGTTGGGTACATGGTTAACCCATACCCGTAGAAACTCCTTGGGTTTCTCTATTTATACCCACCTAGGGGCAATGGGTAGGGGATTCCACCTAGATTCCCATCCGGATGCTTCGAGCAACAACGCCTGAAGAAGCTATGGATTTATTCTCCTGTGGATTTGATCTCAGCGTCTGAAAAAAAACAAAAAAAAATTGTGCAGCAGCCCGTCGCTGAACCCATCCAGACCTGGTGGCTTTAGGCTCACTTTGTCCAGATCAAGCTTTAACAAGGAAGGTGATTTTACTAACGGGGTCTGTGATAGATTTTGCCATTCACAGATTCATCAGAGAAGTCAGGAGAAGGTTTCTTTGTGTTGCTTGAATCTTACTAGGTAGAACTTCTCACACAAGATGTTGAAAGGGAACAACTTATCGTCTCCGGTCCCGATGCTTAAATTAGAAAAGTTTACGGCGACCGAGTTTACCGATTGGAAGCTGAATACCAAATTTGGAATGAAGTACCTGAACGTGTTTTACACAGTTCAGGCTGCTCGTGCTGCCATTATGGGGACTGAAGAGGAGGCCCAGTGGATCGCTGATGAGGACTTCTGCCGCGACTACCTGCTGAATTGTCTGTCCTCCAGCCTAGCGAAAACGTATATCAAGCTAAAGACCGCCAAGGAAATCTGGGAAGCACTGGAGGAGCACTTCAGACAAGAGAAGGATCTGTCCAAGGCGCACCTAGTGGACAAATTCCATTCCTTCATGTTCGACGAGTAGAAGACGATTCTCCCTCAGTTGCAAATGACGAGACAGCTGACGTTTTGAAGGTGGGGAATGCAACGCTGTTGCTATCCTCAGGTAAGACTCTAACTCTAAAAAATGTTAAGTTTATTCCTTCTCTAGGTGCTAACTTAGTGTCTATAAGTTTATTATGTGATGCTATTATGGCTTTTACTTTTTGTAGCGGTAGAGTAACACTGTAAGTTAACTCACACTATTTTGGATGTGCATACGTCCAAAATAGGATGTACCGACTAAGTCTAGCAAATGAGTTAGTTCAACAAGTTCAAACAAACTTAGTTAACCCTAAGACTCTACATGAGAGACTAGGACACGTGAACTATAGGAAAATGTTTCAAATAGCTAGAACTCACCAGATCACATTAGACACTAAGTCACCACCTGAGAAATGTGACGTGTGTGCTCAGACTAAGATCACTAGGAAACCTTTTAGTGTGGTTACTAGGAGCACAATACCACTAGATCTTATACATTCCGATATATGTGACTTTAAAAACTTTGTCACCAGAGGAGGAAGGAAGTATATGATCACGTTTATAGATGATTGCTCTAGGTTCTGTCATATTTACCTTCTTAAAATTAAAGATGAAGCATTTGAAAAGTTCTGTCTTTTCAAAACCAGGGTAGAGAACCAATAAGACATGAGAATTAAGAGGTTTAGAAGTGATAGAGGAGGAGAATATATTTCCAGTGAGTTCTGGGATTTCCTTGCCTCTCAAGGGATCATAACAGAAACCACTGCTCCTTACTCACCCCAATCGAATGGTATAGCCGAGAGAAAGAATAGAACGTTGACAGAAATGTTAAACTCTATGCTCTTCATTGCTGGCATGCCTACTGCCTATTGGGGAGAAACAGTTTTAACTGCAAACAAAATTCTAAACAAAGTTCCTCATGCTAAGTTAGAAGTCACACCCTACGAGCTTTGGTTTAAGAGAACCCCATCTTTAACTAGACTTAAGACCTGGGGCTGCATAGCCTATGTCAGGGTCTCTGACCCTAGACGGTCTAAACTTAGACCTAGGACCAACACGTGTGTCTACTAAGATTGTGCTGAAGATAACGCTGCAGATAGATTCTTAGACCTGTCTAATAATATAATTATTGAATCAAGGGATGCAGTGTTCTTTGAGGATAAGTTCCTTAAGGATAAAAACCTGACAATCTCAGGTATGCAAGCAACTATTACTGAGGAAGACCCTGAATCAGTACCGAGCACCTCATATTCAGTCCCGGTAGACAGTAGTGTCCTAGAGTCTAAACGGACTTCGGTGAGAGAGCGAACTCCCAGAACCTTTGGTAGTGACTTTGTCACTTATCACGTTGAGGCCGATCCATCCACCTATAAGGATGCGATGAGATCAAGGGATTCACTACTCTGGAAAGAAGCCATTGATGAAGAGATGAATTCTCTACTTCAGAACAACACCTGGACGTTGGTTGATAAGCCAAGAGGGGCTAAAACTATAGGGTGTAAGTGAGTTCTGAAAAAGAAACTCAATCCTGATGGTAGCGTAGCTAAGTATAAAGCACGCCTGGTGGCTAAAAGTTTCACATAAGTTAGTGGGGTGGATTACTTTGATGTATATTCACCAGTATATCACTTAGCAACCATTAGGATCCTACTTGCTATTGCGTCTATTGAGAACTTTATTGTTCATCAAATGGATGTTAAGACTGCGTTTTTGAACGGAGATCTGACTGAAGAAATATACATGAGCCAACCTGAAGGTTTCATAGTAGACGGACACGAAAATAAAGTCTGTAAGTTAATCAAGTCGTTATACGGACAAAAATAAGCACCAAAATTATGGCATGAGAAGTTTGACTATAGTGTAAGGAACATGAGGTTCATGTTAAGTCTCTCGGACAAATGTCTTTACATACGTAATAGATCGAACAAAGTCGCTATAATATGCTTGTATGTGGATGATATGCTGATTCTTGGTTCTGATCAATCCGTAGTGGATGACGTTAAGTCAGACTAATGAAAGAGTTTATCATTAAAGACCTAGGTGTAGCCGAGACTATTCTAGACATGCAAGTGAGTTTTGGGAAAAATGACATTTCCCTAAGTCAAAGCCACTACATAAAGTCCATGTTGGACACGTGGGGATACAGTGAATGGAGAGCAGTGGAGACACCTTACGATTACAATAATCGCTTGAAGCCCAATGATAGAGCTGCGATTCGACAGTCAGATTATGCTAAACTGATTGGTAGTCTCATGTATGTTATGGTTTGCACAAGACCTGACATAGCCTTTACGGTCGGCATGTTGAGCAGATTCACTAGTAATCCTAGCCAAGATCATTGGGATGCCCTCGATAGGCTGATGCGATACCTAAAGCACACCCAAAAGTATGTTTTATGTTATCATGGTCATCCTCCAGTGTTGGAAGGATATTTTGATGCATCATGGTGCTCATAATTAAATGACAGCAAGTCCACTAGTGGATTTATATTCACACTAGGAGGAGCATCTGTAGCCTGGAAGTCTAAGAAGCAATCATGTATTGCACTATCTTCTATGGAATCTGAACTCTACGCTCTAGCTTCAGCGGGAGAAGAAGCAGAGTGGATAAGAGATTTGGTGATAGACATTCCATTGTCCAGCCTGCAGTTGAGTTCTGTTGCAGTTTACTGCGATAATCAGGCTACTAAAACGATTGTTACGAACACTTTGTTCAATAGCAAAAGAAGGCAGCTCAGGATGAAACAAGCCTGATTGACCTCTCTTATGAGTCAAGGGATTGTGAACCTCGTTGATGTGAGGTCAAAAGATAATGTTGCAGACGCCTTGACAAAGGGCTTAAATAGAGTTCTCACAATAAAAACATCTGGGGAGATGAGATTAAAGTTCATAGAAATATGAAACTTCCTCCAATGTTTATGTTTTATGGTAAGAACCTACAGTCGCAACATTCAAACATCTAATAACAGACTGAAAACCCCAAATAATTTCTTGATGAAAGCTCAAGATGGTTAGATGTTAGTCATTCCACACCTGATGACTTAACATCTTTCTCATTGTAAGCCGATTTGAGAATTATTCAACTGGGAATAGAAAGTCATTGTACGAGTTAATCTAACATTAGTGATCATAACACATTATTTCATATTTGATAATGTTGCAAATGACGGTGTGCCAAATCATATGATGAGGTACATAGTGGTCACTAATGAGTAATAAAATCAAAACCTGACTAATCCTAGCTAGATTGGATAGAGATGCTGACAGTGTTACTTCACTACTGCTACAAGTACTAAGCTTATTTAGGTAGACTTAGTTTACTTTGATACGTGATACGTCACTGCATATGTTTATGAATTCATAGAATCTGACTCATGAAATTTCTTGCAGGCACTGGTGAAGATGGATGAGAGAAAGTGGATTTTGACATAGATGATTATGATCTACTCTCTGAGTAGAATTATTACACGTTTATCTGTAGTTATTTTATTGTTTGCCAGACTTATTTATTGTTGAGTAGCACATTTTCTCTTGATGTATTATGTTATTGTTTTTAAAATTCATGTTTATGTTTTCTTTAAAAACTGTGCTAACTCTTATAAAAATGTGTAAAGTCGGAAACTTGATTTTTAATAATCTTCACTTTTTGCACTCTAAAACGTATACGTTATTTGTCACAAATATAGGAGGAGATTGTTAGTGTATATTTGGGCAAATTAACGGGTTCGGAGGCATAACGGGTCATGTCGGGTACACGGTTAACCTATACCCGTAGAAACTCCTTGGGTTTCTCTATTTATACCCACCTAGGGGCAACGAGTAGGGGATTCCACCTAGATCCCCATCCAGATGCTTCGAGCAACAATTTCAGTACATTGCTGGTCACTCATCATCTTCACCTTTTACTATCCTGCTTGACAGACATCCATGGCTGAACGGTACTTTGTCTTCGAGATCACCCTCCCTCTGACGGCCAGTTAAACATAATGGATTACTTCAGAAATGGATCAACCCTCAATCAAACTCTGGTCACCCCAACCGGCAACTACAATCTACGGTAGTCCTGTATGGAGCTCGATGTTTGCACGACGCAGAGCCAATGAACAAGTTGTAACTGCCCAGCCCCGTTATTTACATATCCTTCTTAATTTATTCTCCATTGGAAGTGTGATAGCTAAATACCTAAAATACCCTCACATGCATAATTATACCATTTTTTTAAATATGAAAATAAAATTATAAATGAAGGAGGGTGCAAAGTGCTATACTAAAGAGTTTTAGAGGGTGCAAAGTGCCAAACTTTGAATTTTGGGATGCAATGTGCCAAAAGGGTGCAATTCAAGGATGGTAAGTGCCAAAAGTCCCATAATGATATAAATAAATGTGTGTTGCCTTACAACATAAATGCGTGCTGGAGTTGTAGGATTTAAGGGAGTGGATTGAAAAGTCCGTAATGATATATAATTATTTATGTCCATCTAGCAATTCGACACGATTTATATCCACCTACCAATCCAACGGTGGGCATGCTTTGAAGGATATCGGATCCAACGGCTGAAATCAAAATCTTGGTGTGTTTGTCAAATATGTATATTCTTTTATATAATAAAGATATATATATTAATGAAAGCATGATCCACTTGCTTTCATAAATATATATATATATATATATATATATATATATATATATATATATATAGATGCATGATTGGGAAATTGAGACAGAGAAGAAGAAAAAAAAAGGAAGGAGGCGCCGAGAGAATAGCAGCTTGAGAGAGCGGAGAGGTTGTAGCTCCGCCATCGCTGTTGTCGCCGCCGCCGTGTTATTGAAACGCCATCGCCGCGTTGTTGAAACGCCGCCATAGCCGTCTTTGTTTGGAGGCCGCCGTCACCGCTGTTGTTTCAGGAGTTCGGAAGTCGTACAACGACGTCGACGTGATCACGCTGCACGAAAAAGAAGGTTCACTGGAGAAGATATCTTAAATCCGCCACTTGTTCCTATTGGGTATTTTGTATTCTATACCATTTGTGTAGTGACGTGGTGAAGATCCTTTGTGAATCGAGGAGGAAAAGCCTGTAATTTTTTTTCGTGTTTTTATACACGTTATAGTGGAGGCTTTCCGGGTTGGACTCCGATCGTCCCGTGGTTTTCACCCACCTGGGTTTCCACGTTAAAAATTCTTGCGTGTTATCTTTATTTCATTTTGTATTTGTACCCGCTAAAACGGTCGTGCAGGTGCTCGCGCTAAATTATTTTGCATGTGCTCAGGTCGGGTTTGCGTGCTCTCAAACCCAACAAGTGATATCATAGCGAGGTTCATTATCAGAGCAATTATCGGGCTGACCTGTTAGAGATTTGAGACGAGCTGATTGAATATTTCAGGTTAGTGATCGGGTGCGGTAGGTGACGACCATTGGTCCGCTCCCTGTCCTCTTTGATTACTTTCCGTGGAATAGTCGGCTCAAAGAACTGAGGTCAGTCCGATCCGTGACAGAGCACGATGGAGTCTACTTTAGGTTCAGGGTCCGAGCAAATGGTGAAATTGAACGGCGCGAACTACCACCAGTGACACTTACTGATGGAGGATCTTATCTATGTAAAGGGCTGACATGCTCCTATCTTTGAGGAGATGCCTAAAAATTCGGATCCGGCAAAATGGAAGGTGGAGCATCAAAAGCTTTGTGGGTTTATCAGACGGTTCGTGGAGCCGAACGTCTACAACCATGTGGCTAGCATCAATGATGCAAAGGATCTGTGGAATACTCTCGAGACCTTGTATGCCAAGAGCACGGGCATCAACAAGTTGTATTTGCTGAAAAAGCTTGGAGAGTTTAGATACCAGGAGGGCTCTCCTATTTTGGATCATGTCAACGAGTTCCAGGGGATTATTGATCGTCTGACTGCTATGAAGGTGACATTCGAAGACGAGATGAATGTGTTGTGGCTACTCAAGTCACTTCCAGACTCTTGGGAGATGGTCAGAGTTTCTCTGATCAATTCTTCCCCCCAGGGGATTGTTTTCATGGAGATCGCCAAAAGCGGGATCTTGAATGAGGAGGTGAGAAATAAGTCTCAGGGGACTTCATGCTCTTCTTCACGAGCTGACGTTCTCTTTACTGAGTCCAAGGGGGAGAGGAAGGAGTAAGAGCCGAGGAAGGAAGGAGGACAGGAGTCAGAGTAGGGGCAAGTCGAAGTCACGTTATCAGAACGTGGAATGCCACTACTGTCATAAGAAGGGCCACATCAAGAAACTCTGTTATTCGTGGAAGATTGATCAAAAGAAGAAGGTGATTGCCACTGAGGGCAAAGATGAGGGTCACACGGCAGCCACCGTTTCGACTGAGGAGGACGACGTCATTATTGTTGGCGACGTCACTGCTGCACTCACGTGTGATGACCGATGTTGGATCATTGATTCAGGAGCCTCTGCGCATGTTTCCCACAACAGGGAGTTATTTGCCACTTACACCACTCATGACTGTGGGGTGTTGAGGATGGGCAATGGGGATACGTCTAAGGTACTTGGGCGTGGAGACATGCATTTGAAGACGAGCACTGGAGTCTTACTAGTTCTAAGGGATGTGCGACATGTGCAAGACATCCGTTTCAATCTCATTTCTGTTGGAAGACTTGGAGATGAAGGACACCTGAGTGTCTTTGGAGGAGATTTCTGGAAGCTGATCCGGGGATCACTTGTGATGGCCAGGGGTTATAGAGATTCTGGCTTGTACTACATGGAGGGGAGGTCTGAAGCTGCTCAGGCTAACTCCGTCAGGGATGAGGCATCCACTTCCTTATGGCATAGGAGGCTGACACACATTAGCCAGAAGGGATTGGGATGCCTGGCGAAGAAGAAGCTGATCAGTGACATTTCTGATGTTCACTTGGAGAGGTGTGACCACTGCATGGCTGGGAAGTAGAACAGAGTTTCATTCCACAGCCACACGTCCACCAGGAGAACGGAGCCTTTGGAGCTAGTTCATACTGATGTTTGCGGACCTCTGAAGGTCCAGACTAGAGGAGGAGCTTTGTACTTCGTTACTTTCATCGACGATCAATCAAGGAAGCTTTGGGTCTATGCTATCAAGACCAAAGATCAGGTCCTTGATACTTTCAGGAGATTTCACGCTGAGGTGGAGAGACAATCTCGGAAGAAGCTGAGATGCATCAGGTCCAATTATGGGGGAGAGTACATTGGTCCATTTGACGAGTACTGCAGGGATCATGGCATCAGACATGAGAAGACCCCGCCTAAGACGCCGCAGCTGAATGACGTAGCTGAGCGGATGAATCAGACACTGATGGAGAGGATTCGGTGCATGCTATCTGAGTCGAAGCTGCCAGGGATGTTCTGGGGCGAAGCTCTTCTTACTATCGCGCATGTCATCAACCTCTCGCCGAGTTCAGCATTGCAGGAGGATGTTTCAGATAGGGCATGATATAGGAAAGACCCCTCTTACAGTCACTTATGGGTATTTGGCTGTAAAGCCTTTGTGCACGTCCCCAGGGACGAGAGATCGAAGTTGGATTCGAAGACCCGACAATGTATTTTTTGGGGTACGACTGCAATTGAGAGTTTGGGTATATGTTCTTTGATCCAGTTGAGAAGAAGCTTGTACGTAGCCGTGATGCTGTTTTCTATGAGGATCAGACTGTTGGTGATCCTGAGGAGACTGGTGAGGTTGAGGCTGACTCTCGCACTGTTACAGAGTCGCATATAGTTGGAGATGATGACACTGAGGAGGCTGCTGAGCCTGAGCCATCACAGGGTACTAATACCCTTCTGGATCATGATACTACTACTGATGGTGAACCAGAAGTCGCTGAGGACATTATTGATTGTACAACCCCATATTCGCTGGGTGGGACCTAGATGCACAACGGTTAGAATTGGACCAGTCACAAGTTAGCTCGGGTCTGAAGGCCATGAGAGCACTCGCGCCGGAGGAGCTCCCGCTTAGGAGCAGGCGAGATCCCGCCCATACCCAGAAACGGGCGAGAAGGCACGGCGCTGAGTGAGCTTCACTCTCTCAGCACCGTAATCAGCAAGGGCGCTGGGTGAGCTTCACTCACTCAGCGCCATGGCCAACATCAAAGGGCGTTGAGTGAGCTTCACTCACTGAACGCCGTGGCCAGCAGAAGGGGCGTTGAGTGAGCTCCACTCACTCAACGTCGTGGCCAGCGGAAGGGCGTTGAGTGAGCTCCACTCACTCAATGCCGTGGCCAGCGGAAGGGGCGTTGAGTGAGCTCCACTCACTCAACGCCGTGGTCAGCGGAAGGGACGTTGAGTGAGCTCCACTCACTCAACGTCGTGGCCTGCGAAAAGGGGCGTTGAGTGAGCTCCACTCAATCAACGCCGTGGCCAGCGGAAAGGGGCGTTGAGTGAGCTCCACTCACTCAATGCCGTGGCCAGCGGAAGGGGCGTTGAGTGAGCTCCACTCACTCAACGTCGTGGCCAGCGAGAAAGGGCGTTGAGTGGGCTCCACTCACTCAGCGTCGGGGTCAGCAGCGGGGGCATTGAGTGAGCTCCACTCACCCAACGCCGTATCCAGTGACAACGCCAAGGTTAGAGGAGCTCCCGCCTGGGAGAGGCGAAAGCGTGCACCTTCGGTCAACCGGGACCCGCTCTCGGCAAGGTAGACGAGAAGGTTCTCGGCATTAAGCACTCGCCAGGTGGGGCCAGGCTCAGGGTAAAATGTCTTAATTACCCGCGGGTAAAATTACCATTATACCCTCAGGGGCTGCGTTTAGTGTTTTTCAGACAGCGGGTTTTGGCTGTTGGCAGACCAGCCAGGGGTATTTCAGTAACTTCCGGTCAGTAAAAGGTTATAAATAGACCCATAAGGGTTCCTTGGAAAGCAGACTCTCATTTTTCTCTCTAAAAATTCTAGTGCTTTCTGAGGAGCTCCTAGCCCAGTTTTTGGCTTTGGAGGGGAAGCTCTCAGAGATCTTCTGGGTGTGAGGTGGGACCTCCCTGCTGAGGCTTTGGGTCAGTTCTAAGCCGTTAGCTACCAGTCGAGGGGCAGGGCTTGAGAGAAGTAGGCGTTGGCTGCACCCCAGTTTTGAACATTCGTTGAGGTCAATTTTAGCTTCAACATTGATGATGTGCCTGTACCGGCCCCTGAGCCTGCCCTGCGGAGGTCAGATCGGGTCAGGCACCCGTCCGCTAGATATTCTGCATCATAGTTTATACTGCTGACAGATGCGGGGGAGCCTGAGAGCTATGATGAGGCTGTGGAGAGTACTGAGAAGCGTCAGTGGATTGCTGCTATGCAGGAGGAGATGCAGTCGCTGCAGAAGAACCACACGCATGACTTGGTGAGATTGCCTAAGGGCAAGAAGGCCTTGAAGAACCGGTGGATTTTCAGGATAAACAGGGAGACTCCTCCACACCTCCCAGATACAAGACCAGGCTGGTGGTGAAGGGTTTTGGACAGAGACAAGGTGTTGACTTCGATAAGATCTTCTCACCTGTGGTGAAGATGTCATCCATTCGTGTTGTACTTGGCCTCGCTGCGAGGCTCGACTTGGAGATAGAGCAGATGGATGTCAAGACCGCTTTTCTGCATGACGATCTTGAGGAGGAGCTATACATGGAGCAGCCTGAGGGTTTCAGTATCAGAGGGAAAGAAGGTCTTGTGTGCCGCTTGTAGAAGAGTTTATATGGTTTGAAGCAAGCCCCGCGACAATGCAATAGGAATTTTGATTCTTTCATGGGGAGATCGACTTTAGGAGGACCACCCTTGACCACTGCGTGTTCATCAAGCAGTATGCTCCAGAGGATTTCATCATTCTGCTATTGTACGTGGATGACATGTTGATCGTCGGGAGGAACACTGCTCGCATTGCTGAGTTGAAGCGACAGTTGAGTTCTACTTTTGAGATGAAGGATCTGGGTGCTGCGAAGACTATTTTAGGGATGCACATTCGCAGGGATAGGGGCGCCAAATTGCTTTGGTTATCACAGGAGCGGTACATCCGCAAAGTGCTGCAGAGATTTGATATGGATCAGGCGAAGAAGGTGAGCGTGACTCTTGCAGCTCACTTCAGGCTTACCGGTGATCAGTGCCCCAACACACCCGAGAAGATCGAGGCGATGCAGAAAGTTCTGTATGCATCTGCAGTTGGGAGCCTTATGTATGCGATGGTGTGTACTCGTCCAGACATTGTGCATGCCGTTGAGACAATCAGTAGATTCCTCTCCAATCCTGGGAGAGAGCATTGGAGCGCAGTAAAGTGGATACTAAGATATCTGCAGGGGACTACAGATTTAACGTTGAGATTTGGGGATAGTGAGCCTGAGCTGTTGGGCTACACTGATGCTGACATGGCTGGAGATTTGGATACAAGGAGGTCGGCGTCAGGGTACATGATTATGTTTACAGGGGGTGCCATCTCGTGGGCGTCGAGACTGTAAAAGTGTGTTGCACTGTCCACCATGGAGGCTGAGTTTATTGCGGTTACTGAGGCTGGGAAGGAGTTGCTTTGGATGAAGAGGTTCATCAAAGAACTTGGATTCACTCAAGACCAATACACACTCCTGTGTGACAGTCAGAGCGCTATTCATCTGGGGAAGAACCTCACGTTTCACTCGAGGTCGAAACATATCGACATTCGGTATCATTGAATACGTGATGTTTTGGCGCAGAAAGAGCTCGACTTACAAAAAGTGCATACAGATGACAACGTGACAGATATGCTCACAAAGTCATTACCGAGGGGAAAGTTTGAACACTGCTTGAGGATCGCCGGAATGGCGGTTTCCTCCTCATCGTTCTGAAGAGGCAGAATTGTTGGGTGTGGTTCTTATCCGATGCGGAGAAAACCACCGAGTTTGTGTGTATCGAGTTCGTAATACGTGTTCATGACTCCCGAACGTTTCTGTCTGGCGAAACTTTTAATATATATATATATATATATATATATATATATATATATATATATATATATATATATAAGCATGCAGAACATGCTTTGTCTGACAAAACTTTTAATATATATATATATATTAATAAAAGCATAATTCGCATGCTTTCATTAAAATATATATATATATTTATATATATATAGAGAAAGAGATGCATGACTGGGAAACTGAGACAGAGAAGAAGAAAAAAAAAGGAAGGAGGCGCTGAGAGAATAACAGCTTGAGAGAGCGGAGAGGTTGTAGCTCTGTCATCGATGTTGCCGCCGCCGCAGTGTTATTGAAATGCCATCGCCGCGTTGTTGAAACGCCGCCATAGCCGCCTTTGTTTGGAGGCCGCCGTCACCGCCGTTGTTTCAGGAGGTCGGGCGTCGTACAACGACGTCGACGTAATCACGCTGCACGAAAAAGAAGGTTCACTGGAGAGGATATCTTAAATCCGCCACTTGTTCCTATTGGGTATTTTGTATTCTATACTATTTGTGTAGTGACGCGATGAAGATTCTTTGTGGATCGAGGAGGGAAAGCCTGTAAATTTTTTTGCGTGTTTTTATACACGTTATAGTTGAGACTTTCCGGGTTGGACTCCGATCGTCCCGTGGTTTTCACCCACCTGGGTTTCCACGTAAAAAATTCTTGCGTGTTGTCTTTATTTCATTTTGTATTTGTACCCGCTAAAACGGTCGTGCAGGTGCTCGCGCTAAATTATTTTGCAGGTGATCAGGTCGGATTTGCGTGCTCTCAAACCCAACATGTACAACCCCGTATTCGCGGAGTAAGGACCTCAAGCAAGGCATAAGGCATGCTAGTAAGTTTTAAGCTTTGGACCCCCCTTTGAGGGGCGGGTGCGGCGAGTAGGCAGACACCCGTCCCAGCATGGTAGGCGTGAGGGGAAGCTGCGGGACCGGCCGGAGTCCGAAGGCGCATCCCTACCTCGCGGCCAGGCGATGGCAGGCGGGGCGAGACCGGCCTGGGGTCGGGTTCTCGCCCCTGCCTCGCGGCTAGGCGAGGGCAGGCGGGGCGAGACCGGCCCGGGGTCGGGTTCTCGCCCCTGCCTCGCGGCTAGGTGAGGGCAGGCGGGGCGAGACCGGCCCTGGGGCTGGGTTCTCGCCCCTGCCTCGCGGCCAGGCGAAGGCAGGCGGGGCGAGACCGGCCTGGGGCCGGGTTCTCGCCCCTGCCTCGCAGCCAGGCGAAGGCAGGCGGGGCGAGACCGGCCTGGGGCCGGGTTCTCGCCCCTGCCTCGCGGCTAGGCGAAGGCAGGCGGGGCGAGACCGGCCTGGGGCCGGGTTCTCGCCCCTGCCTCGCGGCTAGGCGAGGGCAGGCGGGGCGAGACCGGCCCGGGGCCGGGTTCTCGCCCCTGCCTCGCGGCTAGGCGAGGGCAGGCGAGGCGAGACCGGCCTGGGGCCGGGTTCTCTCCCCTGCCTCGCGGCTAGGAGAGGGCAGGCGGGGCGAGACCGGCCTGGGGCCGGGTTCTCGCCCCTGCCTCGCGGCTAGGCGAGGGCAGGCGGGGCGAGACCGGCCTGGGGCCGGGTTCTCGCCCCTGCCTCGCGGCCGGGCGGCCAGGCGAGGTCGGGCGGGGCGAGACCGGCCCGAGGCCTGGTTCTCGCCCCGACCTCGCGGCCAGGCCGGGCGAGACCGACCAGGGGGCTGGCCGGCGGGCGTGATCTCCTGATGTTACCGTTCTACCCCTGAGGTGGTTTTTCCCTTTTTGCCCCCCGGTGTGGAGGTTTTCTATTGGCTGGAGGCATTTTTGCCCCAGGGGCATTTTGGTCATTTTACCCCCAAGACTTGGAAAAACTATAAATAGACCCTTGGGGGTGCCTTGGAGAGGATCTGGTCATTCTTTCCTTAGCCACTATTTTCTCTTTGGCTTTCCTCCAAGGCTCCTAGCTCAAGCATTGGCTAGGGAGGGGGAGACCTCAAAGGTCTTCTGGGTGTGAGGTGGGACCTCCGCGCTAGAGCCAAGGGTCGGTTCATAGCTTCCTAAGTCTTCGGTCCATAACGTTCCTCCGAGTGTAGTAGGTGTGAGGTCACCCCTTTTTTGGGACCCCGAACTCCACAGAAGCCAACTTTGGCCTCGGTCATTTTTGGCTTCAACACTTTTGGTGCGGTGAGCGTGGAGAGTGACCAGCACAGAAAATCTCGGGTGAGCGTCATGGCTGGAGATCAGGGAGGTGGTGATGACCTCGGTGGCCTCCCCAACCCCGGACCCTTCATAGGAAGGGAGGAGTTCATGGCTTCCATCGAAGGCATCATGGGGATGCTTAGAAGCATTGCCCCTCGGGCCGACAGCTCAACCCCCACCCCCCAGGGACTAGCTCCCAGGGGTCTCGGCGAGCTAACCCAGAGTGGTCTCGGCGAGATCACCCCAGCAGCGGGGGAAGTGAGTATGCCAGACAGGAGACCTGGGAAGGAGAGGATGGTAGAAGGGATTGAGCGAGACCTCCCAGGGCGCGAGCTGTTCCCTAGCCCGGCGAGAGCTAGCCCTCCAGGCGAGCAGGTCGCGCGAGTGGAGGTGGCGAGAGCTCCCCTTAGGGGGTCACCCTTTAGTGAGTTGATCATCTCAGCTCCCGTTCCCGAAGGGTTCAGAGAGCCAGACATGGTTTACTATACCGGGAAGGATGACCCCGTCCAACACCTTCAATGGTTCGAGGATGCCGTCTCCATCAGGCCGATGACGGATGCCTTCAAGTGTCGCCTCTTTGCGATCACGTTGAAGGAGAAGGCAAGGGACTAGTTTCATCAACTCCCTCCAAGGTCCATCTTCGGGTTCGAAGACTTGAGCCGGAACTTTCAGCTTCGCTTCTCCACCTCCAAGAAGAGGAAGAAAGGTCCCGAGTCCCTCTTCCTGATAAAGCAAAGGGCCGAGGAATCGCTGGCCCACTATGTTGACAGGTTCCAGGAGGAGGTCCTTGACATCCAAGAGGTGCCAGGGTATGCCCTCCAGATGGCGTTCACGGTGGGGTTGCGCGGAGGGTTCTTCAAGATGAGCTTGACTCGGAAGGCCCCCCTTTCTTTCGAGGAGCTGATGGAAAGGGCAGCGGAGGAGATAGCCATGGAGGCAGCCAACCCGGCCTTCGTGAAGAAGTTGGCAAGGTTGACAGAGGTGGAGTCGAAGGAGCAGGGTGGCTCAAGGCATCATGAAGGGAGAAGGAGAGAGGAGCAGAGAGCCCAGGGGTTCCAAGGACAGGAGGGTCCGGAACTAGGCTGGAGGCAGCAGGGAAGACCGGCCCAAGGTCCAGGAAGAGCTCTAGTCCAGGGTGGAGAGAACTTCCACGGGGGCCAAGGCAGGTTCAACTTCCAGAGGCAAGCACCTAGGCAGCTCCTGCCCCCACCCCAGCAAGCCTTGGCAATCGGCGGAGGAGGAAGAGGTAACCGAAGAGATCGCCCAGCCCGCCGAAGGAGGGGAGAAAGGGCACTACTGTATTGTGACTTCCATCAGTCGGAGGGTCATGCCACGGCTACCTGCCACGAGTTCCTATAGGTGAGGGGGGCGAGAGGTCCTGCCCAGCCTCCGCCGTTGGCGCAGAATGAAGTTCCACCCCGAGTAGGCGAGGAGGGCAGGTGCGAGGATCGGGTCGATGTTGGAACCCGAGGGAACATATGAGCGACTCACGGTGAAGTGGAGATCGTGCCCGGGTCCTCCAGAGGAGCTTCGCCCCAGTAGTGTCATGTACTTTTCTTATGATGCAATGAGTCTGGTCCCCGACCTACTAAGTCGAGGGAGTTATGTAACCTATCATATTTTCCCCTTTGGAGGATGTTGGATTTGGTAAGGTTCGGTTGAGATGTCTAGTCCCCCTCCCAAAAAAAAAAATCCTCCCCATACCAGGCTCTCACTAGCTGGGTGGGTTGAGGGCACCTCGAAAAAACTAAGACCTTAGCTCCGATGATGATTCCGCTGTCAGGCTCCCACTAGCTGACAAGGCCGGTTGATCTCTCGTGGAAGCCCAAGTCCTTAGCTCCGATGATGATTCCACTGTCAGGCTCCCACTAGCTGACAAGGCCGGTTGATCTCTCGTGGAAGCCCAAGTCCTTAGCTCCGATGATGATTCCGCTGTCAGGCTCCCACTAGCTGACAAGGCCGGCTGATCTCTCGTGGAAGCCCAAGTCCTTAGCTCCGATAATGATTCCGCTGTCAGGCTCCCACTAGCTGACAAGGCCGGTTGATCTCTCGTGGAAGCCCAAGTCCTTAGCTCCGATGATGATTCCGCTGTCAGGCTCTCACTAGCTGACAAGGCCGGTTTATCTCTCGTGGAAGCCCAAGTCCTTAGCTCCGATGATGATTCCGCTGTCAGGCTCCCACTAGCTGACAAGGCCGGTTGATCTCTCATGGAAGCCCAAGTCCTTAGCTCCGATGATGATTCCGCTGTCAGGCTCCCACTAGCTGACAAGGCCAGTTGATCTCTCGTGGAAGCCCAAGTCCTTAGCTCCGATGATGATTCCGCTGTCAGGCTCCCACTAGCTGACAAGGCCGGTTGATCTCTAGTGGAAGCCCAAGTCCTTAGCTCCGATGGTGATTCCGCTGTCAGGCTCCCACTAGCTGACAAGGCCGGTTGATCTCTCGTGGAAGCCCAAGTCCTTAGCTCCGATGATGATTCCGCTGTCAGGCTCCCACTAGCTGACAAGGCCGGTTGATCTCTCGTGGAAGCCCAAGTCCTTAGCTCCGATGATGATTCCGCTGTCAGGCTCCCACAAGCTGACAAGGCCGGTTGATCTCTCGTGGAAGCCTAAGTCCTTAGCTCCGATGATGATTCCGCTGTCAGGCTCCCACTAGCTGACAAGGCCGGTTGATCTCTCGTGGAAGCCCAAGTCCTTAGCTCCGATGATGATTCCGCTGTCAGGCTCCCACTAGCTGACAAGGCCGGTTGATCTCTCGTGGAAGCCCAAGTCCTTAGCTCCGATGATGATTCCGCTGTCAGGCTCCCACTAGCTGACAAGGCCGGTTGATCTCTCGTGGAAGCCCTAGTCCTTAGCTCCGATGATGATTCCGCTGTCAGGCTCTCACTAGCCGACAAGGCCGGTTGATCTCTCGTGGAAGCCCAAGTCCTTAGCTCCGATGATGATTCCGCTATCAGGCTCCCACTAGCTGACAATGCCGGTTGATCTCTCGTGGAAGCTCAAGTCCTTAGCTCCGATGATGATTCCGCTGCCAGGCTCTCACTAGCTGGCGGGTTCAGGTTGATCTCTCGTGGAGGTTGTCTTTTTACCCTGAGGGGGGTCTCGCCACCCAGGCTCTCATCAGCTGGCATGGCAGGTTGACCCCCCCAGGAGGTTAGATCCTTTTACCCTGAGGTGGTCTCGCCACCCAGGCTCTCATCAGCTGGCATGGCAGGTTGATGCCCCCAGGAGGTTAGATCCTTTTACCCTGAGGGGGGTCTCGCCACCCAGGCTCTCATCAGCTGGCATTGCAGGTTGACCCCCCAGGAGGTTAGATCCCTTTACCCTGAGGGGGGTCTCGCCACCCAGGCTCTCATCAGCTGGCATGGCAGGTTGACCCCCCAGGAGGTTAGATCCTTTTACCCTGAGGGGGTCTTGCCACCCAGGCTCTCATCAGCTGGCATGGCAGGTTGACCCCCCCCAGGAGGTTAGATCCTTTTACCCTGAGGGGGTCTCGCCACACAGGCTCTCATCAGCTGGCATGGCAGGTTGACCCCCCCAGGAGGTTAGATCCTTTTACCCTGAGGGGGTCTCGCAACCCAGGCTCTCATCAGCTGGCATGGCAGGTTGACCCCCCCAGGAGGTTAGATCCTTTTACCCTGAGGGGGGTCTCGCCACCCAGGCTCTCATCAGCTGGCATGGCAGGTTGACCCCCCAGGAGGTTAGATCCTTTTACCCTGAGGGGGGTCTCGCCACCCAGGCTCTCATCAGCTGGCATGACAGGTTGACCCCCCAGGAGGTTAGATCCCTTTACCCTGAGGGGGGTCTCGCCACCCAGGCTCTCATCAGCTGGCATGGCAGGTTGACCCCCCCAGGAGGTTAGATCCTTTTACCCTGAGGGGGTCTCGCCACCCAGGCTCTCATCAGCTGGTATGGCAGGTTGACCCCCCAGGAGGTTAGATCCCTTTACCCTGAGGGGGGTCTCGCCACCCAGGCTCTCATCAGCTGGCATGGCAGGTTGACCCCTGATACGCCGGTAACGTATATAAAAATAACGCAAGTGTACGTGCCGGTTCAAGTAATATAGAGTGAGAGGTGATCGTTCCCTCGAGGAAGTGAATGATTTGGTGCTCGTAATTACTAGCTTAAACTTTTCCTTAAATTCAAGTGAGATAAATGGTGAGACTTAGTTAAGCGAAACTAGAGATAATAAATACTACTTAGTTCTTATCTAGAAATGACTTTTCCTTACTTTGGAGAATTAGTCTTGCATGTTGTTTTCCTTAGACTATTTTGACAAGTGCTTTTGAGTTAACTTTCATAATCGGATAATTACTATCCTGCAACGATTTTAAAAAATGGATAACATCATCTCTCGATCTCCGAAATCCGCTTACCCTACTTCCCCTAGTCATCTCTAACTTAGACGGATTTAGAGTAACATGAAGCGCTGAAATCAAAGTTGTTAACTTGAGATGAAATCTCTTTCTACCTCAACGTTATATCAAGACTTATGCCACACTTACGTCGCTGCTCTCTCGAGTCTCGCAACGCAGTAGAAAGATGGAATTTTGACTAACGCATCACGCGACTCCTCTCTCGAATCTCGCCGCGTGCAATGAGGATTCAACCTTAGAATAACACGACTCATCTCTCGAATCTCGTCGCATTATCTAGGAGAAGAACACTTACTCAAAAATTCCACGTATAAAAGACATAATCTCAATAAAGATATAACATCAACCAATTATGAAAGATAAATTTAAATCAAGTCATCATAAATAATCTAAATACTTACAACACACAAGACTTATGGAATTAGTTCATAGTGGAAGGGGAGAATATCACAAAAATTGGAAAGATCTTACAGCCCATGATGAAAAGAATGTAAAATAACGCCAGAAGATGGTCTCCAATTCGCGTACAAGCAATCCTTCTCCAAGATCCGGTGTTGCCCTAAGTCTTCTTCTCCAAGCACTCTCCTCTTCTTTTCCTTCTCCAAGCATGAATAATGCCCCTTTTTCCAGCCATTTTCGTCCTTTAATTTCGTGCCCCCATCTGAAAGGATGTCTCCTTTCAATTTGTAACTACTGTAATTTTTTCAAAATTCGGATTTTTTTAATTCCGAAAGTTGTTATAACAACTAAAAAAGTTGTTATGACAACTTTCCCAGCACAGCAAACTGCTTCAGCATTCCTTCTCCGGATTGAGTTTTTCGGCTATTCTGACAAGAAAACATTAGAAAATGATCAAATTACTCAAACTTAAGTTAAAGATGATTTTTATCATTTTTTTATACTCAATAAAACATCTTTTCACTATTTTTGCCAAATAAAATGGGTATCGATAACTTCATTTAAGAAGTTATCACACCCCCACACTTGAGTCTTGCTAGTCCCGAGCAAGGATAATTCATAAAATTGATTTGGGTGAATGGATAACTAGTGAAACGAGAATTCAATGATCATTTTTCTTAACCCCACTCAGTCGAAGCATAATCAAGACAACACAACTGATAAGCTTGCCAATCATTAAAAATTCAATCATCACAAATTCATTAGTTCGATAAAAGTATAAGTGTAGTTAGATTTTAGTGTTGTGTGTGATTTCTTCAAAATTATTTACTCCCACGCAATTATTTTAACCCGCATTAATAAGAAAGGATGAGAATATGCTAAGCTTTTGATTTTAACCTTGACAAAAGTTAGTAGCTCATAATGAAGTGGGTTTTGGTTTGGCTTGGTTAGCAATTTATATGTAGGCTTGATAGTGGAGTGGACAATCCCTAGTCAATAGTCTTACTCATTTACCATGTTATGAGGCTCAATTCTAAAGCATTAAATATATAAATATTTTGTCCATAGTTGGGATCATTCCAAGTATGTATTCGCTTACCTAGGCCACATATCACTATGACAAAATTGATCATTCTTCTCTTATGTTTTTTTTGTTTTCTCTTTTTTTTATATAGTCACAGTTGGGATCATTCCAAGTAAGCTCTTACATACTTAGGCCGCATATCACTATGTCATATAACCCCTTTTTTATGCTGAATTGAAACACTCATAAATGACTAGTGAATAAAGATACAACTAGTCGAAACTAAGGAATTCAATCATTTGGTAATGTATAGCAAAAGGATAAGGAACAAGCTCAAAGAATCTCATGAATGCTCAAAATGGTTTAGCTACATCATCCCTTATCTTGGCCTACATCATTAACTCAGTTCTTGCTCATCCCTTCCTATTTATTTTCTAAGAGTCAATTATCAACAAATAAAATTGCAAGGAAAAGTAAATAAATTAAAGAAAGTTGTGCATAAAACAAACACTTAAGTCAAATATCTTACTAACGTCAAATTCAGAATTCAAACTCTTAAGATTGTCTAGCCTAATCATAAGTGAGGTAAGAATTCAGATCATTAAACCCAAGCTCAATCAAATAATAAGCACCCAAATAATGAAGGAGGGGAGGAGAAACCACCCACCCCCACACTTAAAGCACTGCTAGACCCTAGCAAAACCCCTTGCATTTTATAAGATGTAATTGTGATAAAATAGACGATACTATTAATGAAACATATGATGATATCAATAAATGAATATAAATAACCCCCCTGAATTCAGAAGTGTAGACGGTTGTTGAAATATTCCTCAATACTCGACGTAGTAAATTGAATAATCGACTTGCTCTACAATCTGAGTGTATTTCAGAGTTTAGAAAATTCATGTCAAAATAAAATGGATTAAATCACAATAAGTTTAACAAAAGAAGACAGAGAAATCCATCAACAAGGACTAAGTCTTCAATATCCTGGAACCGTTAGCTCCCATTGAAACTCAAACTCACAGTATCAACTTAACATTGCTAGTAATTATCAGCATTAAATAAGTATCATTTCAGAGCATAAATCATTTAGAGCATTATAACGTTGATACTAACCAAAAATTATATAGCAAAAATAACATGTCTAGTAGCGCATCATATAGTCCAAAATAAAACAAAACGTAGCAAACATCCAAACATTCATCCGCTAAGCAAAAAGCATCAAACATCCAAATATCCAAGCAGACTTTAAAAAAAAAAACTAGCTAATAACTGGAGATAATGTGCATCCACTAGGGAGATTCTACAGCTTCGTTCTCCTCCTCTTCGTCTTCTGCATCTCCTGTGTCCTCGTCATCGTCCTCATTCTCATCATCTTCTTCGTCCTCCTCCTCTTCCACAACCTTCGCAGGATCAACTCTACTTCGGTCTGAAGTCAGAAGATAGCCAGCATCGTCAAATTGGCCCAACATCCTAAAATTCAGCTTCGACATCGGAATCTTCGCCTTTTCCATGACCTTCCGTATGTTCCCCTGAAGATCCTCAAACTGTTCTTTCGCGTACATCTGCTGACAGCGCTGATAAGCTTTGATGTACTCAATATGTTCCATCAGAGCATCGGGGTCGGCCCCATGATCGACTGCTGGAATATTGATATGTAAAGGGTTCCTTGCTCGTGTCTGCGAACTCTGAGCATCGCCTTGCCCTGTTCTATCGTTTCCTGTTCCGACCTTGATATTCACTTCAATGATAGTTTTGGTGATATGTCGCTTGACTGGTGTAACTATGTCATTTGCCTCCATAGGCACTCCCACAGCCCTGCAAAGCTCAGTGATCAGTGATGGGAACCATAACTGCCGAGGCTTCACTTCCCTAATCTTCTGCCGCAACTGTAACGTGATGATCTTGGCAACGTCAAATTGCATTCCTGTGATTATTCCGTAGATCAATCCCAACTTATCCAAGGCCACACTATTAGGGTGTTTGGTCGGTAGGACGCCGGCGTTAACAAATAAGAGCCACGCCTTAGCTTGTCGAGTCAAGCTTGAGGTTTTCAAAATTGTTTGTTTCTGACTCATCCATTTGGGTTCTTCTGCGGTACATACAACCTTCAACATGTCACTAAGAGTGACTTTGTTCACAATCTCGGTGTAATCTTCATACTCTTGATCTTCAAGGTTAAACATTTCACTAATTCGGGCCGCAGAAAAGTTAACTTCCTTTCCCCGTACTATCACCGTCTCATATTCAACGTCCCGGGCATTCGCATAAAATTTGTACACCCAAGCAGGAACAATCTCAGTACGTGGGTGGCAAAATGACTCCCAATGGAGCGCCTTAATCTGCTCAGTGTATGCAAGACTCCACGCTCGTTTTTCTATCATGAATCTCCTCTCTTCTATAAACTGAATGGACTTCACCTGCTCAAAGCGCTTCCGCGCACCCTCTCCAACAAATTTTTCAGGGTTTCTAGCAATTCCCTTTCCCTTCCTCATCTTATCTCCCCTCTTAGATGACATAACTATAGCGAATCACATACAAAACAACAGAATGCAAAAAGGGAAATAAATTTTTTCTACTAAGATTTGCCGCATCTAGCACAAGAGGAAGGGTGGAAAAAGTTTATACCTCAAAAAACCTTCCAAGTTTGAGAACAAAGAAACCTTAGGCCTCACTGCTCTCGGGGTAGCCGATTCGCGCGCGGCACCGGCCTTAGTTTCCGACTCCAGCAAACACCGGTCGCCGCCGCTAACAGAACGACCCCCGCTGCTCCAGAAATCAATTGCTCTGCTGTAGAATGCTGCGTCAGCGTCGTCGTCACCGTTCGCCTCCAACGCCTCGCGCGAACACCGCCGGCCTTGCGATCTGATCGCCGCGCCCAACGTCTCTCCCACACCAAGTTCTAACCCTAGCCGCGGATCGTGAAGTGAGGAGAAGGGGCGGGATTAGTAAATATAATACGGATAGAAATATTTAGTTGAGTTTTTATTTTTATTATTATTATTAACCCCGGATTAGGAGAGAATTACATATGATTAATGCGAGTTATTCGCCTAACCCGCAGGATTTGGAGAAACCGGTGCGCCGGTTCAATTGAATCGCCTAAACCACATTTTGTGAAGGAATAGCCAGTAAATTAATTCCCATTACATATGTAACGGCTTGTCGCAACAACCTGCAGGAAATGAACCGCCTGTACGCCGGTTCAATCGAACCGGCGCTGAACCGCCAGCCCTGGCGGTTGAAGGCAGAGGCAGTAAGCAGAATCCCATTACGTATGTAATGGGGTTGTTGCAATAATTTTTAAGAAATTTAAATTCTGCTCTTTTTACCATGTTCCCACCAGACCTATCCGAATTTTGATCCTCCTGTATCGCCAAACTTCCTCTTGGATAATTTCAAGCTAAATCAAGCAAGGGCTATGGACATCCTCCTTCCAATTAAGAAATTCACATCAAAGACAACAAATTAACTACGTTAACTAATTATATAAACTTATATAAATCTAATCGATGGGTTGCCTCCCACCAAGCGCCTCGTTTAAAATGTCCCGGCCGGACATTTTGCGTCAACTTGTCATTGTAAATTTATGACCATCGCCTCACGATGGTCATTATCTACATAATACTCTTTCAATCTTTGGCCGTTCACCTTAAACACAGAGCCATCCTTCTCATTGCAAATTGTTACTACTCCAAACGGGTGCACCTCTTTTACTCTAAACGGTCCTGACCATCTAGACTTAAGTTTGCCTGGAAAGAATTTTAGTCTCGAGTTGAATAACAAGACTAATTGTCCCGTCTTGTACTCTTTTGCAATTAGTCTTGAATCATGACATTTCTTTGTCTTTTCCTTATACACCCTCGAGCTCTCATATGCGTTCGATCGAATCTCATCTAATTCATTAATCTGTAGTAATCTTTTCATCCCTGCCTCTTGAAAATCAAAATTCAGTTTTTTAATGGCCCAATAAGCTCTATGTTCCAACTCCACCGGGAGATGACACGCCTTCCCATAAATCATTTTGTACGGGGTCAATCCTATAGGAGTTTTAAATGCAGTTCTATAGGCCCATAAAGCATCATTTAGTTTTAGGGACCAATCCTTGCGAGTGGCATTTACCGTTTTTTCTAATATTGATTTAATCTCTCTATTTGAAACTTCAGCTAGACCATTGGTTTGCGGATGGTAGGCGAGGGCGACTTTATGAGTTACTCCATATTTCTTCAAAAGTGATTTAAATTGTAAATTACAGAAGTGTGCCCCTCCATCACTAACTATATCCCTTGGTGTACCAAATCTAGTGAAGATGTTAGTCTTGAGAAATTTTAATACAACCTTGCCATCATTTTTGTGTGTGGTTATTGCCTCTACCCATTTTGAAACATAATCTACCGCTAGCAGAATATACAAGTTCCCGTTTGAATTTACAAAAGGTCCCATGAAGTCTATGCCCCACACGTCGAACACTTCGACTTCTAGAATATTAGTCATAGGCATGCTTGCTCCACGATGAATATTTCCCACTCTTTGACATCGATCACAGTGTTTTACAAAGGTATGGGCATCCTTAAATAGTGTCGGCCAATAAAATCCTGATTCTAAAACCTTCATAGCAGTACGGTCTCCCTGAAAATGGCCTCCGTATGGAGAAGCATGACATTTTTCCAAAATACTTTGGACTTCAACTTCAGGAACACACCTACGAATAATTTGATCTGCACAGATTTTGAATAAGTATGGTTCATCCCATAAGTAGAATTTCACCTGATGAAGAAACTGTTTCCTTTGTTGGTGATTAAAATCCGTAGGAAGCACTCTACTAACGATATAGTTAACAAAATCTGCATACCATGGAGTGTTATTTGTGTTTGATATAGCTAGTAATCGTTCGTCAGGAAAGTTTTCTCCAATCTCAATATGCATATTTTTCTCGCTTTTGTGATCTAATCGTGATAGATGGTCAGCTACTGGATTCTTGGTTCCCTTTCGATCCTTGATTTCTAAATCGAATTCTTGTAAAAGGAGGACCCATCTAATAAGTCTAGGCTTTGTGTCCTTTTTATCTACTAGATATCTTATTGTTGCATGATCTGTGTAAACTATCACTTTGGAGTTTATCAAGTACGAACGGAATTTGTCAAAGGCAAATACAACAGCTAATAATTCCTTTTCCGTGGTAGTATAGTTCAACTGGGCATCCATAAGTGTTTTGCTAGCATAATAGATAGTGTGGAAGATTTTGTTATGCAGCTGCCCTAACACGGCTCCAACCGCGTAATTACTAGCATCACACATAAGCACAAATGGCAATGACCAGTCTGGTGCCTTAACTATAGGAGATGTCACTAGACGTTGTTTTAATGTTTGGAATGCGGTCAGACAATTATCATCAAAAATATACGGTGTGTCTTTTTCAAGAAGGTTGCATAGCGGCTTAGATATTTTAGAGAAGTCTTTTATAAAGCGTCTATAAAAGCCCGCATGACCCAGAAAACTACGAATGCCCTTGACATTCGTCGGTGGAGCGAGTTTTTCTATGACTTCTACCTTTGCACGGTCAACCTCTAACCCCTTACTAGACACTTTGTGTCCTAAGACAATTCCTTCGCGAACCATGAAATGGCACTTCTCCCAATTCAATACTAAATTTGTTTCAACACATCTTCTCAAAACCTTACTTAATATTCTCAAACAAACATCAAATGATCGTCCAAACACTGAAAAGTCATCCATGAAAATCTCAATCCCCTCCTCAATCAACTCGGCAAGAAGAGCGATAATACAGCGTTGGAATGTTGCGGGTGCGTTACATAACCCAAAAGGCATTCTACGGAATGTAAAAGTTCCAAACGGGCATGTAAAGGTCGTCTTTTCTTGATCTTCAGGTGCAACCATGATTTGGTTGTACCCCGAATATCCATCAAGGAAACAAAAATACTCACTACCCGCCAACCTATCTAGAACTTGGTCAAGAAATGGAAGCGGAAAATGATCTTTTCTAGTCATTTTGTTCAGTCGCCTATAGTCCATACATTCTCCATCCTGTGACGGCCCTAGTAGGTATGATTTCATTATTATCATTTTTAATAATAGTCATTCCACCCTTTTTCGGTACACATTGCACTGGGCTCACCCACTTACTATCTGAGATAGGGTAGATGTTGCCTGCATCGAGCCACTTAATTATTTCTTTCATCACAACTTCTTTCATGGGAGGACTAAGCCTACGTTGATGCTCTATAGATCCTTTCGCCCCCTCTTCTAATAATATTTTATGCATGCAAACGGACGGGCTAATTCCCTTGATATCGGCTAAAGTCCAACCAATGGCACCCTTGAACTCTCGTAAGACTTCAAGTAATTCTAGTTCCTTATCTCGTTCTAACGATGCATCAATGATAACCGGTAAAGTGTTATTCTCCCCAAGAAAAACATATTTTAGATGTTCGGGCAGTGGCTTCAAATCTAATTCCGGTGGTTCAATAATGGATGGTTTCATTATTGTAGGCTCGCTGGACCTACTTATAATCTCAAAGTTCCTATCAATTGGTTGCTTGTCACATGAATCTAAAGTTTTGACTACCTCCTTGACTTCTAAATCGTCCTCTCCTTCCTCAATAGTAAGAATACTCAACAATTTAGATTCTAGATCATCACTCTCGTGTACCAACCTAGAAGGCACAAAAACTTCTTCTATCGAATAACATTCCTCCTTGTCATCAGTGAATTTCATAGCTTTAAGGATATTAAACATTACTTCCTCATCGTTTACTCTCATTGTTAACTCACCTTTTTGGACATCTATAAGGGTACGTCCGGTGGCTAAAAATGGTCGTCCTAAGATAATAGGCACTTCCTTATCTTCGTCCATATCCAACACAACGAAATCCGCTGGAAATATGAATTTCTCCACCTTGACTAACACGTCCTCAACAATTCCCTTAGGAAAAGCTAAAGACCTATCAGCTAATTGGAGGGTGAGAGATGTTGGTGTGATCTCCCCAATACCTAATTTTGTGTAAGTAGATAGCGGCATCAAGTTGATGCTAGCCCCCAAGTCGCACAACGCTCTTCCGGAGAACTTCATTCCAATTGAACATGGAATTGTAAAACTCCCGGGGTCTTTTAGTTTTTGTGGTAACTTATTTTGTAAAATAGCGCTGCACTCTTCGGTTAGTGCTACTATCTCCTTATCAACGAATCTTCTCTTCTTAGACAAGATGTCCTTCATAAATTTAGCATAACTAGGCATTTGCGCAAGTGCCTCGGCAAATGAGATATTTATAGTTAACTTTTTAAACATATCCATGAACTTTTGGAATTGCATGTCAAGCTTATTCTTGGCAAGCCTAGATGGAAAAGGTGGTGGAGGGTAAACGATGTCTTTCTTTTTATTAGTTGGTTTATCGAGTTCAATTAACTCTGGTTCCTTACTCTCTCTAGACCCTTCTTTTTCTAATTCCCTTACCGTATTATTTATCTCATTCTTCTCCTCCTCCCTCGCTTTCTCCAACAACCCATCCCCGCTTGCTATCTCTACTCCACTCCTTAAGGCTATGGCTTTGCAATGACCATTTTGGTCATTTCGACTAGGGTTAGGTGTGGTGTCCGAAGGTAGAGATCCCATCGGTCTTTGGTTTATTGAGTTTGCAAGTTGACCTAAGGTTGTCTCTAAAGACCTTAAGGAAGATTCTATTCCTACCATTTTAGAATCGTATTTTTGAAACATTCCTAAGATGAATTCATCTGTCATTCTCCTAGGATTTACTTGTTGATGTGAAGCATTATTTGGCGGTGGATTCGGGTTTTGGCTAAATACCCCGGTTGGTTCATCCCTTGATTAGTTTTCCACGAGAAGTTCGGATGATTTCGCCACTCGGGATGGTAATGATTTGCGAATCCTGGTGGAATTTGCCTTTGTGGCTCACCCACATAGTTTGCTTCTTCAGTAACATGATTTAATTGTTCAACCGTGAGTGGGGCATTTGATGTAGTGGGTGATAATGAATCTAATCTTTTGTTAATCAGGTTAAATTGTGAGGCCATTTGGGCGGCCAAAGATGTGAATTGATCCACTTGATGGATTCCCACTGGGTTACTATTCCCTTGTCCCTCATACGCTTGGTAGTTATTTGAGGTTAGATCTTCTAATATAGAATAAGCATCCTCGGGATATTTCTTCATCAAAGAACCCCCTGCAGCTCCGTCAACTAAAATCATAGTTGCCGTCTGTAGCCCGTTATAAAAGGTAGATACTTGTTGATGTTGGGCCAACCCATGATGTGGACATTTCCTTAATAACTCCTTGAAACGCTCCCAAGCGTCGTAAAGAGTTTCCCCGTTATTTTGTGTAAACGTGGTTATGTCCCTAATCAGTTTTGCAGTCTTAGATGGTGGGAAATATTTATTTAAGAATTTTTCAACCAATTGGTCCCATATCGTGATTGAATCATTAGGCAACGACTCTAACCAATCTTTCGCCCTTCCTTCTAAAGAAAATGGAAATAATCTTAGCATTATTGCATCTTCAGATGCGCCATTAAATTTAAACATATCGCAAATTGCTAAGAAATTTCTCAAATGAGAATTTGCGTCTTCATGACTAAAACCTCCAAACTTATTATTTTGCACTTGTTGCATAATCAGAGGATCCATTTTAAAATTATTTGCAGCAATTGCTGGTCGAGCAATGCTGAAATGCAAACCTCCTCGTAGAGGTGTGTTATAATTATGACAAGTCATTCGTGGGGCCGCAGGTTGGCCATTTTGATCCACGTGACCATCATGATTATTAGCGTTGTCATGTGCAGGATTATCCATCGCAAGATGAATAATGTTAGCGTTTCTAGCTTCTCTTCGGTTCTGTCTACAAGATCGCTCGATTTCAGAATTTAAAGGCAATAACTCAATTTGCCTATATCTGGACATACACTGAACTAACTTTTAATGATTTAAAAATGAACAAGCAAACACTTGATCTCCAAATACTCAGATCTTGCTAATATTGCAAGAAATAACACACTAAATCCGTCACACTTTCCCGGCAACGACGCCAAAAACTTGATACGCCGGTAACGTATATAAAAATAACGCAAGTGTACGTGCCGGTTCAAGTAATATAGAGTGAGAGGTGATCGTTCCCTCGAGGAAGTGAATGATTTGGTGCTCGCAATTACTAGCTTAAACTTTTCCTTAAATTTAAGTGAGATAAATGGTGAGACTTAGTTAAGCGAAACTAGAGATAATAAATACTACTTAGTTCTTATCTAGAAATGACTTTTCCTTACTTTGGAGAATTAGTCTTGCATGTTGTTTTCCTTAGACTATTTTGACAAGTGCTTTTGAGTCAACTTTCATAATCGGATAATTACTATCCTGCAACGATTTTAAAAAATGGATAACATCATCTCTCGATCTCCGAAATCCGCTTACCCTACTTCCCCTAGTCATCTCTAACTTAGAGACGGATTTAGAGTAACATGAAGCGCTGAAATCAAAGTTGCTAACTTGAGATGAAATCTCTTTCTACCTCAACGTTATATCAAGACTTATGTCACACTTACGTCGCTGCTCTCTCGAGTCTCGCAACGCAGTAGAAAGATGGAATTTTGACTAACGCATCACGCGACTCCTCTCTCGAATCTCGCCGCGTGCAATGAGGATTCAACCTTAGAATAACACGACTCATCTCTCGAATCTCGCCGCATTATCTAGGAGAAGAACACTTACTCAAAAATTCCACGTATAAAAGACATAATCTCAATAAAGATAGAACATCAACCAATTATGAAAGATAAATTTAAATCAAGTCATCATAAATAGTCTAAATACTTACAACACACAAGACTTATGGAATTAGTTCATAGTGGAAGGGGAGAACATCACAAAAATTGGAAAGATCTTACAGCCCATGATGAAAAGAATGTAAAATAACGCCGGAAGATGGTCTCCAATTCGCGTACAAGCAATCCTTCTCCAAGATCCGGTGTTGCCCTAAGTCTTCTTCTCCAAGCACTCTCCTCTTCTTTTCCTTCTCCAAGCATGAATAATGCCCCTTTTTCCAGCCATTTTCGTCCTTTAATTTCGTGCCCCCATCTGAAAGGATGTCTCCTTTCAATTTGTAACTACTGTAATTTTTTCAAAATTCGGATTTTTTTAATTCCGAAAGTTGTTATAACAACTAAAAAAGTTGTTATGACAACTTTCCCAGCACAGCAAACTTCTTCAGCATTCCTTCTCCGGATTGAGTTTTTCGGCTATTCTGACAAGAAAACATTAGAAAATGATCAAATTACTCAAACTTAAGTTAAAGATGATTTTTATCATCTTTTTATACTCAATAAAACATCTTTTCACTATTTTTGCCAAATAAAATGGGTATCGATAACTTCATTTAAGAAGTTATCAACCCCCCCAGGAGGTTAGATCCTTTTACCCTGAGGGGGTCTCGCCACCCAGGCTCTCATCAGCTGGCATGGCAGGTTGACCCCCCCCAGGAGGTTAGATCCTTTTACCTTGAGGGGGTCTCGCCACCCAGGCTCTCATCAGCTGGCATGGCAGGTTGACCCCCCAGGAGGTTAGATCCTTTTACCCTGAGAGGGTCTCGCCACCCAGGCTCTCATCAGCTGGCATGGCAGGTTGACCCCCCCAGGAGGTTAAGCATTTTTACCCCGAGGGGGTCTCGCCACCCAGGCTCTCATCAGCTGGCATGGTAGGTTGACCCCCCGGAAGAGGCCTCAGTCTTTCGATACTGCGAGAGCAAGCTACACTCAGCGAATACGTTGGGTTGGATGTTTCTTTTCGAGCTTAGACAACCTCGAAAAGAGCGGAGATTGTGTACAACCCCGTATTCGCGGAGTAAGGATCTCAAGCAAGGCATAAGGCATGCTAGTAAGTTTTAAGCTTTGGACCCCCCTTTGAGGGGCGGGTGCGGCGAGTAGGCAGACACCCGTCCCAGCATGGTAGGTGTGAGGGGAAGCTGCGGGACCGGCCGGAGTCCGAAGGCGCATCCCTACCTCGCGGCCAGGCGATGGCAGGCGGGGCGAGACCGGCCTGGGGTCGGGTTCTCGCCCCTGCCTCGCGGCTAGGCGAGGGCAGGCGGGGCGAGACCGGCCCGGGGTCGGGTTCTCGCCCCTGCCTCGCGGCTAGGCGAGGGCAGGCGGGGCGAGACCGGCCCTGGGGCTGGGTTCTCGCCCCTGCCTCGCGGCCAGGCGAAGGCAGGCGGGGCAAGACCGGCCTGGGGCCGGGTTCTCGCCCCTGCCTCGCGGCCAGGCGAAGGCAGGCGGGGCGAGACCGGCCTGGGGCCGGGTTCTCGCCCCTGCCTCGCGGCTAGGCGAAGGCAAGCGGGGCGAGACCGGCCTGGGGCCGGGTTCTCGCCCCTGCCTCGCGGCTAGGCGAGGGCAGGCGGGGCGAGACCGGCCTGGGGCCGGGTTCTTGCCCCTACCTCGCGGCTAGGCGAGGGTAGGCGGGGCGAGACCGGCCTGGGGCCGGGTTCACGCCCCTGCCTCGCGGCTAGGCGAGGGCAGGCGGGGCGAGACCGGCCTGGGGCCGGGTTCTCGCCCCTGCCTCGCGGCTAGGCGAGGGCAGGCGGGGCGAGACCGGCCTGGGGCCGGGTTCTCGCCCCTGCCTCGCGGCCGGGCGGCCAGGCGAGGTCGGGCGGGGCGAGACCGGCCCGAGGCCTGGTTCTCGCCCCGACCTCGCGGCCAGGCCGGGCGAGACCGACCA
Organism: Platanthera zijinensis; assembly: GCA_039513925.1. NCBI lineage: Eukaryota > Viridiplantae > Streptophyta > Magnoliopsida > Asparagales > Orchidaceae > Platanthera > Platanthera zijinensis. Next base: position 137,772,506 of record CM077098.1, read on the forward strand.
CGGGGCTGGTCGGCGGGCGTGATCTCCTGATGTTACCGTTCTACCCCCGAGGTGGTTTTTCCCTTTTTGCCCCCCGGTGTGGAGGTTTTCTATTGGCTGGAGGCATTTTTGCCCCAGGGGCATTTTGGTCATTTTACCCCCAGGACTTGGAAAAACTATAAATAGACCCTTGGGGGTGTCTTGGAGAGGATCTGGTCATTCTTTCCTTAGCCACTATTTTCTCTTTGGCTTTCCTCCAAGGCACCTAGCTCAAGCATTGGCTAGGGAGGGGGAGACCTCAAAGGTCTTCTGGGTGTGAGGTGGGACCTCCGCGCTAGAGCCAAGGGTCGGTTCATAGCTTCCTAAGTCTTCGGTCCATAACGTTCCTCCGAGTGTAGTAGGTGTGAGGTCACCCCTTTTTTGGGACCCCGAACTCCACAGAAGCCAACTTTGGCCTCGGTCATTTTTGGCTTCAACACAACAGGACGCTCACATTCAGGCTCTCGTTGACAGGTGTTTATGCTGTTTAAGTTGCTTAAGAAAGAGTTGTTTAAGACGGAGGAGTTGTTTGACAAAACAACCGTGCGGTGTGCAGTTTCATTTTTTTAATTTAATGACAAACAACAAAAACATAAAGCAAACAAGTTAACTTAATTCATTATAAGTACCCCCAAAATTATATCCAAAAATAACACACAATTTTCAAAAGATTTTTCCAAAAAAAAAAATCATAAACGTGTTCCGCCTTGCCCATAAAACATATCTCTCGATCATCGAACGTTGGCTGCAAATCTATGGAACCAAACATACATGAGAAATCTTCTCAAATTAATCTACGTTAATTCCACAATATCTTCTCAAATTAATTTACGTTAATTCCACAATTTCAGATGATGCAAACCAAAGAGATCCAGCAAAATCACCAAATTAAAAACTCATAAATCCTTTCAAGAACATTAGGCTGACATGTTCAGGAGAAACATATAATACATTGAAAGGAAATAGTTGAATAATCTGTAAATATGAATCCACTGGTATCAAACATTGTCCCTGGAAATTATTGAAATAATCAATTCAAAATGTGCATTCAACATAGAAAAAACATCATGTAAGTGTGTAACTGATGTGTAGAAATATCTAAGCTTTCTGATTCAACACAAAACACATTCCTTTAATTCTATGCAATCAGTTGAAATATCATGTAATAAGTGAGCAACTATTCAAATAATATGTCAAAATGTGCATTCGGATCTGGACTCCAAAATCAAAATTCCGCACTCACAAATAAGAGAGGTTGATGTCAATTTGATTCAGGGAGCAGAAAGTTACTCAACTGATGTAGGCCTTGCCTTCAGCAGTCGGGCAATCGGGCAGAAGAAAGGGGAGAAAAAAAAAAGAGGAAGAAACGCGGCTCTCGTCGTCAGGTCGTGGAAAAAAAAATCACGGGCTGTGGATCGCAGTTTTTCCGTGATTTTCCAGCAGCAGCGTCTTGCACTGGGGTCGGTGAAATGATGTTTGGCGGGGTGGATTAAAAAAGGGTGTGTTATTAACAAATCTGCTTTGACTTCTAACAAATCATTACTATTAACAAATCTTTAAATTTAAAAATGATTACTTGAAAATATATTTGTTACTAGCAAATCATCATGTAAAATAAAATAAAATAAAAAAATTTATTTAAAGACATCCATTCATCAATATAAACTGATACATGTGCTAATATTATTCATGTGATCTCCTTAGACCCCGTCGCACCGAACCGCCGCCGCCGCACCGTAACCACCGTCCCGCCTCCGCGCCAATATTCATCGCTGCCGCCGCACCAAAACCGTCATCGCCGCCGTCGCGCCAACCGCCAACGCCGCCTCCGCACCAACCATCATCCCCGCCGCTGCACCGAAACCGCCATCGCGCAATCGTCATCACCGCCATCACCGCCGCCGCATCGAAACCTCCATCGGCACGGCTGCGCCAACCACCATCGTCACCGCAGCACCGAAACCATCATCGACGCCACCGCGCCAACCGTCATCGCCGTCGCCGCACCAAAACCGTCAACGCCACGGCCGCGCCAACAACCATTGCCGCCGCCACACCGAAACCGCCATCATCGTCACCGCACCAACCGCCATCGCCGCCACCGCCGCACCGAAACCGTCATCGCGTCAACAACCACAAACTTTTGCTCCTGGAGTCGTACAGAAGAGGAAGGGGAGTTTACCAAACAAAGTATTAATTAAGTTTACAAATTTAAAATTTTCATAATAAATTATTTACTTTTACTTCAGGAGTCGCGAACAAGAGAGGGAGGGGAGTTGCGAGTGAGAGTAAGGAACGTGACGAAAATGAATTCGGACTTGGCTTGTTAGCAACAAAATTGAGTCATTCAAAAAAAAGGGAGAAAAAGTTTTGAATGAAATTTGGGTTTGCTAGAAGTCAAATTAGATTTGCCAGTAAGAATACTCTTAAAAAACAATGGAATGTCGCTGTAAAAACGTCCTGTCAAACAAAGCCTTAGCGTTGGCAGGAGCCGGCAGGGAAGTACTCATATATATATATATATATATATATATATATGTATATATATATACGAGTGACAGGCACGGGCCTCCGGCCCGATGGCCACGCGCCACAGTACCCGGCCGGCGACGGCGAAGGCCTCCGGCCCGATGGCCACGCGTCACAGTACCCCGATGGTCTGCCCCTATGACCACGCACCACAGTATCCGACCCGTGACAACGGGCTTCGCACGCACATGACTGCGCCCGCCCCGCGGCGAGATAAAAAAAAGTATAAAATATAGTCTTTAATTATATTTAAAATATATAAAAAAACGGCTTATTTTTTAATATTTTATAATAATATTTATATATATTTAAATATTATTTATTTAAAAATATTATTTTTAAAAATACAAAACAACTACTTGCTTAGGCCGGATTAAATCCCGCCTAAGCAGGCGGGATTAATCCCGAACCCATATTTAATCCCGCCTGGGATTAAATCCCAGGCGGAATTTAGTCCCACACGGTCAGTTTTTTTGAGTTTTTCTGGTATATATAGGTTTGCGCCTTTATAGAAATGATTGCGGTGTCAAAACTGGCGGGCCGGTTTGTTTATTAGGCTTGCGGGCGGGCTTATTGGGTTGCAGTTTTTTGCGGGCATGCTGGGTTGCGGGACAGCCAATTTTTTTGCTGTCTAGAGTAGGTTTAGGACCTACTCCTAAAGTAGGTTAGGGAGGTCTAAAAAAGTCTTGATGAAGGGTAGGTTTGATCCAACGGTTCGTGATAAAAAAATGTGAAATCCGACGGCCGCCTAATTACCGTGTAATTTTGAACTCATGCTATATGCAGACCACCATATTTCTTTATAATATGGTATAGATAAACCACTATAATGGAAATATAAAATGCATGAATTTAAAACTCATTGAATCGATTTCGCTGCCGGATCTGACTATATTATTCTACAGTCATCCATTCTTTTATTATTAAACAATGAAAAAAATTCTAGATCTCCTAATACTACTCATGGTGAAGGACAAGAGAGAGAAAAAGAGTGTGAGAGAGTGAGAGGGAGGGAATGAGAGTGGGGGAGAGAGTGCGGCCCAGAGGGAGAGTGTGACACCTAGAGAGAGGGAGAGAGCGATAGGAAGAAAGGAAGAAATTTTTTTTACGTAAAAACGTATATTTGTTTACGAAATAAAAATTGTAACATTGATGTAAATTTTTTTATGATTATTTTAAGTACTCATATGTATATGTTGCGGGCGCAGCCCGTAGCAACCCATCGGGGGCGGGCGAAGCCCGTCGTCGCCGGCTGGGTACTGCCGCGTATGATCATAGGGGCGAAGCCCCGTGTCAGACACTCGTATATATATAAAGGAATATGCATATCTATCAAACAAACCAAATTTTCAATTACAACTATTGGATAATGAGGGAGAGAGAGAGAGAGAGAGACATGGCGAGAGGAAAAGAGAGATGGAGGGATAGAGAGAGAGAAATTAAAAAAAAATTACGTTAAAAAATACATTTTTAATAAAAATAAATATTGCAATCTTGATTTATATTTTTTTGCGATCGTTTTTAAGTACTCATATGTATATGTTTCGTGTTGGAATCGAGAGTCGACCCAACGAGGAGTTCGAACTCCAAAGAGGGGGCAGCTCACACCTACTTCTCCAGAAGAAGAACACTAAGCTGAAGACTTGGAACTTGACATTGACCCTGGCTGCTGCGTGGAGGACCACCCACACATCCAAAAGATCTTTAAGCGCTTCCCCTCCCAAGCCAAAGCTGAAGCTGTGCACCTTGGTGAGTCTTTGAAGCCAACCAAAATCGACCAGAGGGGGGAGAAGTCAATAACCGGAATCCCTCCAAAGGTGTCCTTTAGGGTCTATTTATAGTTTTTCTAGCGGGGCCTGTAAATAGCGCAATCCCGTCTTTTGGTTTTACAAAATGCACCCCAAACTAACCTGCAAATAGCCAAACTCCGCGGTATAAAATGGTTATTGGCATGCAAAAATAAATATAATATTGCAAGGAGAATATTCTTGGATGGGGAGTGCCCTGATGGGACTGGCACTTGCCAACCTCCGGCTCGCCTCGCCCTCTACGATGAGTAACTTAACAAAATGAGCATCCGCCCGGTAGCGGTGAGTGCCTAACGAGATTGGCACTCGCCCGCCTCATCGGTGAACTCCTGAGCACTCGCCCATCTCCCAATCACACGCTCATCTGCATCCGATCTGCCCCACTGACTAGGTGCTCGCCGCTTTAGTCGAGAGGGAGCCCGCCTCTTTGACTTGCCTGGATCTGCGGGGTCGGATCAGTTCGTCCACTCGCCGAACAAAGGGTTGTACACAATCCCTGCTCTTTGCGAGATTGACTCAAGATCAGAAAGAAATTTTCAATCCCAAGTGTTCGTAGAGCGCCAGCTGACCTGGATGGAATATTTTGGTGGGCCCCTCTTTTGCACTATAAATACCTCTGACTAATGGAATAAAGGCCATTCTTATCTCTTCCCTTTCCTCTATCGGGCCAACTGACTATAGTCACACCATGCCACTTTCAGAAGAGGTCCTGGCTCGCTTAGACGCAGCGCGAGCAAATAACCGGTCCTCCACCATTGAATTCGCGACATGGCTTGCACGACGGACTCCGGGCTCGCCCTTCAGGCCGAAGAAAGCTAAAATGGTCAGGCGTGACCTGGGGGAAGGTGGTTCCTCACTTCCGAACCCGCCACCCGTATTTGAACCCGTTCTCCAGGTAAACGAGTTGATTGCTTCGTCAGGTATTGAGATGGATTGAAAATGTACTGATTGTTCATAGAGGACTCTTCCCGAGGGACTGCTGGTGAACACCCGACGCTTAACGTTCTGCACTCATCAGAGGTGAGGACTAGACCTACAACCATGAAGACTGACCTCGCCTCAATCCCAAATGATGTTCTCCCTTCGCTTGGTGAGCTACTCGTCCTCTCCCTCTCGCTCGCCCTGACCCTTCAGGGCCTTTAGGTTTTGATCAATTGTTTCCCTTATCAGGTTCCACCTTTCGGACCACTGGCTTGTACGCTCCACTGCTGAAATTACCACCCCCAGGTCGCACTCGCCATCACCCCCAGTTCCAACCTCCTGGGCGATGGGGGCTTCGATGGTTCTACTCGTGCCACCCATCAGCCCGTGAATAGCGTGCATGCTTATCCTGGCTTGGGGAGGCCCCTCACGTTCACCTCCAACGAGCCCTTCCAAGGGCGGCCCGACACCTCCCGCCAACTCCCCGACAAGGGGATTATACCCTCACCGGGTTAACAAGGACACTTATCGTTCTCCTTTCCCTAGCTTGGCTTGTCCTTGGTTAACAATATCTTCTCGGAGTCTATCGAGAGGTCTCGTCCACCGAAGTTGAGGGGGCGATGAGTTCTTGCCGCCCCCTTCCCCAGACAAGATTGCAGACTTCTTGGGCGACCCGACGGATGTCGTGATGGTGATGGGGCGATTGGTCGAGTTGCTCCGAAAGAACGGCCTGATGCTGCACGAGATCTATTGTGGGTGTTGTGTTTGTATACGGGGGCTCTTTCGAGTGCCCCGGGCTGTGACAACCGTGCTTACAAAGCGACAATCTTCCACCCTTATGCGACCGTTTTTTGGCATTTTTTTCATAATTATGCCTTGTACGGCTTTTCGGGCCTTAAAGTGCAACACACAATCCCATCCAATACGGTTGCGCTCCACACTTACCACCAAGAAAATTGCGGTTTGGAGAAAAATATGTGGGATACCGCCGATCTTGAAGTGAAGATCTCCCATGTTGACGAGAGAGTTCAGAATCTGCCAAAGGGTTGGTTGACAGTGTGATACGATATTGCGGTCTGGGTTCTGACTTCCGTCGTACGAGGAGGTGATTGATATTTTGAAGTCCTGCGACGTCCCTGTATCCAAATTTACTCTTCTTAGGATGACTCGTATTATAGGGCTAGTCGTGTTCTTTAGGGAGCATGACTCAAGATTTTCCTTAAAAAATTTCAGAGATTGGTGTGAGGCCCTTGTTGATGGCGGTGGCCATGTTGAGATCTACAACGTACAACAAGAGTTGGCTTGACTTTGAGAGTCGGATGGATCGTCGTCATGGAAACACCTTATTTGGCTATGTTCGGAATTCATGGGGTATGTCAGAGCTTCGGAATTCACTTCATGTTCATTGTCGTCTTTAGAAGGGGCTAGAGCGGGACTTTTCTCCGATGTTGGGGTTTATAGAGCCCCGGGAGCTAGCAAATCATCTATTCAACATTTCTTTATTTGTGGAGGAGAAACATCTGTTGTTGTGCAGACTTTCTGATGATCCTGAGTGTGTAGTTGCGTCGTCATTATTCGTGATCGCAAGAGGAAGCTTGTATTGAAAGACAATAGTGATGCAGATGCAGAACCTCCATCTTCTTCAATGCAGAGAGATTGTCAGATTGAGGAGGTCCCTTTCAATCCTGATCTTGAGGTGTTGGGGTCTTCTGCCCCCCCCCCCCCCCCCCCCCCCGAGTTCCCCATTCGGAGTTCTCTGTCCCCTCCCTCAACGACTTAATCTTTATTTTTGCCGATTTGCATTAAATTTTTTATTTCATGCCTTATCTTGTTTTGAAATTTTCAAAGCAGTAGAAACATTGCAACGTTCATATCAAAGTAGGGTTTAGAATATAAAATTTATTGCAACTTTTAGAATTATTCGTGTGTGTGTGTGTGTGTATATATATATATATATATATATATATATATATATTATTCGTCCATTCATAGTCATAGCCATATGTAATACATAAAGTTAACTCTTGAATAAAGTTACGAGTTTTTCAATCTCAATATCACTCCAGCATGCCTTTGTGAACCACAATGAAGTCTGTAGAGCTTATCATTAATAACTAATAGCAACAAAATAGATTTGGAAGAAATTGACAAAAGAATAGTTGAAAGAAGGCTGAAGAGGCGTCAAATACCTTATCTTATAAGTTACCCAAGCTAGCTAGCTATGGGTTGCTAATTAGCTAGCTAGCTATGGTCTGAAGATGTATAAAGACATGAAGACACTATTCTGGCGGCCAGGTTTGAAGAATGACATAGCTCACTACGTGGCAAAGTGTCATACTTGCGCACTAGTGAAGGCTGAATGTCAGAAGCCTGGTGGATTTCTAAAGTCTTTGCCGATTCCGGAATGGAAGTTCGACGATATATCGATAAATTTCGTGCATAGATTACCGAAATCGCAATATGGTAACGACGTCGTCTGGGTAATCGTAGACCATTTGACAAAGGTGTCACACTTCATTCCGAACCGGAAAGATGATTCAGTGGAAAAGCTAGCAAAGCTCTATGTGGATAATATAGTATGATTGCACGATGTACCTCATAACAACGTAAGTGACCTTGATGGGCATTTCACTTCAAATGATTGGAGACTAATCTACTAACTATTGGGCACAAAGTTGAAGTTCATCATGACCTTTCATCCTCAGACGATGGTCAGACTGAGAGGGTAAACAGAACGATGGAAGATATGCTTCACATGTGCGTCATGGATTTCGGGAAGAGATGGGAGGACCATCTATATATGATCGAGTTCGCCTAAAATAATAGTTACCAAGCAAGTATTCAGATGACGCCCTTCGAGGCCTTATACGGTAGAAAGTATTGTACACCATTTGCTTGGGTAGAAACAAGTGAATCAAAGTTGTATATGCGTAAATACGTTGAAGATGTGACTTCAACGGTAAAGTTGATTCAAGAGCGTCAGTTAATGGCTCGGGATAGGCAAGCAAAGTACTACGATGCCAAATAACAAAACATGGAGTTTGCGGCGGATGATTGAGTGTATCTTAAGATAAAACCGTTCAAGAGCGTATCCAGGATTCGACGCTTAAAAAATCCGTGTCCGTGATACCTTTGGCCGTTTGAAATCGTTGAGCGAATTGGTGAAGCTGTCTATCGATTGACTCTTTCAGCTGAGCTAAATGGTTTCCACTTTGTGTTTCCACATATCCGTGCTGCGGAAGGCGGTGCAGGAGCCTACGCAAGTGATTACTGGGGATTAGGTGTCGGTCGATAGTAGGTTGACAATGAAAGTCAAGCCCATTCGAATCGAAGACACGGATGTCAAGCACCTGCGGAATAAGTCAATCAGAATGGTCAAAGTATGTTGGGACAACTGTGGCCACGAGGAACTGTCATGAGAGCATGAGTAAACTATGAGAAAAGAGTTCCCTGAGCTATTTCATTGAGGTATACATTTGTAATATTGATACTTCTATGTTGTTTCCTGTTATGTGTAATTTTGGGAGGAAATTTCTTTAAGTTTGGGAGATTTGTAACACCCCAAGTTCCCCGTAGTTGGGAAACTAGTTCTGCAAGCTACCGCCCGGTGGTAGTGTGTCACTCGATGCAGTCGACACAATGATGCGTTGAATGGATATCGTGCGACGGTAGTGCGATACCGCGTGACTGTAGAGCAACTGGTTTAATTGGCGTAGCTTTCTGTGAGCTACCTCCGGGCAGTAGCGATGCCGTCTGGCGGTAGTGAGCGTCGAGGCCACATGTTGGCGTTCGAGTGACGTATTTAAATGGTGGCTTGCTGAAGAAGTCACTTATGGAGGTACCGCGCGGCGGTAGCATAATACCACGCGACAGTAACTCTCGGATCAGGAAACCTAAATCAAATCGTGGCCACTCGTGGGTTTCAAGTAGAATCCGACGGAGGGGAGTCGTCCCTATTTGTTTAAGGCTGGGAGATGAGGGTTTTTACCTCATTTCATATAGGCTTTCTCTTTCTAAGTGGTAGAGAGAGGAGAGCTAAGGAAGAGGAAGGAGATCCCGCCATTATTGGAGCTTTGGAGCTCCGAATCGCGAGTCAAGTTCAGATCCAGGGAGGCGAGTCCTTTGCGGTCATTTTCATCCGCCTAGTTTCTCATCCATGACGCTGAAAAGAACTTCATGGGTAACGATATTTCTTCTTGTACAAGTGAAGTCCTTATTTGGCATGTGCATGGAAACCCCCACCAATTGGTGGAGAACGTGAAGTTTCCAACGGGTTGATCGGCGGTATCCCCGATTATAAACTTGCATATAGAATCCGGAATCGAAGTACGAAATAGACATGTTGTGTGAAGCTCATCCGGACAAGTTGGTCTGGATTGGTGATGGTTATCTTGTACTGCTTTGCGTTTCGTAGAAGACTCTGTGATTAAACGTGTATTTTACAGAGTCATGGGATGTGCAGGTTGCTGCAATGAGAGTAATGGAGTTGGCCTCTAAGAAAACACCTAAAATGAGGGGAAGAAATGATGTTTTGTCCCCTACCGCATGGCGGTAGTGCTACCGCCGGCAGTAACCTCCTGAGAGCTATATTTGTGAGGCATGTCTCTTGAAGACTAGGGGCCAATGTGTTTAGCTGTGAGCTTAAAGTACTCAGCTATGGTGGTCGTGAGTGACAACCTTGTAACTTTTAATTGTGAGCGTAAAGTGCCCAGCTATGGTGGTCGTGAGTGTCAGCCTTGAAAAATAACGCAGTTATGTATTGTATGAATGGGAAAGGAGAGGCTGACCCGCGTCGTGGCTTGTGAGCCTGACAGTTTGAGCAACGAGCTGTGGCTGAACTGTACCCACCCTATGGCGTTCGACTTGGAGTGAGTCGCTGAAGTGAATCTTGGAGAGCGTCTTTGACTTTGTCGTAGCCATGTGAGAGAGTCTTGGGTTACGGGCCGAAAAGACTAATGCTCAAACAAATGTTGTACAATCACTGAGTACGGTGGTGGGCTTGGGAAATTCCAGAACACCAAAAATTTGTCCTGAGTACACGAAGCATGTGGTTGTGCGTACAAACGTCTATGATGAATGGTGTTTAGATTGCACGTTTTGATGTCATTATATATATATATATATATATATATATATATATATATATATATATATATATTATATATGAGTAATTATAGAGAGAACTGGTTCTCTGAACCTTATATAGAAAATCAGCAAATTAACTCTCAAATGTTTGTTTTTTTAAAAAGTGATCAACATGAAAGTTGTAGATATCGATGAGATCAACAACTTTCATGTTGATCACTTTTTAAAATAACACCGTCTAGGCCCCCGATTTGAGCCCCAAAAAAAATCAAAATACGTCACGTCGAACATCTGCACGAACAAATTAAGTTCGGCGTGACTTTTTTCGGGGCTCAAATCAGGGTCCTAGACAGTGTTATTTCAAAAAGTAGTCAACATGAAAGTTGTAGATCTCATCGATATCTACAACTTTCATGTTGATCACTTTTTGAAAAAACAAACATTTGTGGGTGAATTTGCTGGTTTTTTATATAAGATTTCAGAGAACCGGTTCTCTCTCTATAATTACTCATATATATATCTCTACTAATATGCGAAAACTACTCTTTGGTGAAACATTGCCTGATGTCCCTATATTGCCCTTATAGTTGTATTCATAATTACACAATTATACCAAACTTTATATTAGTATATTATAAAGTCAATATCCTTTTAGGTAATTACACAACTTTACAATATTAAAATACAAAAAATAAAAACACTAGATACCCTAAACCTATTGTCTATAGCTAGGAATTACAAGAGAAAAATTAATGTTTTAACGTTAAAATATAATTTGTTTTACAAAATAAAAATTGTATTCTTGATATATATTTTTTTACGGTCATTTTGAGTACTCATATGTATATGTTGCGGGTCGAGCGGAGCCCGCCGGGAGCGGGCGGAGCCCGCCGGGAGCGGGCGGAGCCCGCCGGGAGCGGGCGGAGCCCGCCGGGAGCGGGCGGGTACTATCGCGCAAGGCCATAGGGACGGTACTGTCCACGACAAATGTTGCCGCCCACGACAAATGTCGCGCCCACGACAATTGTCGCCGCCCACGACAAATGTCATCCCCACCCACGACAAATGTCGTCAAATGTCGCACCACCGACGAATGTCGCATCCCAGCGAATGTCGCACCCCGCCGAATATCGCACCCCGCCGATTGTCGCACCCCCGCCGATTTCCCCTAGGGCCGAAGGCCCGTGCCTGTCACTTGTATTATATATATATATATATATATATATATATATATATATATATATATATATATATATATATATAGATATATATATATAGATATATATAAGGGAATATAGATATTTGGAGACACACCATAGATTAAATATTGCTCATTGGATCATGAGAGAGAACATGAGAGAGAGCATGAGAGAGAGCATGAGAGGGGAGATTTGGGAGAGAGAGAGTGGAGGGAGAGGTAGAGAGAGGGGGAGAGAGAGAAGGAGAGAGAGATAGTGGGGGGGGGGAGTGATAAAAAGAGAGAAAGGGAGAGATTAATTAATTTTTATAAATTAAAATTTGCAAAATTGTATAAAATAAAAATAAGAATAGTACTTCATATTTTTTTGCGGTCATTTTAAGTACTCATATGTATATGTTTTGAAAAAAAGATTTTGGGTGTGTGCACAACCCGCTCATAGGCGGGCGCAACCCGCAGCAACGCATCGAGCACGGGCGAAGCCCGTGCACAGGCGGCCGAAGCCCACCTGGATGCGGCCGAAGGCCGCCCGAGAGCATCGAGCATGGGTGTACCCCGTGCGAAGATGCTCGTGTGTGTGTGTGTGTATGTGTGTGTGTTGTGTGTGTGTATATATATATATATATATAGTATACCTACAGGGAAGGAGCATCGCCGCCCCGAGTGAGGGGCGTAGTCGTTATAATTTGATCAGATAAAGCTGATCGTTGCCTTATTTTCCACCTATTTGTGGATTGTCCCTATGCAGGTGCTGGTGCTGGGGAGCCGAGTGGAAAGTAATGGGTTGAAGTCATTTGTGTTATGCCAGCCCTCGAAGGCCAAATGAAGCTTCTTTGCTATTTTTATGTGTTGTCGACATGTGTGTCGATGTATGCAAATCACCTTAATATATTGAAAACAGTTTGTAAGTACTTAATGTCAAACTCTTTGTGTATTTTGGTTATCATTTCTACTTGTTGGTTAGTAGACATTCCTGTGTTTGAGTTCTTAATATTCTAAATGCTTCAGCAAGAATGCAACTCTGAGTTAGAATACGTGATTGTTTAGAATCAATGCGCAACTCCACTGACTGTCCGTGGAATATGACGTGTAGCCCCGACCGGGCCTTATAATATATTCTTCGTTATGGATGGGGGTGTTACATGTCTGCGCGCGGGTCTCGCGCCCTCTTGCACCCGCGCGTGCAGGTCTTGCGCGCGCGATTGTGTGCACCCACACGCGGATCTCGTGCACGTGCTGGCGCGGTCCTATGCGTGGGTCATGCGCACTCGTGCACGCGCGCACCATTGTGTTGTGTTCGCGCGTGCGCTTGCGTGCTACCGGGCGTGCCTGTGCGGACACGTTTGTGGGTGTTGTGTTTGTATACGGGGGCTCTTTCGAGTGCCCCGAGGTGTGACGACTGCGCTTACGAAGCGGAAAACTTCCGCCCTTATGCAACAATTTTTTGGCATTTTTTCATAATTTTGCCTTGTGCGGCTTTTCAGGCCTCAAAGCGCAACAGACAATCCCGTTCAATGCGGTTGCGCTCCACGCTTATCACAGAGCAAATTGTAGTTTGGAGAAAAAGATACGAGATACCTGCCGTTAGTGAAGATCTCCCATGTTGACGAGAGAGTTCAGAATCCGCCGAAGGATTGACTGACAGTGTGACACGATATTGCGGTCCGGGTTTTGACTTCCGTCGTGTGAGGAGGTGATTGATATTTTATAATTCCATGGCATCCTTATATCCAAATTTACTCTTCTTGGGATGACTCGTATTATGGGGCTAGTCACGTTCTTCAGGGAGTATGACTCGAGATTTTCCTTAGAATTTTTCAGAGATTGGTGTGAGATCCTTGTTGATGGCGGTGGCCGTGTTGAGATCTACAACAACACGATTTGACTTGACTTTGAGAGTCGGATGGATCATCGTCATGGAAATACCTTATTTGGCTATGTCCGGAATTCATGGGGCATGTCAGAGCTTTGGAATTCACTTTCTGATCGTTGTCGTCGTCAGAAGGGGCGAGAGCGGGACTTTTCTCCGATGTTGGGGTTTATAGAGCCTCGGGAGCTAGCAAATCGTCTGTTAAGCATTTCTTTATTTATGGATGAGAAACGTCAGTTGTTGTGCGGACTTTTTGCTGATTCTGAGTGTGTAGTTGCGACGTCATTGGTCAGTGATCGGAAGAGGAAGCTTGTATTGAAAGACAATAATGACGCGGATGCAGAGCCTCGATCTTCTTCAAGGCAGATAGATTGTCAGATTGAGGAGGTCTCTTTCAGTCCCGAGATGAGATTACTCCGACTGATCCTGATCTTGAGGTGTTGGGGGTTTCTGCCCCCCGAGTTACCCCCCCCCCCCCCCCCCCCCAATGACTTAATCTTTATTTTGCCGATTTGCATTAATTTTTTATTTTATTTTATGCCTTGTCTCCTTGTGAAATTTTCAAAGCGATAAAAACATTGCAACGTTCATATCAAAGTAGGCTTTAGAATTTAAAATTTATTACGACCTTTTGAATTATTGGTGTGTGTGTAAATATATATATATATATAAATTATTCGTGCATAGCCATATATAATACAAAAAGTTAACTCTTGAATAAAGTTAAGAATTTTCAATCTCAATATCACTCCTGCATGACTTTGTAGAATCAAGATGAAGTCTGTAGAGCTTACCATTAATAACTAATAGCAATAAAATAGATTTGAATGAAGTTGACAAAAGAAGAGTTGAAAGAAGACCGAAGAGGAGTTCAAATACCTTATCTTATAAGTTACCCAAGCTAGCTAGCTATGAGTTGCTAATTAAGGCTCCGTTTGGGAGGACTTATTTTCACCGGTCAAGCGGTTAAGACCGCACGAACCCGACCTTAATTATGGTATGATTCATGCGGTTGTAACCGCCTGACTGGTGAAAATAAGTCCCCCCGAACGGAGCCTAACTCGATCGTTCAGGCTTATTGACCAAGCTACCTTTGCCATTCTTATTGCACTAATTAAACTCTCTACATCTTCCATTATAATTTTTTTGAGTAACAAATGTATAGACATCATTACATTGAGAACATTAAGCATCAATTATTGACTACGTCATTAAATAATAATCAATCAAACCCTAAACTAGTAAATAAATAGACAAAACTCACATACACTGTGAGAATCGAACTCATGACCTCCATATCATGTGGTCTCAGTTTATGCAACTGATCACCCAATTGCCTCATTGGCCATCTTCCATTAAATATTGAATTTCGCCTTTTAATTAATTATTCTCATATATAATAAGAAAATAAAATAAGGGATCACTGCAGGTAAAGCAAAGATCAATGACTTAAGCCGGCCGGCCAATATAGTAAGTATATATATGAGGTATGTGCGGAGCAAACCTTCCACCCCAAACACGCACATAGCTAGATACATAGAAGATTTAACTACTAGCAGCTACCAATTGATCAATGGCGGCGTTATTCTCCCGGAGATCATCAGCGGTTCTCGCGCTCTTCCTCCTCCTAATTTTTCTCCAAAACATCGGTCGCTCCCTCTTTCTTTTGCTCTCAGTACTCCCTCTTTCAATCCCAGCCAACTAGTGTTAGTTGAAAGGGGGTCGGTCCACTCATGTGAGTATCCCGAGCCGCCCCCAGCCGGACTGCAGTCCACCAGTCCCAACCCGCTCTCCACAACCGCCCGCGGCCTAACCCATTTCGGGCATCCAGGACCTGACTTAATACGGCTGTAGCGGGTTATTGAGATCACCAAGGAATTGCCATCCGGCCTTGATCCCGTGACCTCCTTTGTAAGAGGGTTTTAAACCACCCTCTCACATCCATCCACGCTGCGGCCCGGGATACTCACATGAGTGGGCCGACCCACTTTCAACAACTAGAGCTCGATGTTATTAATTATTATTATTAATAAGCAGTACCAATATATAATATATTCACAGTACTAACTAATATCTTTCATTAATTTGCAGTAATAGTGATCGCACGAGATTGTCATAGAAGATTCATTCCCTTTCCCCGCTGCTCAAATATTGTGTGCAAGCGTGTGTGTTTGAACTTGATGATTGGCAAATATATAAATATAATCGAACTGGTCCATTATTTATGTAGGCCAAGGTGGTGGGGGGTGGGGGGATCACCATATTGTTGCTCGTGTAAATTTTGCGCTCGCGCAGCTCTCGAGTTTCCTGAAGGAGCTCTTTCGGCTAAGCCTCGCGGCGAAATAGTTTTCTATTATCCCTACAACTGGAAAGTAGTTCCGTAGATAAAAAAAAAAATTATTGTGCACGCTGAGGGCTAGCAACATGCATGCTATGAAATAAATATATGTTGTTACTCTTTTGAGCAGGCATGCTCTCACCATGACAATTTCTTTACGCAAAACCATGCCTGTTTTCCCGCCTTATGTTGGTTAATATTTTGCAATTAATGGGACTACTTTTTATTGTGTGATGTTAATTTGTGCTGTTTGTATTTTTTTATGTAACGTATATATTGTGTGATGTTAATTTGTATATATTGTGTGCTGTTAGTATATATTGTGTGATGTTAATTTGTGTTGCACGGTGGAAGCACGCAGCTGCCCCCACTGCTAACTATAAATGTGAATTAGCCTGGCCCGGCCCGGCCCAAGCATGCATATATGTGTATTCAGTCCTCGCGCCAGCAGGTTCTTCTTCACTCTTCACCTCGAACGCGCACAGTTCCCAGCTGGCCTGTTGCTAATTACTAAACGCAGACCGCAACAGCTCGATCGATCTTCACAGTAGCTAGCCGAAATAGTTGTTCACGGTGGCCTTCTGCCTTGAGCTTGCCACGTCTCCGGCTAGTTTGCTAAAAATCAACTTTTCAATACATCTTATAATTCAAAAAGTATCGCCCCTCCATGATTTTTTAAAGAAAAAAGTATGTGAATGAAGAGAGAAAAGTTTTAATTAATTCAAAAAGTGATTTGGAAATTAAGAAAGTATTAATAGATATATTGTGTATATGTCCGCTCGTGTCGAGTCTGAATCGGAACGGGTTAATGGATTCGTGTCGCTCTAGGGCTACCTAGGCTCTACGTTGGAGGTACTATATATACATATTCCAAACTTGATAAGGACATGTAGAATACTTTGAGCGGAGCCTCCCCAACATTCTCAAAGTAATTGATTAGGGTTCCGCTCCGTTCGCGATTATTCTTCCCGTTCGCGATTCTTCTTTCCGTTTGCGATTCTGCTGCACTCCGCAGCTCTTGGTCGGGAAGGGGGAAAGATTCTCTTGTGCGCCGCTCTTCATCCCGTCGCCGATCAGAGGAGGAGAAAAGTTTTCGTGCTCTTCTGCCGATCACAACGAGGAAGCCTGCGCCGCTCCCGTTTCGCAATTTGCTCCCGCTTCGACTTCGTTTGATCTATGGTTGCAGCCTCTTTCCTCCGTCGGGATTCGCAGATCGCAAAGGCCGTGAGAGGTAGAAGCCCAGAACGATCCATTGCCGCCGCTGCACAAATCCGCTGAAATCGCCGATCATGAATCTTGCCAGCGCTGGTTGTCTTTTCCGCCGATCATGAATCTTCCGCCACCGCTACTGTGCCCAGATCCAGTTCGCCGAAATTCTAGATTTGGGTTTCTTTGCTGTTGGGAACGAGAAGATCGAGGGGATCGGTCTTCTTCACAGATCGCTATTCTCAGTTTTTTGTCTACTCCTAATTTCAGATTTGTGGAGTGAGGATATCAGTCTTATTCTCAGATCTTTCTATTTGAGAAGATCTACAGTTCTATTCCTCTAGTCGATTGGATCTTTGTGTTCTTGTTTTTGCTCTCGGCTCAAGAGAAAACTCATATCAAGGGAAGGTTTCTACAAAAAGTCAACTAAAGAGTTCTTTCGATCTCTTTGGAAATTCTGTGAAAGTTTGTTGAATCAAATCTAGTGAATGAAGATCTGGTCATTGACAATTATTTTCAGTCGGAGAGGAGCAAAATTATTTCTGGATTGAATTCGAAGTTTTGGACTCGTCTTCATATGACTCAGGTGATCTCGTTCTAACATTTTATTTCAGTTTAAATCTTACGAAATGTCGAAGAAAAGGGCGCTCGACACCGTCAAGCTGCACTATTTCGACGTCACAGACTTTCTCAGTTGGAAAATACAAGTTCAACTAGGAATGAAAGAACGAGAAATTTTCTATACTGTTCAGAGCGATTCTGCCACTACCCGAGAGGATGTGGACGAATACCAGTGAAACAAGGACGAGAATTTCTGCAGGGACTACCTCCTGAACTCCCTGAATTCCCTTCTTGTCTTGACCTAGCTACTACGCTTATAAGTCTGCGAAGGAGATCTGGGATCGCTTGAACGCGCATTTTCAGAAGGTGGGACTGTCCAAGTCGTTCATTGGAGAGAAGTTCTTCAACTTCAGGTTTAAAAACAAACTTGTCAGTCACCTCACAAATCATAGAGCTGGAAAATTTGTGTCACAAGCTGGACGACGATCAATCAAAGATGAACAACAATCTCTTTGTGTACCTGATTCTGAGCAAGCTGTCTCCTGAATGACTCACCTTCAAGACTGAAATGCACAGACTGAAAGAGAAGATCGCTCTTGATGAACTCAAAAGTTTCATCCACATTGAAGATCAAAACTGTTGGGTACATTGGAAAATGTGTACCTGATTTGAAGAAGCCCAAACTAGCTCAATGATATACATCAAGGTGTATTTGATGTTTCTTTTTAGTTGACATGTGCAGGTGAAGGATTGATAAAGTATGCAGAAAAATTCTAAGTCCAAGTGTCGACACAGAGGAAGAAGTGTCGACACATAGAAGAAAATTGTCGACACAACACTGGGAAGCAGTGTCGACACATAGCAGTTAGTCTACAACTACACTGGGAAAAAGTGTCGACACAGAAGAAGTAAGTCGACACAACACTGGGAAGCAGTGTCGACACATAGCAGTTAGTCTACAACTACACTGAGAAAAAGTGTCGACACAGAAGAAGTAAGTCGACACAACACTGGGAATTTGTGTCGACACAGAAGAAAAGCGTCGACCTCAACATTGGGAGAATGTGTCGACACAGAAGAAAATAGTCGACCTCAAGTTTGTCGACACCAGCAGAATGTGTCGACACATTATGATTAAGTCGACATATTATAGCAGAGTTAAAAAACAATGAATGTGTCGACACCTGAAGGCTAAGTCGACACTTACTAAGTTATGATTCTACAACAACTGTGTCGACACACAGGACTTGTGTCGACACACTGAAGAGTCAAGACCAAGTTATTTTCAGAAGGAGCTGTGTCGACTCAAAGGCAACTTAGTCGACATCACTGAAGACTGTGTCGACACCAAAGTCAATTGTGTCGACACAAATAAACAGATGGTCTCGACACTTTCTGACAGACTGTCTCGACAACTTATGGTTCTAAGACTAAGGCACAGGACTTGTTTGGAGACTTGACAGCTGAGGATTGCCACCAGTTAACTGAAGCTGTCAGACTTGTCAGAAAACGGTTAAAAAACCGGATCAGCCGGTTACCATGAAGAAAGTCTATAAATAGACAGATTCAGAAGGAGAAAGTAACTGTTGAAAAACATTGTTGAGAATCAAAAAGTTGAGAAGGATTACGATCCAATTCATTTCAAGAAAGTGCTAGGCACTTAAGAAGATCTTCTCCGGGAGATCTAAGAAGACTATCTAAGGATAGATCAAAGAAGAGTTCTAATCAGAATTCAGAAGAATCATTCAAAGTGCTGGATAGAGAGAGATCAAGCCAGAATTTGAAGAAGAAGAAAGAAACCACCAGTGGATTCTCAAGAAGCTGTTTGGAAATCAACTCAGCTAAGTTCTTATTCAAGAAGCTTTGAAGAAAGCTCAGAAACAGTTGATTTCATCAGCTGATCAAGAATTGTCTTGGCCTTTTCTCTCTCAATTTTAGGCAAGACAGTTAGATAATATTTTCTATATTTCTGTAGGATCTGTTTACACAGATCTGAGTTGTAAGCCTATGTTATAAAGGCTGAGTGTAGGAGTGTTGAACTCTGAGTGGTAGGGCTGTTTGCCTGAGTGTAGGAGAAGGATATTCTCTGAGTTGTAGGCCTTGGGGCAAGGCTGAGGTAGGGCAGTTGTGCCTGAGTTGTAGGAACCAGTTGGGTTCTGAGTTGTAGGATCTGTTGATCTGAGATAAGTGGAAGTTTGGCCGAATCTAGCATACTGCTAGATAGGTGAAGGGGGAAAGTGGATGTACCCAGACCTTGGGGAACCACTATAAATCATTGTGCAATCTGTGATGCTTTATTTTCTGTGATTGCTGTACTTATAGTGTTAGCTATTGAATTGAATTCTGCCTAGAAGTTTTTATAAGAAAAGCAGAACCTATTCACCCCCCCCCCTCTAGGTGTTTAGGTTGCCTTGAAAGTTAAACTATCAAGTGGTATCAGAGGGAGGTTCCTCAAAAAGGACTTAACAGTCTGAGGTAGATCTGAAAGGCAGATTCAAGATTCAAGAAGATGGGTTCTGGAGAGAATCATAAGGAGCTAGGGTCTATGAAATTACCCATATGCAAGAAGGAAATGTTTGGGATCTGGAAAGAAAGAGTCAGATTGTTTATGGAAGCATCTGACCCAAGGATTTACATCACAGTACAGGAAGGGCCCTTCATTCCAATGAAGATATCTGTTCTTGATGCAAATATCCAAATACCAAAAACTTATTCAGAAATGACCAAGGATGAAATCATCTTGGCAACCATGGACAAAAGGGCACAGAACATCATTGTTAGTGCCATAGATGATTCAACATCTCAAAATCTGATTCACTGCAAGACCTCCAAGGAGATGTGGGACACATTGATTGTCTACATGGAGGGATCTGAAGAAGTAAGGCTGGACAGAAAGTCTATGCTAAATCAGGAGTATGAAAGCTTTAGACAAGGAAAATCTGATAGCATAACTGAGTGCTATAAGAAATTCTATAGAATTGTGAATGAGCTAATATCCTATGGAAGAGTATTCAGTACCTATGAACTGAATGACAAATTCTTAAGATCCTTATCAAAGGATTGGGATACAAAGATCTGTGCCATAAGAGAAGTGGCTAAATTGGCAGAGATATCTCCTCCAACCCTGTTTGGAAAGTTGCTATCCTATGAAATGCAACTTATGGTAAGGAAGGAGGAGGAAAGAAACTCAAGAGGAGAGCATAGAGAAAAGACTGTGGCATTTAATGCTGAAGCCACTAGAAAGAGTAGGAGGAAATCACCATCTCCTCCTAAAGAAGTTGAAGAAGATAGTTCTGAAAATTCAAATAAGGGTTCAGAAAGCTGTGATTCAGATGCAGACTTTGCTGCATTTACAAGGCAATTCCAAAGGTTCTTGAAAAAGAAGCAATGGAAGTCTAGGCCTTCCTCATCACAGCAAGTTGATGACTATTATCAGAAGAGAAGGTCATCAAGGAAAGAGAAAAGCAGATCAAAGCCCAGCAAAGCCACTACTTCAAAGATTGTCTGCTATTGTTGCAATAGGCCTGGACATGTAGTGGCTGATTGTCCTGACAAAAGGAAGGAATCTTCAGAAAAGAAGAAGACTTATCAGAAAGGCAAGAAGGAGAAATCCTTTGTAGCAAAGAAAGATAAAAGTCTGTCAGACCAGTCAACTTCAGAATCAGGATCTGAAGCTGAAGCATATATTGGACTATATGCTGCATCTGAGGAAGAGGAGTTTATGCAGTTGCTAGACTCCATCAATGAACATCAATGCATGGGCTTGATGACAAGATCAGAAGAGGACATATGCCAGAATCAGTCTGGTCCTAATGAGGTAAACTGTCCTTCCTGTACATCTGTTTGTAGTACAAGTGAAGAATCAGCTACATCTGCATCAAGTGATGAAGATGCATCTGGATCTGAAGGAGATGTCTATCAATTGATAGACAAGTATGGGGACTTGTTGCAGGCCCTTAAGAAAAACAAGAACCTGGTTAAAACACAGGCTCAGGAAATTGCTGAACTAAGGGTAGCAACAACTGAGTTAGAAAAAGTCCTTGATCAAAAATTAAATGAAATTGCCAAGCTGAAGAATATAACTATTATTCAGATGGGCACAATTAATTATACTAATGATCAAGTAAAGAGTCTGGAGGCCAGACTTAGAATTGAAAGGGATTTAGTGGCTAGTTACTCTAAGCCAAAATCTGTCTTACCCTTGATAGATGAATTTGTCACTCAGAAGGGTAAGGCTGGATTAGGATTTAAAGGTAACTCCAGGGCTGGCAGATTCAAAAGGAAAGGCAAAGCCTCTATTCAGCCACTAAACCTTTCAGTCCCCATAAAGTTTAGTAAGGAGAAAGTGCCCTCTAACATATATGATCATGAAGACATTCAAGGTCATATTAAGACAAATGTTCTGAAGAACAAGGGTGTTAAGGCAAGCAGGCCTACCTATGGTCATAAACCCAATGATTTTAAGAAATCAGTAGGTGAAGTTGCAACAGCACCAGCAATGAACAGAAATTCTTCTGACAAGGATGTATCTAGGTCTAGATACAATAAGTTTGAATGTTGGTGTTGTGGCAAGAGGGGCCATTTTGCATTGAACTGCTGGTATAACACAAGTGTTATAAAGAATAAGAGTTTACCTGTTAGAAGAGGTTATGATAACTTTATTAATGCTAACCTGAACCAAGGACACAAGACTTACTTGGGTTCTAAGGGTAAGTAATTCTGTATTGCAGGTGAATCCAAGTAACCATGCCCCTATATGGTACTTGGATAGTGGTTGTTCCAGGCACATGACTGGAACAAAGGGGCTGCTGAAGGAGTATTCATCTGTCAAAGATGGACATAAAGTGATCTTTGGTGGATCTGAAAAAGGAGTCATCAAAGGGTTTGGTAATATTTCTTCTAACCTAATTACTATCACCCAAGTGGCCTATGTAAAAGGTTTGAAACATAATCTAATAAGCATAAGCCAGCTGAGTGATCTAGGATATGACATTTCATTTGGTAAGGATGGATGTCATATCAAAAGGTCAAGTGATCAAGAGATCATTTTGACTGGGTATAGGAAGAGAAATGTATATTGCCTTAATTTTGAGTGTGAAAATAAGGCTTCCCCCATTTGTCTTGTAGCTGATGACAATGCTTCCCATTGTGTTAAGTGGCACAAGAGATTGGCTCATCTAAACTACAAGACAATTGGCCAACTCATTTGTAAAGAACTAGTGAGGAATGAGCCTCAAGTTAAGTGTATAAAGGAAGGGGTATGCTCAGCTTGTCAAAAGGGCAAGCAGACAAAATCCTCATTTCAAAGCCTTGAAAACAAGGATTCTGTGAGGTGCTTATACCTCTTGCATATGGATCTTTTTGGTCCTATGCCAGTTCATAGTCTAGGTAGGAAGGTCTACACTTTTGTGGTTGTAGATGACTATTCTAGATTTACATGGGTGTTCTTTCTAAGATAAAAATCTGAAACCCCAAGTGTACTACTTAATTTTGTAAAGCAAATTCAGAATGAACTGAATAGTACAGTGGTCAAAATCAGAAGTGATCATGGTACTGAGTTTCATTCTGAAAGCATAACAAATTTGTGTAAAGACTTTGGGATTTTCCAAGAGTTCTCCTCACCAAAAACACCTCAGCAAAATGGAATTGTTGAAAGAAAAAATAGAACATTAATTGAAGCTGGTAGAACTCTATTGAGTGACACCTCTCTCCCAGAATATTTTTGGGCTGAGGCAGTTAACACTGTTTGTCATGTCATCAATAAGGCTTCTATCACCAAAAGCCACAAAAAGACTCCCTATGAGATTGTGAAAGGCAGAAAACCAAATCTATCCTATTTTAGGATCTTTGGTTGCAAGTGCTATATACTTAACAATGGCAAGTCATATTTGACTAAGTTTGCTGCCAAATCCCAGGATGGAATATTTGTTGGGTACAGCACAAATAGTAAGGCCTATAGAGTCTTCAACTTAACTACTCAAGTTGTTGAAGAATCTGTGCATGTTGTATTTGATGAAACAAGATTAATCAATAGTGAGTTGTCTTGTAGATCAAATGACTCAACAGGTATAAGCAAGAAGATGGACAAGCTCTCCATTGCTGAAGCTTCAAAGGAAGATGGAGCATTGGAAAATGAAGGCTACTGTCCAGGGGGAGTACAAGAGATAATGGAAACTGATGAAAACCAAGAGGCTCAGCAGAATGAAGAAGCTGGAGATGCTCAACCTGAAGGGAATCTTCCTCCAGCTATAAGATATCTAAGAGATCATCCAACTGATCAGATAATTGGTGATCCAAGACAAGGAGTGCAAACTAGAAGCAGAAATCAAAGCACAGTCTTGTATTCAAGTTTCTTGTCCCAGATGGAACCTAAGAAGTTTGAAGAAGCTATCCAAGACCAGCACTGGATTGATGCTATGCAAGAGGAGCTGAATCAATTTAGAAGATGCAAAGTCTGGGAGCTTGTTCCTAAACCAAGAGGCCAAAACATAATTGGCACTAAGTGGATCTATAGGAACAAGCTGGATGAAAGTGGGATAATAGTGAAGAATAAAGCAAGATTGGTTGCAAAAGGATACAGGCAGGAAGAAGGGATTGACTTTGATCAAACCTTTGCTCCAGTAGCAAGGCTGGAGGCAATCAGAATGTTCCTTGCCTATGCAGCCTACCAAGACTTCAAAGTATACCAGATGGATGTGAAGTCAGCATTTCTGAATGGTGATCTTAAAGAAGAAGTATATGTAGAGCAGCCATCAGGTTTTATAGATCCTCTTAAACCTGATTATGTGTATAAGCTTAGGAAAGCTTTGTATGGGTTAAAACAAGCTCCAAGAGCTTGGTATGAAACCCTGTCTACCTTCCTCATTGAGAATAAATTCTCAAGAGAAAAGATAGACAAAACTCTATTCCTTAGGGAATCCAAAGAAAAGATCATCTTAGTCCAGATCTATGTTGATGACATAATCTTTGGATCTACTGAAAACAACCTTTGTAAAAAGTTTGCCAAACTTATGCAAGGGAAGTTTGAGATGAGCAGTATGGGAGAACTTAAGTTCTTCTTGGGACTCCAAGTAAGACAGACTGATAATGGATTGTCCATATCCCAGTCTAAGTTCACCAAAGAATTAATTAAGAAATATGGTATGGAGTCATCCTCCTCCATGAGAACTCCTATGGGAACAAGTATGCCTATATGCAAAGATGAGGCAGGTAAACCTGTTGATGAATCATTGTATAGAGGAATAGTTGGGTCTCTACTATATCTCACTGCTAGTAGACCTGACATTATGTATGCAACCTGTGTCTGTGCTAGGTACCAAGCCTGCCCTAAAGAATCTCATTATACTGCAGTCAAAAGGATTCTGAGATATCTAAAGGGCACTCCTACTCTAGGTCTTTGGTACCCTAGGAATAGAGATTTTCTACTAACAGGCTATTCAGATGCAGATTTTGCAGGATGTAGAGAGGATAGAAAGAGTACTACAGGTACTTGTCAATTCCTGGGAGGAAGACTAATATCTTGGAGTAGTAAGAAGCAGACCAGTGTGGCAATCTCCACAGCTGAGTCAGAGTATTGTACAACCCATATTCGACGAGGGTGGGCCCTACCACCGCCAGGTCATCAGAGGTCGAAGTCAACAAAGCAGGGTGGGGATCCAGACCAGCATCCCGGGCCGCGGAAGGTTTGGGCGAGTAGGGCGAGCTCCCCAGGCCAACTCGCCAGGTGGCGACTATGGCCAGATGCTCGCCTCTCCCAGGCGAGTTCCTTGAGAAGGTCGCCAACTCGCCAGGGGGGGTATAAGTAAGACCCCCCCCCCTTTTCTTGGTTTTGCCTATAAATAGGACCTCAGGGGTACGAAGAGAGGACAAGCAATTCTCGGCCTGAACCCTCGCGAGTTCCAGTAACTACCCTTGACTCGCTATCGTTCAGCTCGCCTCCTTCGTACCTAGCTCGGCCAATCTGGTTGAGAAGGGGTTGCTTCTCCTAAGCAACTGGGTACGTGGTGGGACCTTCCTGCCGCAGCGACCTGGGGTCTTGTTCGTACAATTCGTCCTTGTTTCCTAACCAGAGATCGTCTTCCTGACCGTCGACCAGTAGCTTCAGGTCGCCTAATCCGATTTCTGAGGTTGAGAATTTCTCGGCTTCAACACTTGGTGCGGTGAGCGTGGATAGCGACCGAAGAAGAAAGTCGTGGTTGGAAGATGGCCGATGACGGAGACCGGGGCGAGTTGGGAGGTAACTCGGCGGGAGCTGGAATCCCGGGGCAAGGTGGCGAGTATGTGACGGTGGCAGCTTTTGCAGAGTTCGCAAGGAGAATGGAGAAGGCGATACTCGTCGGGTTGTCAAATCCGCCCGAGGTGACGGCGACTTCCCCCCGTCGCCAGACACCCCCGGGCGAGGAGATACCAACTCGGCGAGCAGGGAAGGAGCCCGCTTGGGCGAGTGGAGAGCAGGTGATCCCCCCGCGACATCACCCGGCGAGTAGTCAGGGGATCCGGTTCCGAGAACCAGAACTCTCGGCGAGGTACGGAGATACTCGCCGATGGAGCGAGTATGACTGCTCGAGCGGAGAGGATACTCGCCGCCGCCAGGAAGGGAGGAGCCCCTTCTGCGACGAGATCCTCGCAGCCCTTGTCCCCGACAACTTCAGAGAGCCAGTCCTCTCGTACTACTCCGGCAAGGACGACCCGGTGGGGCATCTTCAGTGGTTCGAGAATGTGGTCTCCATTCGCAACATGTCCGATGCTCTCAAGTGCCGGCTCTTCTCCATTACCTTCAAAGGTAGCGCGAGAGATTGGTTCCACCAGCTGCCGGCCGGGTCCGTTTACTGCTTCTCGGATCTGCGAAGGGGCCTGCTAGCAAGGTTCGCGACGTCCAAGCGGAGGAAGAAGGAGGCGACCGCCCTCTTCAAGATCGTGCAGGGGCAGCACGAGAGTTTGGGCCGGTACATCGATCGATTCCAGGAGGAGGTGCTGGAGGTGGAAGAGGTAGACGGGTTCACCTTGATGGTGGCCCTCAAGTTCGGGCTGAAGCAGGGTCTGTTCAACATGGAGTTGGGGCACAGGCCACCCAAGTCGTTCGAGGAGATGGTGGAGAGAGCCAATGTGTTCATCCAGGGAGAGGAGAGGAACAAGGAGTTCCTGGCACGGCTCGACGGAGATCGACCGCTTGGGCAAGACAAAGGGAGGCTGCTGGAGAGGGAGAGGGCGCCGGAAGGGCGCAGTGACAGAAAGCAGGAAAGGCCGCGGGAGAAAGAGGAGAAGAAAGAGAGAGGAAGGGAGATCAGAAAGGCGGAGAAGCAGGAGTGGCGGGAGAGGCCTCGAAGGCAGGAGGACAGGAGGCCTGTCGGAGGGCGAGAAGCGAGGAGCGAGGAAAGAAGGTTCCAGTACCCGAGGGACCGCCCTCAGTGGAGGCAGCCCACCCGTCAGGAGGAAAGGAGGGCTTACAACCCTCGGGAGCAGGGAGGAGGAAGAAGGGAGACCATGTCCATCACGCAGCGAGCCGCCAAGCGCCGGCGGAAGGAGAGGCAACAGGAGAGGAGGCAGGAAAGGCAGCAGGAAGCGGCGATTCCCCTCTACTGCGATATCCATCGAGTGGAGGGGCACGGGACCTTGGCTTGCCCAGAGTTCTGGGAAACAAGGAGAAGAATGGAAGCGACGGCGGCCGAGAGGGAGCAGCCACAGCAGGAGGCCCAGGTTGGGCAGGTGGCTTACCAGGCACCGCAGAGGAGGAGGAACGAAGACAGGATCGATCAGGGAGGAAGGGGAAATGTCATTCCCGGTCCGGGAGGCGGGCACGTTGGAGTGATCAACGGAGGGGCGGGGCTAGGAGCTTCCCGCAAGGGAAGTCTCCACCAAATCTACAAAAGGAGCGTCGCTTCGACGTCTCAGACCCCCCCTCCCTTGAACGAGATCACCTTCTCGGAGGAAGACATGCTCTGGAACGAGAACCCCTTCCATGACGCCCTGGTGATTCAAGCAGCAATCGAGGACTTCACCGTCGACCGAATCCTCGCGGATAACGGGAGCTCGGTGAATGTCATCTTCAAGAGAACCTTCGTCGGCCTTCAGGTGGAAGCGTCCCGGGTTCAGGCAGCGGATGGGCCTCTCTTCGGCTTCTCCGGGGAGAAGAAAGAGGTGGAAGGAGGAGTGGAGTTGCTGGTTACTCTCGGGGGGACTTCGATCCGATGCCGCTTCGTCATCGTCGACGCACCGAGCGGCTACAACGCCATCTTCGGACGGCCCCTCATCAACTACTTCAAGGCCGTCCCTTCATCTTATCACCAATGCCTGAAG
This sequence comes from Platanthera zijinensis, assembly GCA_039513925.1. NCBI lineage: Eukaryota > Viridiplantae > Streptophyta > Magnoliopsida > Asparagales > Orchidaceae > Platanthera > Platanthera zijinensis. The sequence continues at coordinate 137,800,336 of CM077098.1, forward strand.
TACTGCAGGGATGACGTCCAAGTCAGGATCAGGGGAGATCCCAAGGCCTCCAGGGAATGCTACCTGAATGCGGTCAGCACCATCAGCTGGATGGGCGACGCAGAAAGGTTGGAAAGGATGATGGAGCAAGAAGAGGGCCTGCAAGCTGCCGAGGAGCTGGAGGAAGTGGAGGTGATCTCCCTGAGAGGAAAGCCGGAGCTGCTGAAGATCGGAGGAGCCCTGCCCCCGGAAGGGAAGGTGGAGATAGCGGCCTGCCTACAGGAAAACGCGGACGTCTTCGCATGGAGCGCCGCCGAAATGCCAGGGATCGATGCTGATGTTGCCTGTCATCGCCTCAACCTGGATCCGGCGACGACCCCCGTCCGTCAAAAGCAAAGGAAGAGCGCCGCCGCTCTAGCGGGACCCATCCGGGAGGAAGTAGGGAAGCTGCTGGAAGCAGGTTTTGTTTCGGAGATCCAGTATCCAGGCTGGGTCTCCAATGTTGTAATGGTGAAGAAGTCTGGAGGGGGCTGGAGGTTATGTATCGACTTTTCATTATTGAATAAAGCCTGCCCGAAGGATTGTTATCCCCTGCCTCAGATCGACGCGCTGGTTGATTCCGCCGTCGGATTTCCTGTGATGAGTTTCCTTGATGCCTTTTCAGGATACCATCAGATCCGGATGCATCCCCCCGATTGCCGCGACGTTTCCTTCATCACCAGCGACGGGTGCTATAGCTACAAGATGATGCCCTTTGGGCTCAAGAACGCCGGCGCGACATATCAAAGAATGATGGATCACGTCTTCAGAGAGCAGAAGGGGCGGAATCTGGAAGTCTACGTCGACGACTTGCTCGTTAAGAGTAAGAGCGCCGCAGAGCACGTAGCGGATCTGACGGAGACTTTCGCCACCCTGAGGAAGTACAAGATGCGGCTCAACCCGGCCAAGTGTGTTTTCGGCGCAGGAAGGGGGAAGTTTCTAGGACACCTCCTTACTCCCCTAGGGGTGGAGCCCAACCCCGACAAGGTGAAAGCCATCGTGGAGATGGCGTCCCCAAGGGACTCCAAGGAAGTTCAAAGGTTGACCGGAAGGCTGGCAGGTCTTAGCCGGTTTCTCTCCAAGGCCGGAGAAAAGTGCTCCCCTTTCTTCAAAGCCCTTCGGGGAAATCAGAAATTCGAGTGGACCCCGGAGTGCGAGGAGGCCTTCAAGAAGCTCAAGCAACAGCTGACTCGAGCTCCCCTCCTTCAGGGTCCGCAGGGCGGCGAAGACCTCTTGCTCTACCTAGGGGTAGGGGCCGAAGCAGTCAGCTCGGTGTTGGTCCGAGAGGAGGGAAAGAAGCAGCTTCCGATCTATTACGTAAGCCGGGTGCTAAGGCAAGCCGAGACGCGGTACCCCATCCTGGAGAAGTTGGTCTTTGCCCTGGTAGTTTCGGCCAGGCGACTCCGTCCATATTTCCAAGCCCACTCTATCAAAGTAGTCTCAGACCATCCCTTGAGGAGTATCTTGGACGGAGTGGAGCATTCCGGGAGGCTCGCCAAATGGGCTGTGGAGCTGAGCGAGTTCGACATCTCCTACCCCCCAAGGGTCGCGATCAAAGCACAAGCCGTGGCGGATTTCCTGGCCGACTTCTCGGCCGAGGTCGAGGCAGACACGGATGTCTCTCGGCCGGTCCCTTGGAAGATGTTCGTGGATGGCGCGTCAGGGAGACACTCCGTGGGAGCCGGGGTGGTGCTGGTTAGTCCTCAGGGGACCAGGATTGAGCAAGCTATCAAGATCAATTTTCCGGTTACTAACAACCAGGCGGAGTACGAAGCCATGGTGGCTGGCTTGCGACTCGCCAAGGAACTGGCAATCAGAGATATCAGGGCCTTTTCCGATTCCATGGTGGCGGCATCCCAGATTCGGGGAGAGTTCGAAGTCCGAGATCCCGTCTTGCAGCAATATCTGGTCAAGGTCAAAGGCCTTGTCGGGGGGTTCCGATCCTTTCACGTCGAGCATGTGCCCCGAGAGCGCAACTCCGAGGCAGACAATCTTGCGAAATACGGCCCCCGGGCCGGGGGAACCGCCATCGAGTTATTTCGACCATCCATCGAAGAAGGCGAATTGATGGAGGTCGATCAGCGGGCCTCGTGGAGGGATCCGTTCATCACATTCCTGGCGACAGGCCGACTACCATCTGACGGGCAAGACCAAAGAAAGTTTCGGTACAAGGCCGCATACTACTTGCTGCAGGGCGGCGAACTCTATCGCAAGACCATTTCAGGCCCTCTGGCCCGGTGCTTGTCAGAGCACGAGATTCCCCGGGTCCTCGAAGAGATACACTCAGGAGAGTGCGGCAGTCACTCCGGGACCCGCACCCTGGAACAAAGGATTCTGAGGCACGGTTACTTCTGGCCGACCATCCGAAAGGACGCAGAGGCCTATTCCAGAAAATGCTCCCAATGTCAACTCTTTGCGCCCCTTGCGCTCCAGCCAGCTCAGCAACTTCGCTCAATTACCGCTCCATGGCCTTTCGCAATTTGGGGCATGGATTTGATCGGCCCGTTCCCTCAAGCTAGCGGGCAAAGGAAGTTTGTTCTGGTAATGGTCGACTACTTCACGAAGTGGATCGAGGCTAAGGCTCTGGCCAGGACCACGTCTCAAATCGTCAAGAACTTCATTTGGGGGGAGATCGCATGCAGATTCGGGATCCCTCTGGCCATCATCACCGACAATGGGCCGCAGTTCGCCAGCCTGGAACTGGGAGACTTTTGTAAACAATTGGGAACCGACCTTCGGTTCGCCTCGGTACATCATCCTCGTAGCAACGGGCAAGTAGAAGCCGCAAACAAGCTCATCATCAACTTGCTGAAGAAGAAGATCACCAATCTCAAGGGGAATTGGGCCGAACAACTCCCCTCTGTCCTGTGGGCTCTCAGGACCACCCCGAACTCGGCTACAAGGGAAACACCCTTCAAGCTATCACACGGGTCCGAGGCGCTCATCCCGGTCGAATTTGAGGTGCATAGTCCGAGGGTCATCGCGGCCGAAGACGGAAGCGAGGAATGGCGGTTAGAGAATGAAGAGGCTCAGAGGCTCTCCCTAGATTATGTGGAAGAGCTTCGGGACTTAGCCTCCATACGCCAGGAGGAAACCAAGAGGCGCATGGCGAGGCATTTCGACAAAAACGTCCGCTTGAAGAACTTCCTCGCAGGGGACTTGGTCATGAAGAAAGTGGACGCCGCCGGGCGGGGAGCCGCCATAGGCAAGCTCTTTCCCAACTGGGAAGGACCTTTCATCATCCAAGAGGCTTTGGCCACAGGAGGCTATTACCTACAAGACCAAGCGAGAGAGCAGCTGTCTGGAACCTGGAGCGGAGATGATTTGAAAAGATTTTACCCATAGCGGTAACCCATGTATCTATTTCTGTAAACTTTCTTAAATGAACAAAGGATGCGGATTTTCATCCCTTTTGTGTTGAAGGTGCCTCGAGGCTTCTGAGTGTTTCCATGGCCCGCCTCGTAGTCGACTTCGGAAGGCAGTGGTCGGTTTGTTCCTCATACATAGCCCAGTACGGATGATGGGACGATGCTTCGGGATCTTAAGCACTCTTGTAAGACCGGGCCTCTGCACTGTCGGCCGAGATCAGCTCCCCCCTTGCATGTCGGCCTAGGTCTCCCCGAGAGCATCTCTCTTCCGTCTGGAGGAACTACGAGGAACAGATCCGCACCCTGATCCCCCGGACTCGAGGAGAGGCCGGCCTCGTAAAGCACCCAGAAGGAAAAACCTCAAACGAGCAGCAAGGCAGGATAACCTGCTGAAGCTGAAAAGGGCAAGAATGAGCCCAGGGGTGTGTGTTGATTCCGAGTGCGTCCGGGGAGGACCCTCGATGAACACCACCCCCATTCGAATCGTAACTGGAAGCGATCTTCACTATCAAATCGAGATACGTGCCTTCAACCCGTTCTCACTGAATAACCTAGTTCGGACGATGGGACGAGGCTTCGGGACTTTAAGCACTCTTGTAAGACCGAACCTCTGCACTACCAGCCGAGATCAGCTCCCCCCTTGCATGTCGGCCTAGGTCTCCCCGAGTGCATCCCTCTTTTCCGACTAGAGGGATTCTTAGGAACGGGTCTGGACACCAACCCCCCGATTTGGCAGGGTCAAGAGCGTCTCTCCGAAGAGAGTTTTGTCAAAGATGCTTTTGAGATTAATCCCCAAACTGTATGAGTGCAGGATTGAGATCCAAGACTTCGAGTGGAGCAGCGTCGTAAGACCGGTATCCCCACGAGCTCCTCTCCTCGGGAATCGGCCGATCTCCTCGATTGTAATCCAAGACTTCGAGTGGAGCAGCGTCGTAAGACCGGTATCCCCACGAGCTCCTCTCCTCGGGAATCGGCCGATCTCCTCGATTGTAATCCAAGACTTCGAGTGGAGCAGCGTCGTAAGACCGGTATCCCCACGAGCTCCTCTCCTCGGGAATCGGCCGATCTCCTCGATTGTAATCCAAGACTTCGAGTGGAGCAGCGTCGTAAGACCGGTATCCCCACGAGCTCCTCTCCTCGGGAATCGGCCGATCTCCTCGATTGTAATCCAAGACTTCGAGTGGAGCAGCGTCGTAAGACCGGTATCCCCACGAGCTCCTCTCCTCGGGAATCGGCCGATCTCCTCGATTGTAATCCAAGACTTCGAGTGGAGCAGCGTCGTAAGACCGGTATCCCCACGAGCTCCTCTCCTCGGGAATCGGCCGATCTCCTCGATTGTAATCCAAGACTTCGAGTGGAGCAGCGTCGTAAGACCGGTATCCCCACGAGCTCCTCTCCTCGGGAATCGGCCGATCTCCTCGATTGTAATCCAAGACTTCGAGTGGAGCAGCGTCGTAAGACCGGTATCCCCACGAGCTCCTCTCCTCGGGAATCGGCCGATCTCCTCGATTGTAATCCAAGACTTCGAGTGGAGCAGCGTCGTAAGACCGGTATCCCCACGAGCTCCTCTCCTCGGGAATCGGCCGATCTCCTCGATTGTAATCCAAGACTTCGAGTGGAGCAGCGTCGTAAGACCGGTATCCCCACGAGCTCCTCTCCTCGGGAATCGGCCGATCTCCTCGATTGTAATCCAAGACTTCGAGTGGAGCAGCGTCGTAAGACCGGTATCCCCACGAGCTCCTCTCCTCGGGAATCGGCCGATCTCCTCGATTGTAATCCAAGACTTCGAGTGGAGCAGCGTCGTAAGACCGGTATCCCCACGAGCTCCTCTCCTCGGGAATCGGCCGATCTCCTCGATTGTAATCCAAGACTTCGAGTGGAGCAGCGTCGTAAGACCGGTATCCCCACGAGCTCCTCTCCTCGGGAATCGGCCGATCTCCTCGATTGTAATCCAAGACTTCGAGTGGAGCAGCGTCAAAAGACCGGTATCCCCACGAGCTCCTCTCCTCGGGAATCGGCCGATCTCCTCGATAACAAGGAGGGGCCCACGGGCTATGTTCGACGACTAAGCCCGGCCCAATTTTCGTCACGCGCGAGCAGGCCTCACGCGAGTAGGAGAGCAAAACTCACGAGAACAGGCGAGCTGATCTCGCGCGAGTAGGCGAGCTGTTTCCATGCGGGGAAGCGAGCTGAAACCGCGCGAGTAAGCGAGCCCCGGGGGACATGCGAGTACGTCCCACGCGCCACCCGCGCGGTTATCACAGCAGGTTCACGAGTATCCGGGCGCAGGGGGGAGTAGGTCCCGGCGAGCGGATGGTCGACGTTGGGGCCATCCCCTGCGACCTAGCGAGCGTCCCTCTCCGAGCCTATGAGCCTAGCGAGTAACCTCCAGTCAGAGGAAAAGGCAAAACTTTGTATAAATCACTAAGTCAAAATGTGGTTTACAAAAGGAACAAAAAGAATATCGGCGAGCAACTAGGACTCGTCGTCGCCAGTATCAGGCCGATATTCATCATCCCCAACATCGCCGATATCCGCAAAGTCGTCGCTCTCTGCGGTCTCGCCGCTGCTGCTTCCGCTGCCGCTGCTGCTTCCGCTGCCGCTGCTGCTTCCGCTGCCGCTGCTGTCAGAATCACCGGAGCTGGTCGGCAACGACGCGTCGTATGGCGGGACAGTCCCCTCGGCGAGCAGCTCGGGGATGAGCTCGTCAACAGTGAGCGGCTTCTCCCCCTCGACGAGCTGGCCCCCGAGCCTAAGGCGCGCGAGAATGACATTCCCCGCCGCCCGCGCGATCTCGCGGCGAACGGAGGATCTCTCCTCCCAGAGGACGCGCGATTGCTTCACCACTCGCGCCGGGTCCTCGGGCAGCGAGGTTGAGGAGCTCGGCCGCCCTTCAGCAGCGATCAGCCTGGTCTCCATCACCGCAGCGCGAGTTTGAGCCGCCTCCAACTCGGCCTGGGAGGTGGCGAGCTTCTCCTCGCACTCGGAAAGCTTCTTCGCCGCCTCTATCTCGGCAGCCTGCGAGATGACCAATGTCAGAGCCTGGCAGCGATACAAGTCAAGCAACCTACCCAAGGATAACTCACCTCGAAGTCCCTCCAGCGGGCGGACTGCATGCCAAGGTCAATGGCCTTCTTGGAGACGATTTTGAGGGCGTCGGTCATTTCCAGCATTTTCCTCGCCGAGTAATGCCCCAGCTCGGCAGACCGCGCGAGCGCGCAGGCCGACTGATGGGCAAGCTCCGTCGGGGTCAGCTCCATGACGGACTCCGCGTCGGCCCGACCATAGATGGCATGAAGGACGGCGAACGCCTCCCCCTTATCCTCCCAGTCAGTCGACCAGGACGGGAGGTTGGTGCTCAGCGACACCGAGTTCTCCCCCGCCGACCAGGTCACGAGCGGGCGACCGAAGGCGTCCACCACCCCCTGTCCAAGGCCGTAGTTGGGGTGGAAATGGGGTGACCGCGCGGGCGTCGGCGACCGGCGATCGACGGATCGCGGCGACGAGGTCTTCACCTTCTTCCTCGCGGGACCCTGCGAGCTGGCCCGCGACTTCCCCTTAGCCGTCTTCCTCTCCCCGACGTCGGCAGGAGGGGGAGCATCCGACTGCGTGGCAGCGACTTCCTTCGCCAAGGGAAGCGGCTTCTCCGGAAGCTCGTTGGCGACTGCAAAACACGTGACGAAGTTAGCTTCAGCGGCAAAATGACGAGCGAGTAACCAGGGCGCACGGCGAGTTCAACATACTTTCGATCGAGAGGACTGGCTCGAGCACGCTGACGTTTAGTCGCCAGAAAATGACGTCAAAACGCCGACCGCGGAAGTAGTCGAAGAGCTGCTCGCGAGCTCCCTCGAGGATGGGGGGAAGGAAGGCGACATCGGCAGGTTGGTGCGGCCTGCCGGGAACGCCGCCGAAATCGCCATGGACGACAACCAGCTGCTCGCTCCAGCGATGGACCTTGTTCGCCGTCCCGACCAGAGTGCAGACATGACTGCTAAAGAAGATGACCCCCTCCGAGGTCGCCGCGAAGGCGAAGATGCGGCGAAAGACGGAGAGGTCGAAAGAGATCCTCTCTTCCCGAAGGAAGCATAGGAATCCCATAATGATCGCCACGCCGTTGGGATTGATCTGCGCGGGAACAATCCCAAAGTAGCGTAGAATCTCGCAAAACTCCGGCCAGAAGGGCAGCCGCAGACCCGCGTCAAAGTGACGCAGCGACATTACAAGCGAGCCCTCAATATGGGTATTGAGACGCTCGCTGCGAGTAGGGAGTCTTGCCGAGTATCCGTCAGGGAGGGAGCGTTCCTTGAAGGTCGCCAGTTCCTTCTCGGTGGTGATAGATTTCTTAAAAGCCGCATCGGCAAAATTAATTGCATGGGCCTGTCGGCGAGCGCTGGCGTCGTCACCGACCATGATGGCGAGATCAGAAAGCAGCGTGAGCGGCGAGTTGACTGTTCAGATACTCGGCAGGAGGAAAGAAGGTCGCTACAGCAATACCCTTTATGACCCACCTACCCCCCCCCTATTTATAGGAACGACAAGTCCAAGGAGGGGGGGGGGGTCAGCCACCCCGGCGAGTATCTGACAAACTCGCGCGATGAAGAAAAACCTGCGACATTATCAAAGTGAACTAAAGCTCGGTACGTCAAAGAATGAAAGCGCGCACACGGAAGCGGGAATATTCGCGCACACGAATTAATCAAATTAAAAATAAATGTCCGGGGATTACAAAGTCGCGCGAGGCGATTACAGGCGATTACATTCGAAAAACAAAAAAAGAAAAAGATTATGGCGCCCTCGGCCGCTCAGGAGGGTGCGGATGCCGCCCAGCCCAGCCGATCTCGCGCGCACGTCGGTAATGCTCCGTCGCCAGCGCTGTCGCGTCATCGCCGAGCCTGAGCTGCTCCTCCATCCTCGCCAGGCGTCCAGCAGATCCCATGCTCGCCCGGATGCCGGCCAGCTCGTCGAGCACCAGCTGCAGGCGGTGGTTGTTCAGTTGCAGTTGGCGGTCGTTCTCTTTGACCACGTGAAAGCGAGCTTCATAGCTTTCCAGGGTCGACTGGAGCCCTTCGACCTTGGCCATCCTCGCCTCCAGTGCCGAGATGCGCCGGTGAGAATCACAGATGGCGAGCTGGTCAAACTTGCTCTCCAGCTCCATGTGGGCGCGAATGGCGGCCTGGCGATACTCGCTCCCGGACAGCCCGATAGCGTCGAGGAAAGTCGCCCCAGAGGTCGCCGGGCGATCTGACACGGCAGGAAGACAGATCGTCAGGAGTGAAAAAGCAATAAGCAGAGCGGTAGTCAGTGGAAGGAGGCTCACCACGGCGAGGAGATCGGGATCGGCGCGGCGAAGAAGGTCGCCCGGAGGTATCTCGCCTCCCCGAAGAGCTACTCGGAAGGTCGGCAGGCCTGCCCTGCCCGCGCCCTCCAGACCCTTGGCCGACGTAGTCAGGGTCTCCAACCCGCGGAGGAAAGTAGGGAGGCCGCGGCCTCACCGGCTTCTTCACCGGCGGCGAAGCCTGAGGAGAGCTCGCCGAGTGGTGCGGAGCCCTCGGCGCGGAAGAAGGAGGTCGCGGATGATCCTTCGGCAGAGCGGACAGAGGCGGCGGAGGGGGCAAGCCGGTGCTCGGCGCCTGGCCGGTAGTGACGACCGCGGGCGGCGGCGGCGGCGGCGGCAATGGAGCGCTCACCGAGGGTATTTTCCCGCCGCTCGCGACAACACCAGCCGCCGTACTCGCTGGAGGGACCTCGCGCACCAGCCCAGATGACCCGGCTGGGGTGGCCTTCGCCGGCAGATCCTTGCTCGCGGGAGGGGGGTCCTTCACCAACGCCGCCCCAGACGCCTTCCCCGAGCTGAGGCCTATCCTGACCGAGCGGGCGACCTTGAACGGCCTGTCAGCCGCCAGGGCGAGTAGGGGCGCCGAGTTGAGAGGGACGACATCAAGTGCCGCGTCCGCGGCAATCGGAGAATCTGCATAAGGAAAGAAGTCAGCAAAGTGGTGGCGACAACCCAGCAGAGAAGAGTTCGAGGTGGCGACCTGACAGGGTGACGACGTCGGCCTGGGACACCGCAGGTTCCTTCACGACCGCGGGCTCCTCGGTCGCTCCTGCGTTCTCCGGCGGGCTGCCCCGGGTCGAGTCAGGGAGGTCGTCAAGCCCTAGGTCGTTCAACACCCTCTGGGTGGTGGATGACACTACGGGATTGTCGGTCGCCGCGGCGACCTGGTGCGCCAGTGGAGGCGAGCCGACCACCGTAGTGGCGGGCTGCTTGTCCTTCTTCATCTTCTTTTTCTTCTTCGACGGGGGCAAGGCAGTGGGATCATCCTCACGCGGTCTTTTCGACCTAGCTATGCCGAGGAGGCCCGACAGAGCAGCGAGATTGTCCTTCAAAAACTGTTCGGCATCCGACATCTTCGGCGAGCTCCAGGGATTGTCTCAAAAAACGAAGCCCCCCCCCCCTATTTATAGACTACTCAACCAGCAGGCGATGATGCGAGCGGTCCAGGTACTCGGCAGAGGTCCTCGCCGAATAAGCGTTGGATGAATCTTTCCGGGTTCCTACGTCGCCCAAAAAGAGCGGGGATTGTGTACAACCCATATTCGACGAGGGTGGGCCCTACCACCGCCAGGTCATCAGAGGTCGAAGTCAACAAAGCAGGGTGGGGATCCAGACCAGCATCCCGGGCCGCGGAAGGTTTGGGCGAGTAGGGCGAGCTCCCCAGGCCAACTCGCCAGGTGGCGACTATGGCCAGATGCTCGCCTCTCCCAGGCGAGTTCCTTGAGAAGGTCGCCAACTCGCCAGGGGGGGGTATAAGTAAGACCCCCCCCCCTTTTCTTGGTTTTGCCTATAAATAGGACCTCAGGGGTACGAAGAGAGGACAAGCAATTCTCGGCCTGAACCCTCGCGAGTTCCAGTAACTACCCTTGACTCGCTATCGTTCAGCTCGCCTCCTTCGTACCTAGCTCGGCCAATCTGGTTGAGAAGGGGTTGCTTCTCCTAAGCAACTGGGTACGTGGTGGGACCTTCCTGCCGCAGCGACCTGGGGTCTTGTTCGTACAATTCGTCCTTGTTTCCTAACCAGAGATCGTCTTCCTGACCGGTCGACCAGTAGCTTCAGGTCGCCTAATCCGATTTCTGAGGTTGAGAAATTCTCGGCTTCAACAAGTATGTTGCTGCTGGAAGCTGCTGTGCACAGCTATTGTGGATGCAGCATCAGCTTAAGGATTATGGTATTCAGGTAAGTAGAACACCCCTTTTATGTGATTCAAAGAGTGCTATTTCTATTGCTAATAATCCAGTTTCTCATAGTAGAACTAAGCATATAGAAATCAAATACCATTTTCTTAGAGAACATGTAGAAAGAGGAGACATCTCATTGGAATTTGTAAAAACAGATTATCAAATAGCAGATGTATTTACTAAGCCTTTAGATGAAACCAAATTCAATAAATTCAAAATTGAATTAGGTATGTTAACCATTGATTAATGTATTAACAAAATCATTAACAATGCAAGTGAAGTGGGATTTAAGTAAGTTGAGTAATAACAAACAGAAATTGGCTAAGTAAGAATGTGTCGACACATTCAGTAGTAATGTGTCGACTCAGAGAAATTATGTCGACAAGTCAGAAGAATTGTGTCGACTCAGAGAATATGTGTCGACACTTAAGAGATATATTGTCGACTTAACCAGAAATGTAATGTCGACTCAACCAGAATAATGGTGTCGACACTTACAGAATATGTGTCGACTCTTATCCTTAGAGTCGACACAGAATTTCTGTCTTTCTACTATGTAACCACGGTGTCGACATAACCACAAATTGGTGTCGACACATAGTAGGCTGAAGAAATGTCGAGTTAATAGAAGTTTGTGTCGACACATTCCGTCTGTGTCGACACATTTTGACTGTTTTTGGCGCCTTTTGAACTTCTTTCAACTGAGGCTATAAATAGGTCAAAAACTCATTCTGTCGACACGCTTCCAAGGTTTTCGAGACTAAAACCCTGTGTCGACAGTCTATCTTTCTCTCTTCTCTCAAGCTTTCTCGACAAAACGATGGCGCCAAGGATTGAAGATAACATCAATGAAGGGTATGAGTTGGTGCGCCAGGCCTTTGCAGAGGCGCCACCAGATGTTCAAGGAGTTATCACCCTCCTCTCCGAGTCAGGGTTAGAATTTCTCATCTCAGAACCTACTAAAATATGGAAGAAGGAGGTGCACGAGTTCTTTATCTCTGCATCAGTCCACTCTACTGGCCTCAAGATTAAGTCGACTGTTCAAGGGACTAAGGTGAAGATTAATCAAAGAAGTTTAAGAAAGATCTTTCAATTGCAAGTAGTTGAGAATGAAGAGGAAGTTCCTATATCTAAGACAAGGGAAGCCCTTCAATGGTGTGGACTGGACTCAGGATTGAAGATTGGAGCTGCATTCAACAGAAAGGGTATGAATCAGCAAGGGAAGTTCTTGTCAGAAGTAGTTGGGAAAGTAATCCTCTGCAAGACAGGTGGACATGATAGGATTTCTGCCTATATGTTCAGCCTGATGACCAGGATTGTTTTTACAATTCCTACTGATTGGTCAGGAGTGATCTTTGACAAGATCAAAGAAGGAATCAAGAAGCCTAACATGGCTAGGATCATGAGCCTGTATCTCACTGGAGTGATTCCTGAAGTGATGCAGCAACTGCAAGGGAGTAAGATTAATCATATGAGAAGAATGGATATGAGATTGTTCTCTAGGTGGGATAGGGTGCTGTCCAAGGATGTGCCTGAAGAGAGCAGGCCAGACACCCCTGTGAAATCCCCTACACAAAATCAAGAATCTGTACAATTACAAGAAGACCCACTGAGGACACAGGTTGAAGAACAGCTTGCCTCATCTATAGTCCAGGAAGTGTCAACACCTGCACAGATGCAGGGGGAGCCAGTTTCCACTCCTGCTCCAAAGGTATCTACTCCTGCTCAGGTATAGGGGGAGCTAATGTATTTTACTATACAAGACATTGCTCATATTCTTATTACTGCACAGGTTCAGGGAGAGCTAGTGTCCACTCCTACTCTAGATACTACAAATACTGAAGTGCAAGTACAAGAGGATGCACAGTTAAACTTGTCTCAAGATTTAACTGCTGAAGAAGTTACAGCTCAACTGGAGTTTACTATGGAGGAGTTATTCCCTGATATTGATACTACTGCTGATAAAGTAGGAGGTGGACCAGATATTGAGAAGTCCATAGGTATGGACATTGATCAGGAAGCTGAAGTTGAGCCACAGGTTGAGGGTGAGCCAGTGGATGTTGAAGCTGAGCAACAGGCCCCTGGAACAGATACAATTCATCATCCTCAAGAAAGAATTCATGTAGATACTTCATCTGAAACAGAAACTGAAGATGTCAGGGTGGCAAAGAAAAGAAAACTGGTTGTCTTTAAGAGAAGAAGCAAGAATTATAAGCAGGCTTTACAGACCACACCTCTACAAGTATCTCCAGCCTTTGATTACAACAAATTTATGGTAGATCTACAAGTAAAATTTGATGAACAAAGGATGGCTCTGGAAAAGTATGTTGATGAAAATAGCAAGTCACTTCAGTTTGACTTAGCTCAGGATATAAAGTCCATCCAGTTTCAAGTCAACATGCATAAAAAGGAAATGACAGATTGCTTCCACAAGGGTGGCAATGCTGTGGTTTATCTAGCTAAACAACAGGAGGCTATTACTACAAAGGTGGATGACATTGCTTTGAAGCAAAGCTATGTTTTGGAAAACCAGATAAGAATGAATGATAATTTAACTGAATCTCATAATGAGATCATTGAGGAAGTAAAGAAGATTGGTCCAAGTCTGCCTGCAGATAGAGCCAAAGAAAGGGAAGATTTTGATAAGAATTTTCAAGCTGCCATTGCATCTGTTAAGACTGCCATCACAATCTCTCAAAAAGAAATATCTGAAAAGCTTCAAAAGTTAAAACCATTTTTCAAAGAGGGTGTGAATTATTTGGATGGCCAAATCCGATTTCAAAAGGAAGATCTAAGAGATCATGTATCTAGAGAAGCCATAAAGGGGGAGAGGATGCTAATTCATGCAGGCTCAGAGCACACCAAATGGGTGACCAATAGCATTCGAGCCACTTTGGGATATCCCCCATTGTGTGATGATGCTATGGTGGCTGAATCAGGAATACAATCAAATCTACTTGAAGGCAATCAACCTGAGGTTGCCCAAATCATTTACCCCCCTCCAGATTTTGACATGATTGATCAGAAAGTTCAAGGAATGTATAGTCCTCCAAAGGAGGTTACTAATATTGTCTTTGGAAAGGTTGATAAGCCTGAGGCTACTCTGAAAGAACAGCAAGATGCTCTATTAGCAAAGAAGAAATTCAGAGAGCAGGCTGTACTTAAGCCAGATTATGAGCAGTGGAGTCCTACTTCAAGGAACATAATACTCACTGCATGGAAAGCTGTACAAGATAAAGTTCATGAGAGAGGGAAATGGTACAATGAAATAGAATGTCAGAAGTATGAGGCAAGACAGGAAGCAATAGTCCAATTTAGAAGGAAAGCTAAGCTGGGGAGGCTGCCATCTGATGCTAAGGAGCCAAGCAAGTACTTTCCAAAGCCTTTTCACTACTTTGAAAGGCAAAGGATCAAGGAAGAAGCTCAGAAGAAAGCTGATCTAAAAGGAAAGAAGATAGCTGAAGCATCAGAAGCTCCTGTGACAGCTACAATTCAATCTGGAAAAGGGATTATCATTAAAGAGCCTGATCAATCCTGATTATGTTTTTGTTTAATTCCTTCATATTGTTTTGTAATGTTGTGATGTAATTATTAAATGAAAAACAATGTAATCAAACATTACCCAGTTATAAACAAAATGTTGTTTGGCATATTATAATGTGTATTCTGTGATGTAATTATTAAATGAAAAACAATGTAATCAAACATTACCCAGTTATAAACAAAATGTTGTTTGGCATATTATAATGTGCATTCTGTGATGGATTATTTTGTTTATGTTTTGTTTATATTAAGTATTCCTGTCATGTCATATATCATCATTTAGTACTGTTTATAAATGGTGTATATCATTGGCTATAAGGGTTATGACTTCTCCAAATAGGGGGAGATTGTTGGGTACATTGGAAAATGTGTACCTGATTTGAAGAAGCCCAAACTAGCTCAATGATATACATCAAGGTGTATTTGATGTTTCTTTTTAGTTGACATGTGCAGGTGAAGGATTGATAAAGTATGCAGAAAAATTCTAAGTCCAAGTGTCGACACAGAGGAAGAAGTGTCGACACATAGAAGAAAATTGTCGACACAACACTGGGAAGCAGTGTCGACACATAGCAGTTAGTCTACAACTACACTGGGAAAAAGTGTCGACACAGAAGAAGTAAGTCGACACAACACTGGGAAGCAGTGTCGACACATAGCAGTTAGTCTACAACTACACTGAGAAAAAGTGTCGACACAGAAGAAGTAAGTCGACACAACACTGAGAATTTGTGTCGACACAGAAGAAAAGCGTCGACCTCAACATTGGGAGAATGTGTCGACACAGAAGAAAATAGTCGACCTCAAGTTTGTCGACACCAGCAGAATGTGTCGACACATTATGATTAAGTCGACATATTATAGCAGAGTTAAAAAACAATGAATGTGTCGACACCTGAAGGCTAAGTCGACACTTACTAAGTTATGATTCTACAACAACTGTGTCGACACACAGGACTTGTGTCGACACACTGAAGAGTCAAGACCAAGTTATTTTCAGAAGGAGCTGTGTCGACTCAAAGGCAACTTAGTCGACATCACTGAAGACTGTGTCGACACCAAAGTCAATTGTGTCGACACAAATAAACAGATGGTCTCGACACTTTCTGACAGACTGTCTCGACAACTTATGGTTCTAGACTAAGGCACAGGACTTGTTTGGAGACTTGACAGCTGAGGATTGCCACCAGTTAACTGAAGCTGTCAGACTTGTCAGAAAACGGTTAAAAACCGGATCAGCCGGTTACCATGAAGAAAATCTATAAATAGACAGATTCAGAAGGAGAAAGTAACTGTTGAAAAACATTGTTGAGAATCAAAAAGTTGAGAAGGATTACGATCCAATTCATTTCAAGAAAGTGCTAGGCACTTAAGAAGATCTTCTCCGGGAGATCTAAGAAGACTATCTAAGGATAGATCAAAGAAGAGTTCTAATCAGAATTCAGAAGAATCATTCAAAGTGCTGGATAGAGAGAGATCAAGCCAGAATTTGAAGAAGAAGAAAGAAATCACCAGTGGATTCTCAAGAAGCTGTTTGGAAATCAACTCAGCTAAGTTCTTATTCAAGAAGCTTTGAAGAAAGCTCAGAAACAGTTGATTTCATCAGCTGATCAAGAATTGTCTTGGCCTTTTCTCTCTCAATTTTAGGCAAGACAGTTAGATAATATTTTCTATATTTCTGTAGGATCTGTTTACACAGATCTGAGTTGTAAGCCTATGTTATAAAGGCTGAGTGTAGGAGTGTTGAACTCTGAGTGGTAGGGCTGTTTGCCTGAGTGTAGGAGAAGGATATTCTCTGAGTTGTAGGCCTTGGGGCAAGGCTGAGGTAGGGCAGTTGTGTCTGAGTTGTAGGAACCAGTTGGGTTCTGAGTTGTAGGATCTGTTGATCTGAGATAAGTGGAAGTTTGGCCGAATCTAGCATACTGCTAGATAGGTGAAGGGGGAAAGTGGATGTACCCAGACCTTGGGGAACCACTATAAATCATTGTGCAATCTGTGATGCTTTATTTTCTGTGATTGTTGTACTTATAGTGTTAGCTATTGAATTGAATTCTGCCTAGAAGTTTTTATAAGAAAAGCAGAACCTATTCACCCCCCCCCCCTCTAGGTGTTTAGGCTGCCTTGAAAGTTAAACTATCAAAAACATTGCTGGGAAAATCTTGAATCAAGTTGCTCAGCCCTCACAGGCTGTCAACTACGTTTCTTGACCTAACAAGCCTTCTCAGAACCCTCTGACACCTAAGAGTGACACTTCTGCACAGTTGGCGGTCAAAATGTAACACCTCCCCTGTAATGACCGTATAATATGGGTCCGGCCGGTGCCCCACAACATACAGATGTCACAGCTAAAGCATTATGAGATCATATAAACTACCCAACTCAAAACTCAGACTAAACACAGCGGAAACAGAAAACAAGATTAGAAGTTATCCACTAACATATGAGTATAACCATGACCTTAAGGCCTTACAACAAATAAGAGTCCAAGACTCAAAGAATAACATCAAATGTCAACGTGCATAAGCACTCATAGGCTACCTCGGCTTGCAAGCTGGATACATAGTGCATCAAACATAAAATTCCACAAAACATAGCTATTACACAACATAAACACTTCATGAGGCTTAGGCCTTTTTGGCCGGCGAGCTAGCTCCTGCTTGCGATCCTTGCCCTGTAAAAATTGGTTGTAACGTGGGTCAGCCAAGACTGACCTCAACTGTGTAACCAACAATCTCCTCCCGGCCGTCCCTAGCGGACCCCGGGGCACTCCATCACCCTGCAGGTCAGCACTTCGTATACAAATATACAAGTACATTGAAAGTAGTAAAACATAATTGGATGTCTCATACAACAAACATGTTTCTATGTTGAACATGAAATAAAAGGGGTCTACTATGCAGCATATATGCACACCTGGGCTTCACCCAAGGCACCCTAGAGCGTATGTTTCTAACAAATCATTAAATCGGGTACTTCCAATTTCCCCATCGGCGTTTAAGCCGCAAACACAAGGGTACTTCCAATTTCACCAGACGACATACAAGCCGCCACACGGAACTCTTGTCTAGGCCCCACCGGCTCGTGGGTATCAAAACTCGGGCTTGCCTGCAAGCTCTGACTTCTCGCGTCAGGATTCCGTCACACAAACAAAACAACTGATACTAAGAACCCTTGCTATACCCCACCCGTTCGCGGCGACCTAGACCCGGCTCCAATATCGGGACCAAGTTCACCGAAGGAGACCCAGCGGGACCCAACTGGTATCGTCCGGGCATGTCCAAAGCTTGGCGTTCTCGTCGATTCACGGAAGGGGGCTTGTCTCGCCGGGACACTCTCCCCACATGATTTGCACGTCACGGGCTAGCCAGCCGACCACAGAGATAAACCACCCTTAGCACATCGCAATCTCAAGCCTTTTCCCACCCTAAACCACCATTCAAACTGTACCGTCCCCGCGCCCCCGCGTGTACTCTAATTCCACCCAGTCCGATTCTGGTTACACGTACTCACACGAAAGAGGGGAAAAACAATATCACAAACGGCATCTTGCCGCTACCGAATTTCTAACAAAATTCTTAAGACTCGCTATGCAACATCACCGAGTCGGACTAACGGTCGCGACTACGGCTTCACCCAGAATGTCTAATCCACTAACGGAGCGGATTTTTAGTGCAATATCATGTCGGGGACGGACACAATCGACCCGGTGATTCCTCTTGAACCATGGCACCCTGAATCCCTCTCACTTGAGATATCTGGTGCCCAAATGCTTGAAAGAAAGCAAAAATAACATAGATGTCATGCACGCATCCTAAAGACCGAGAGGAGAAATGTCGTTACCTTACGATTCCTCTTCCTAGCCATGAAACCTTGCTATGCACGAATGAGAACATGCGCCTCCAAGTCCTCTCCACGGATCTGGACTCAGATCAACGATCGGGGCTCCGAAGCTCCGTCAATGGCGGGGAATGAGCTCCTTCTTCCTCCTCACTCTCACCCAACCCTAGGTCAACTCTCCAAAAAGGGAAGATAATGAAGGGAGAAAACCGTTCAGCCCTTCATAATCCCTTTGGGCGGAGAATCTCGAGCCATTGGATCGGATCTCAAGCGAAATCGGACGGCTACAAAGCCTCACGACGGAATTGCTTCCGTCCGCTATCGTCGGGCGCTAACGCTAACGCCGAGCGATAGCTTCCCAACCCGCAAGACAGAAAATAAAGCCGCGCTAACGCTGGCGGTAAGGCTAACGCGGCGCGGTAACTTCTTTCTCGAGAACTCAACTCTTTCTCGAGAACTCAATGCTCTCGACGCAAACCCTGGAATTACCGCCGCGCGGTAACTAATTACCGCCGAGCAATAGCCCTCTCAACACTCGACGAACGGGCTTTCGTCGAGCCATCTACACCCGACGAACAAAGTTATCGTCTGACGATAACTACTATCGTCGCACGGTAGCTTTCAGAGATTCAAGGTCTGGAAAACCTGGGTGTTACAACTTCTCCCTCCTTAGAAGAATTTCGTCCTCAAAATTTAGTACGCACACAAACAAAAAGCATACCTGAAGCAACGAGTTCTGGGAAGTCCTCCTGCATTGCTTGCTCACGCTCCCAAGAGAACTCGTCTCGCCCGCAGTTGTCCTAACGTACCTTTATGAGCTTAACCTCTCTGTTCCGCAACTGCCGAACTTCTGAATCCTCTATGCTCACTGGGCGGACTTTCGTCCCCAAGTCCTCTTTTATCGGCAGTGCCGCCGACTCGACCACAACACTTGCCTCCACCAAGGCTTTCATCAAGACGGATACATGGAAGACATCGTGTAATCTACTCAATTCTGTGGACAACGTCAACCGGTAAGCTGCTTCTCTAATACGTTACATAACTTCGAACGGCCCCAAAAACCTCGGACACAACTTCTTGAGTCGGTGAATCCGCGAAACGCCTTTGAACGGCTTAATCTTTAGATAGACACAGTCGCATACCGCAAACTCCACATCCCTATGGCGAGCATTAAAGTACTTCGCTTGCCGATCCTGAGCAACCTTCATGCGCTCCTGAATGATTTGCACCAACTCACAAGCATCAGTCACCACCTCTTTTCCCAAATGTTTGGTATCTCCCGCCTCTGCCTAAGACATCGGTATTCGACACCGCCTTCCATACAAAGCTTTGTATGGCGCCATCTTTATACTTGTCTGGTAACTGTTGTTATAGGCAAACTCCACCATGAAGAGGTGATCTTCCCACTTCTTTCCAAAATCGAGGGTACACATCCTCAGCATGTCCTCTATTGTATGATTCGTCCTTTCTGTTTGTCCATCGGTTTGGGGATGGAACGTCGTACTAAACTTGAGTCTTGTCCCCAGGCTCTTCTGTACCAACCTCCAGTCTTTGGACGTGAACCGTCCATCGTGATCACTAACAATACTCTTAGGAATCCCGTGCAACCGCACAATGTTGCAAACATAAAGTTCTACCAGCTTTTCCACGTTGTCCTCTTTCCGATTTGGGATGAAATGGGACACTTTGGTCAAGCGATCCATGACCACCCAAATCGCATCATTTCTCTGTCGCGACTGGGGAAAACCATGCACAAAGTCCATGGAGATGTCATCAAATTTCCACTCGGGGATAGGAAGAGGCTTCAGGAACCCGCCAGGCTTCGGACACTCAGCCTTCACTAAGGCACAAGTTTGACATCGACTCACGTACAAAGCAACATTCCGCTTCAAATCAGGCCACCAAAAGGATTTCTTCATATCCAAGTACATCTTTGTACTGCCCGGATGAATGGAGTACTTCGTGAAATGAGCCTCAAACATTAACTTCTCACGGAATTTGCCGAACTGCGGTACGCATATCCTTCCATCCTTCCTTAAGATCTCATCAATCATCTCTCAGGCACTACTCTCGCCTTTTTGAACTTCCACCACAAATGGCTGAAACTTTGCATCCACAATGGTCGCTTCACGAATATGATCGGACAAATCGTTCTGCATCTCTATCCAGTTCAATCGAGTCATGCTAGACTCGCCTCTTGCTACACAAACGATGCCAAAGGACTCAAAGTCTCACACCAACTGCTCATCATGAGCTTCAATCCAACTCCCTTGTCCAGAAAACTTTCTACTCAAGGCATCCGCCACCACGTTGGCTTTGCCTGGCGTATATTGTATTGCCACGTCATAGTCCCCAAGGAACTCGACCCATCTGCGCTACCGCATGTTCAAATCATTTTGATCTAGAAGATACTTCAGGCTTTTGTGGTCTGTGAATGTCTCCACCTTCGCACCATACACATAGTGTCGCCACAACTTTAACGCAAAAATTACCGCCGCCAATTCTAAGTCATGAACGGGGCAATTCCTCCCATGCGGTTTCAACTGCTTAGACCCCAAGGCTATCACCTTGCCATGTTGCACTAGCACGTAACCCAAACCGCAACTTGATGCGTCACTGAAAATCTGAAATCCTTCAGACCCTTTTGAGAGACATAGGATTGGATCTGTCATCAGTCTCTCCTTCAGGTTGTCAAACGCTTGACTGCACTCTTGAGTCATTACGAGTCAGGGAAGTGAGGGGCAGTGTTATCCGCGAAAAGTTTTCCACAAACCGTCTATAGTACCCGGCTAGTCCAAGAAAGCTCCTGACTTCCGCCACGGTGCTCAGAACTGGCCAATCTCTGATGGCATAAACTTCTGTTGGATCCACCGTCACCCCATTACCACCGATCACATGACCCAAAAAATACCACTTTCTATATCCAAAATTCGCATTTCGAGAACTTTGCATACAACTGGTTCTCTCTCAACACCTGCAAGACTACCCTCAAGTGAGTCTCATGCTCCGCCTCCGATTTGGAGTAAATCAAAATATTGTCGATAAAGACAACTACAAAAGAGTCCAAGTATTCTCGAAATACTCAATTCATCAAATCCATGAATACGGATGGCGCGTTCGTCAGCCCGAACGGCATCACCGAGAACTCGAAGTGACCATACCTCGTACCAAACACTGTCTTGGGTATGTCCTCGTCTCGAATCCGTAACTGGTAGTATCCGTACTTCAAGTCCAACTTAGAGAACACCACTGACCCTACCAATTGGTCGAACAGGTCATATATCCGCGGAATCAGATACTTATTCTTGGCGGTCGGTTTATTCAACTCTCGGTAGTCTATGCACAGCCGCATACTACCATCTTTCTTCTTTACAAAAAGCACCGGCGTGCTTCATGACGAAGAACTGGGTCTAATATACCACTGCTCCAACAATTCCTGTAACAGTACCTTGAGCTCAGCCAATTCCTTCGATGTCATCCTAAAAGGAGGACGTCACACCGGTCTTGCTTCTGGCACTAATTCGATCGAGAAATCGATCTCCCGCCGAGGAGGTGCTCCAGGAAGCTCCTCAGGAAACACATCCTCGAATTCTGCCACTACCGGCACTACTCCAAGTGATAACCTGGAAAGGCGAATTTCAAACAATGCTACAAGAGCTACTCCTCCCTGATTAACTGTCCGCACCAACTGCATGACCGAAATCAGGGAACAGGTCACTCCACTAAGACTCTCAAACTTAACTTATGCATGCCCTTCGCTTCTCGGGGTCACCACCTTAGATAGGCAATCAATACTGGCACGCTGGTCTGCAAGCCAGTCCATCCCCAATATTACATCGGACTCAGCTAACGGTAGGACTGTCGCAACCAACATGAAGTCAACTCCACCTAGACTCCAACAAAAGCGTCCCTTCGCCCCGGTGGTCATGGAAGACCCATTGGGCATTCGCACCTCCAGCTCTGCGTCCGTCGAGAATGGCTCAACTCCAATTTTCCGGATAAAGCTTTTCGCAAGAAAGGAGTGCGACGCTCCCGTATCGAACAATACCCTAGCGGGGTAACCGGAAACTAGCACAAAGCCCGTCGCCACATCGGGTTGGCGGATCGCTTCATGTTGCCTAAGGTTATAAGTCATTGGCTGCTCAGATTGGAAACGTGAAGCGCTCGACTCCGCCATTTTTCCTTTCTCCGTAGCACTGGGACAAGAACGCACGGACTGCTACTGCCTTGGCTCCTGCTCAGCGCCACCTTCAGTACAAAAACGAGCTATGTGGCCCGGCTTGCCATACTTGTAGCACGATGGTGGTCCCTTGAAGCGGCATCCCCCCGACGTCGTACTACTCTTCTCCCAAGACTTGTAGGGATGAGGCTTCTTTTTTCATTTACTCCCTTCTGACTTCCCTCGCGATTGAGAAAGCTTTCCTTCTCCTTGTTTTGCTGTAAACCCCTTACGACGTTGTGTTCGCTCCATATCGCTCTCCAACGTTCTAGCGGCCTCGATCAGCTCGATGAAGCCCGCATTCTTCATAGCTATGAGGGGTTGTCTCAGATTCTCTCTCAACCCATGGTAGAAGAGATTGTCCCTTTCTTCATCGTCGGTCATGGTCGTTCCAGCATAACGACTCAATCGAGTAAACTCCTAAACATACTCGTCTACCGTCTTGTCTCGTTGTACCGAGTGCAAAAACTGTCTCTGAAGGGCTAACCTTGTCGACGAAGGGATATACTTCTTCAAGAAGGCATTCTCAAACTCCTCTTTTCGCAAAACTTAGACACTAGGACACTCACGGTCCCGCGATACTCCTATGTAGATAACTTCTTAACGTGATCCGATTTTGACATTCGACCACGAATCCTTACCTTGGACACTAACCTGACTTTGATACCAAATTGTAACACCTCCACTGTAATGACCGTATAATATGGGTCCGGCCGGGGCCCCACAACATACAGACGTCACAGCTTAAGCATTATGAGATGATATAAACTACCCAACTCAAAACTCAGACTAAACACAGCGGAAACAGAAAATAAGACTAGAAGTTATCCACTAATATATGAGTATCAACATGGCCTTAAGGGCTTACAATAAATAAGAGTCCAAGACTCAAACAATAACATCAAATGTCAACGCGCATAAACACTCCTAGGCTACCTCGGCTTGCAAGCCGGATATATAGTGCATCAAGCATAAAATTCCACAAAAAAGAGTTATTACACAACATGAAACACTTCATGAGGCTTAGGCTTTTTTGGTCGGCGAGCTAGCTCCTGCTTGCGATCCTTGCCCTGTAAAAATTGATTGTAATGTGGGTCAGCCAAGGCTGGCCTCAACTGTGTAACCAATACATCTCCTCTCGGCCGTCCCTAGCGGACCCCGGGGCTCTCCATCACCCTGCAGGTCAGTACTTCGTATGCAAATATACAAGTACATTAAAAGTAATAAAACAGGTTTGGATGTCTCATACAACAAACATGTTTCTATGTTGAGCATGAAATAAGAGGGGCCTACTATACAGCATATATGCACACCCGCGAGCTTCACCCAAGGCACCCTAGAGCGTATGCTTCTAACACATCATCAAATCGGGTACTTCCAATTTCCCCATCGGCGTTCAAGCCGCAAACACAAGGGTACTTCCAATTTCCCCAGACGGCATACAAGCCGCCACACGGAACTCTTGCCTAGGCCCCACCCGCTCGTGGGTATCGAAACCCGGGCTTGCCTGCAAGCTCTGACTTCTCGTGTCAGGATTCCGCCACACAAACAAAACAACTGATACTAAGAACCCTTGCTAGACCCTACCCGTTCGTGACGACCCAGACCCGGCTCCAATATCGGGACCAAGTCCACCGAAGGAGACCCAGCGGGACCCAGCTGGTATCGTCCGGGCTTGTCCAAAGCTTGGCGTCCTCGTTGGTTTCATAGAAGAGGGCTTGTCTCGCCGGGACACTCTCCCCACATGACTTGCACGTCACGGGCTAGCTAGCAGACCACAAAGACAAACCACCCTAAGCACATCACAATCCCAAGCCTTTTCCCACCATAAACCACCATTCGTACCGTACCGTACCGTCCCCGCGCCCCCGCGTGTACTCTAATTCCACCTGGTCCGGTTCTAGTTACACGTACTCACACAAAAGAGGGGGAAAACAACATCACAAACGGCATCTTGCCGCTACCGGATTTCTAACAAAATCCTTAAGGCTCGCTATGCAACATCACCGAGTCGGACTAACGGTCGCGACTACGGCTTCAACCAGAATGCCAAATCCACTAACGGAGCGGATTTCTAGTGCAATATCATGCCGGGTACGGACACAATCGACCCGGTGGTTCCTCTTGAACCATGACAACCCGAATCACTCTCACTTGAGAGATCTGGTGCCCAAATGCTTGAAAGAAAGAAAAAACAACATGAATGTCATGCACGCATCCTAAAGACCGAGATGAGAAATGTCGTTACCTTACGATTCCTCTTCCTAGCCATGAAATCTTGCTTTGCACGGATGAGAACGCGCGCCTCCAAGTCTTCTCCACGGATCTGGACTCGGATCAACGATTGGGGCTCTGAAGCTCCGTCAATGGCGGGGAAAGAGCTCATTCTTCCTCCTCCTCGCTCTCACCCAACCCTAGGTCAACTCTCCAAAAAGGGAAGATAATGAAGGGAGAAAACCGTTCAGCCCTTCATAAGCCCTTTGGGCGGAGAATATCGAGCCATTGGATCGGATCTCAAGCGAAATCGGACAGCTACAAAGCCTCACGACAGAACTGCTTCCGTCCGCTACCGCCGAGCGCTAACGCTTACGCCGAGCGATAACTTCCCAAGCCGCAAGACAGAAAATAAAGTCGCGCTAACTCCGGCGGTAAGGCTAACGGGGCGCGGTAACTTCTTTCTCGATAACTCAACTCTTTCTCGAGAACTCAACGCTCTTGACGCAAACCCTGGAGTTACCGTCGTGCGGTAACTAACTACCGTCGAGCGATAAACCTCTCAACACTCGAAGAACGGGCTTTCGTCGATCCATCTACACCCGACGAAACAAGGCTATCGTCGGGCGATAGCTACTATCGTCGTGCGGTAGCTTCTAGAGATTCAAGATCTGGAAAATCAGGATGTTACACAAAAAGTCTTCTCTAAAAAGGAAGAAGGGCAAGTGCCACAACTGCGGCAAGTGGGGTCACTGCGCCGCTGAATACAAGGGTCCGAAAAAGAAAAAGGAGGAAGCCCCACAAAATGTGACGAACATGATGGTCGACAACTTTGATCCTAAGTCCTTCGTGGCTATGATTGGGAGTAGTCATCGCAGTGCGTCTTCTGAGTGGTGGCTGGACATCGGTGCTACCTGTCACGCTACTAATGACAGAGGTCTTATCTCAGAGGTCGTGGTAATCCAGGAAAAGGTGGAGAACTGCAATGAAGGAGAGACCGAGGTGACCCATACTGGGACAGCAGAAACCGACAGAGCTGGAAAAGACAGACCTTGCGAGCACGAAGAGTTGCGGCAAGGAGTTGTGGCATGGTAAGCAGTAGACGAACACCAATCTGATAACGAAGGCAGGAGAGGAGCTCAACGACCACACGAGCTTGTTGGAATAGACCGCGGGAAGCATAAGAGGCCAAGCGATAAGAGATGCACGCGACAGAAGTTCATTGAACAAGAGCAAGCAACAACAGATGACCAAGCGGTAGCAGACAACCAAGCGACAACAAACGACCAAGCGACAATGAGAGCAAGAAGAGCAGCTGAGCAGATGCTGCAGCTAGAAGACTTACGGCTAACAGAGCAGCTGACAAAGAACTCACGACTAAAAGAGCTAGTGAAGTGGCGCTGGCAGAGGACTTGCAGCTAGAGGACTGGCGACTAGAAGAAAGCAGCATCGAGTTCCAATAGCGGGAAGCAACTTCAGGCAACAGCGGGCGGGAGAACTCAATGCGGTAAGGATTTGCGACATGGGGCAAGAAAGGGCAGTGGTTTTGAGGCAGTACCAGAGTTTAACAACATGCGACGGAGTTTTCGCGAGAAGGAGAGAACACTGGAATTTTCTACTCTCTAACCAAAACTTAGTCTGATAAAAAATCGTCAAAAAGAAGCTAAACATGCAGTAAGTAAAGTAAGAAGTCAAGTTTATGAAGAATTTTATAAGCGACTAGAAATCAAAAATGAAGAGTGTGACATATATAAAATTATTCGAGCTAGAGAAAAAAAGACAAGAGATTTAAGTAAGGTAAAATGCATACATGATAAAATAGATACAGTTTTGACGGATGATGTGTATATTAAAAAGCGATGGAAAATATATTTTTATCAACTGTATAATGAAACAAAAGATAATGAATTAAACTTAGAATAGTTAAGTAAATCGGTGGAGTATAGGAACATAACGTTTTATCGTGAAATTCAAGTATCGGAGGTAAATGATCCTCTAGATAATATGAAAAATGAAAAGACGGTTGAGCCAAACGATATACTATATCAGAGGTAAATGATGCTCTAGAGTATGGAAATATTTAGGGAACAAGCAATTTTATGATTTACATGTTTTTTCAATAAGATACTAAAATCAAAGAAGATGTCAGACCAATGGAGAGAAAGTATCTTGATACATTTGTATAAGAACAAATGAGATATACAAAATTGTATTATTATAGAGAAATTAAATTAATGAGTCATGTCATGAATCTATGAGAACGAGTAATAAAAAGAAGAGTAAGACGGGAGACTAACATCTCGGAGAATCAATTTGGATTCATGTCAGGGCGGTCGAACATGGAAACTATACATCTCCTGAGGAGACTTAGTGACAACTATCGAGAAAGAAAACAAGATTTGCATACGTTGTTTATCGATCTTAAGAAGGCGTATGATAGAGTTCCAAGAGAAATCTTATGGAGAGTCTTAGTAAAGAAATGTGTAAATGTATCATACATTGACATAATCAAAGATATGTATACAAATTCAGTGACAAGGGTGAGGGGATCTGAAGGAATAACACAGGAATTCTCTATCACTGTTGACTTACATCAAGGTTCATCTTTAAGCCCTTATCTCTTTACTCGTACCTTAGATGCTCTCACCAGACATCCAACAAGCAATAATACCTTGGTGTTTATTGTTAGCGGATAAAATCATTTTGGTACGCGCGAGGGTCTAAACGCAAAACTTGATTCTTGACGAGACGCTTTAGAAAAGAAGGGTTTAGGTTGAGCAGGGCAAAGACGAAGTATATGGAGCTTAAATTTAGCAGTGCAAGAAGGACGAATGACTTCGTTATTAAGTTGGGTGATCAAGATATTCCTCGTATTTAGTGTTTTAAATATCTTGGATTGATAGTTCAAAGGGATGGAGGTATTGATAAAGATATGACACATAGAATCCAAACGGCACTACTAAAAAACAGACTTTTAGCCACGACAGATTTTTGTGGCTAAAAGTCCAAAACCGTGACTAATAACTATTAGTCACGGCCTACCCACGGCAAATGGGCGTGGGCAATGCGAGCGTGGCTAATAGTATTAGCCACGCTGAATCTGTGGCTAATAAGTTATTAACCACGGTTCAATTGCCGTGGCCTAAAAGTTCCTCATTTGTCACGGTTCAATTGTTGTGGCTAAAGGGTCTGTAATAAACCTAACATAAAAAATATTCGGCCGCCGGCCGCCGCCCGGCCGGCCGACCGACCACCGCCGCCGTCGCGCCGATTTTATTTCAAACAATAATTTTGAATGGACTATATAAATCCCAAATCGAGTTTTTTGTTGTCGGTGTGGGACTAAAAAAAACCCGACCTTTTGTCACCGATTAGTCTTCCGTGACTAATACTATATTATTAGCCACGAAACAGGCAAACCGTGGCAAAAAGCCGGGTTATTTGCCACGGATTAGTCATTCGTGGCTAATACTAGCTTATTAGCCACGGAATAGAAACCGTGGCTAATACTTCAGTATTAGCCACAGTTTTCCCCCGTAGCAAAAAAATCGTGGCTAAAAACCATTTTTATAGTAGTGCGGGTTGGTTGAAGTGGAGAGGCGCGTCAGGGATCTTATGTGATCGTAAAATACCATTAAAACTTAAAGACAAGTTTTACCGTATTGCAATTAGACCAGCGATGTTTTATGGTTCTGAGTGTTGGACAGTGAATTGTGTACGTGAGCAAAAAATGAGAGTTACGAAGATGAGAATGCTTAGGTGGATGTGTGGACACACGAGACTGGATAAAATTAGGAATGAATGTATCAGAGATAAGACAGGAGTAGCACCAATTGCAGAAAAGATGTGAGAAACTCGACTAAGATGGTTTGGACACGTACAAAGGAGACCATTAGAGATACCTGTTAGGCGTTGTGAGAGTCTCTAGTCACTAAGCATGTTAAATGAGGGAAGGTAGACCAATAAAGACTCGAAATGAAACTATAAGAAAAGACATGATGTACTTAAGCAATAGTGAGACTATGACTAAATATAGGGCACAATGGCGGTAAAGGATCCACATAGCCGACCCCACTATAGTGGGATAAAGGCTTGAGTGTTGTTGTTGTATAAATGATGCACAAAGCTAATCTATCTATGATAAGACAATATAGCTCAACTTTTTCTATTATTGTCACTTTGACCTGGAGTGTGATGTTAGAAGCACATTGACTCAAATAAAAATGATATGTTGGAGAGCGGCAATCATTTTGAGGACTACTAAATGGTAACATCTTGCCTTGTGATGGGAGTTGGCCCATGGGAGAGCGACAATCAAGCAATAATCAAAGTTGGATGAGATACAATAGTTATTTGATACGAACATAAATGGAAAATTGCACTACAATATGAAAAACGTGTACAATCACAAGACAAGCTCACATCTTTATTCTTGAGGGTAAGTTCTCTCTAAGAACCCTTGAAATAAAGATTACGCAAGACTCCAAAGATGTCCTGAGATTCCATAATACACTCCCTTATATTTGAAAATCACAAGAAGCCCTTGCATGAAATTACCAAAATGTAAGTGTGACTATTATCGTGCTCAAGAGTTTCAAAATCAGGAATGGTGACATCTTCATCTTTGCTACCGCGACATCTATGGGTCAAGGAATAAAGTTTTTTTGCAGCGGAAACCAAGTCCATTCTTAAATGACTAACCACTAGCCCAAAATCCCCATTACCACCAGCAAATCTTACAAATTCTATTTGAAAGAAACATGAATCTCAAAAAAATGCACACAACTGCAGAAAAATATGATTAATGCTGATGTGTACCTCTTGCAAGCAGACAAATGCACGCAAAACTATCATAACTGAAAGCCTCAGGAGTTGCCAAGTCGCACGTGATTTCCATGAGTCTCCCTACCAAAAGTTCCACAAACCTTAAACTTCCAAACAAGCTTCGATATATCATCCTGAGGCACACTCAATTGCTGATTCTTTATAGACTTCCGCAGTTCGAAGAAAAACTTCGGGTCTTGAAGTTTAATATACTCACGTATCACACCTTCGTGTTCAGGCACCCAGTTCCGCGGGAACGGCGTATAATCGCAAGATGGAATCATTGACATGTGAGAGAACTGCACACCGTCAATGGCATCAACAAGCCCCATTCTCAACAGATCAGCATACTCTGGCGACTGGTTTCTGGTGCTCTCCCTCAGTGGACGGCTGAGATCACGCGATGCAATCTTATACACTTTAGCTCGAGATTTCAGCCGGTATCTTGCCGCATAGAGTTTGGCAATAGAGCTCCGTATAACGTAAGCGCACAACCCAACTATTTTCTTGCGGTTATCGGCGTATTTATACCAATCCGCCATGGTTTCTAATAGCTTGTTCATCTGAGAATTTGTGTGAGCCTGGCCTGAATATAGCATTGGTGTGCAGGGGAGAGGCTCGGGATCCTTGTCTCCTTTGACAAGTTCAAGTCTCCTGAACTGGCTGATGCATTGATTCAAGCTAGCCGTCACAGAAAGCAATGTTCCGACGCCTTTTCTGCTTACAACGGTGCCGCCGGTAGCAGTATAATGTAGAGTCGGGTAAATAACTCTTCTGGTGATTACATGATCCAAGAATTGAATTCCCCTTGTAATGTGCTCAATCTCTACTTTCGAATTTTCCAGTCTTAACCCGAATTTGGTTTCGCAGAACTCGATCAAATCCTTTCTTAGCTCAACTGCGTGTTCTCTTGGTCCTCGAATCCCAACCAAGATGTAAGAACCATACCTAACATAGTCCATTCTCCTTGTCTTCTCCGGCCCGCTCGACGGCACAAACTCGGGCCAGGCTGGGTTATGGCAGCCATCATCCATGGACTCTTTCCATATGGAATCGAGCTTGGAAGGGCGAAAATACTTTGATATTCGATCTTCCATCCAGCTGTCTAAGTCGGTGAGGCAAATGTTAGCAAGCAAAGGGCTCAGGATGCCACAATGGCCGTAACGGGGAACCCAATCAGCCTCTTCGGGCGCAAAGCTGAAGAAAGTTCTGAGCCAGTATGGATCAGGCTTCGGCTCATTCTCGTTCAGTAGCTTCTTCTTTCTGCTTTTTCTAAGTATTTTCCGCTTCATTCTTCTCTTGGTCAATTTGTCGAGCACCTTGTCTTCCCCTCTGGAATTGGCTTTGACGGGTGTTCTGAGAGCTGATTTAATCAAGCTTAGTACTCTACGATCTCCGACCCCCTTCTCTAAGGAAGAGATAATAAGCTCCGGCGTGAAATCATCGGCGATATCTGTGAGATCGCACTTGATGAACCAAAGGTATCCTGCGAAGTTGGAACGAATGGTGCGGATGACGGTGTGGGGGGATCTGCCGGGGCGGAATGCGTGCGATTTTGGGGAGAAACGGGATTCAAAAATGGGCTCAAGAACGAGGAGGAGGAGCTCCTGGAGGACGTGGTCTTGGAAGGGAGGAGGGGAGGATTCCAGCAGAGCGAGAAACTTACGCTTGGAGATGCGTCGGGTAGAAGGCGGATCATTGGGCGATCGGAGGATGAGGTGGGTGGCGGCGCCCCATCGGTGATTTCCGGCGACAGCCGATCGACTTAGGGCGAGGAGGGAACGAAGCTCGGAGACATGGATTGCGTTTCTCGGCGGAAACGAGCCGGTGAGATGGGCGCATGAGCGTTGGTAGGCGAGAATCCAGAGGTCAAACTTCTTGAGGAAGCCGGTGAGATTGGGGAAGGAGGGGTGGAGGTGGGAGAGGGAGAAGGAGCGGACCCAGAGATCGGAGCAAACCTGGATAGGATCCTCGCGCATGAGATTATAGGGGTTCTCTTCGTCATCTTGTTGGTGCTGGAGTTGAACGGTGCCAGTGGGAATAGGACGGCGGCGGTACCCTGAAAGGGTCGACAGATCGAAGGAGACGATACTGATTAGAAAGCTGGGAAGGCGGCGGTGACGGTGGTGTCTAAGGGGTGGAAAAAGCATCCCCTGCTTCTTGGGTTTTAGTAGGGATTCATTAGGGTTAAAGCAAAAGCCGAACTGACACGGGGAGAGCAATCTGGTATACTGGTCTTACATGTGATTCCATCTTCTCCATTGTAAAGCTACCTTTCGTCTCCCCGGCGGGCCGCAACTGTCGGCGGGGACAGCGTCCTCTTCGCCGGAGACTAGTTAGCGCGCTAAACACTGAAATAAATAGGCCAAATTATGCAATGTTACAAGAGTCTTTCAAAAGTTAAAATATTCACGGTCTATTCGCTATTGATATTTGTATTTCAAAAAAAATTATTCCCAATATTTTTAGATAATTGTTATGGCAAATCTATTTTGAATATGTGCAAATCAACTTTTTAAATAAAAACTCTTAAATAATTATTTTAAATGTTACGGTAAAATTGATTGAGGTAAATCATTTTCCCATCACGTCGACAGGAGCGAGCCATACGCGACGACACTGTCACCACCCCCGACGCCTCTCTCTTCGTTGTCGCCGCCAACGCCGCCAACACCGTCAACACCTACCGCCAACGCCTACCGCAAGCCTTACGTGATGACACCTATTACACATTCTCGTTTCTGACAACTGCGGGAGCTCTAGATTTATTTATTTCGAACAGTCTCGCTCATCTTCAGCTCCTTTGATCTGAAGCAAGCCGTATATTTAAACTTTTCTTTCGTATTTCTCATCTTCATCATTTGTTTTCGTATTTCTCCAGTAAAGAGAAAGAATTTCGAAAAGTTGCACTCATCATTAAAAGGAAATTTCTATGATGAATTTGAAACTTTCGTAATATGTTAAATTTTATAATATTGTTGTTAAACTATTTGTTCATATTTGCTAAAAATTTTTTAAAAAATTTGTATTGATTTGCACATATAAATTTTTGGTTTGCTCGTAAAATTGTTTTGCACTTATCCAAAATTAATTTGCTCATAACAATCACCTATTTTTATTCGCACTTAAAAATCTCTTCATTAAAAATAATTTCCTACCTTCGGAATTTTCTTCTCCCAAAAATGTCCTCTCTCAATTAGGTCATTGTTTTGATATCTTTCTAATATTCGTCTTTTTCCTCTCTATTTTTCCTTTGTCAACTGATGTTCAATTGAATTGATCAGCAGACCAAAGGTTAGAGCAAAGAAGAGAGAGAGTAGCAAACAGACCCTAAGAGTTTTAGCTGGATGGTCTCACCATGTATACGAAAATTTGAAAAAACTTCTCCGCAATCAAAAATAGTTGAGCAAGATACAAGGAAGAATTCACTTGACGAGTATCTGACTAGCAGGGGAAGGGGACTGAAGACTTCAAGACAACACCAGTTGTTTCCCAGAAAAGAGGTGTCATTCTCGGTATTTATGTGGTCCTATTGATATGCAAATCCTGGGGGGCATGAGAATATTCAACCCTGCGAGGTTGCCTCTGTACGTAAACCTGACAATTATGACGGCTATGGAAAGATCTCTGTCATATTGGTGAGATGTTGCCATTTGTCACATATCTGGAGAGTAACTGTGATACTCGCACTTGACCTCAAATGCTCATGTTGTTTGACTTTGTCTTGGCTTTTGACTTTGACCTTTGTCTATGTGGCATGAATAAAACCACCCTTGACAAATATGAATTGTACAATAGTGATATTTGCTTTGACTACATCTCCTTATTGGACTCCACAAATTTTGATTCTCTTCTTCCTTCGAGTGCATCAAACAACTACCCCAATAAAAAAAACACGCCTTTTTCGGTGAGGGGCTCTCCGAAAAGGTGTTCTCGTCGGAGCATTCTATTTTGGTAATTTTAGCGCCGGATAGTTTAGGTGTCTTTCTATCTTGATTTACGACCGATTTGGACCACGATTATATCTAGAAAATGAGATTTTGGATTTTTTTTGTGGGTGTGAATAGCCAAAATTGAACTTTTTATAACATTGATCTTACTTTATTGCGGTATTACCTCAAAAAAAAACATGTTTATATCTGACATTAGCATTGATGGGACAAAATAATTTTACAAGCAAAGGAGGTGCGGATAGCACACTCTCCCCTGATCTCATCATCTTAAATGGAGATCATGGGGGAACCGTTTGCGCGCGGAATCCCGTCTGGGGTCAACCGTTGGGGTCGGCCTTTCCCTCACAACCGACTGGCCTACGAGGTCGCGCCTCGCGGTGCGGCAATCCCGCTGGCCACCTTGGCTAGCAGGAGCCATCCCTCTCGCGACCTCCGCGGGAAATGTCGAGCATGGCCAGTCGTGCCCCACCCGCCTCCGGGTGCGGTCGGTCGGCCGCTCCCCTCTCGGGCCGACTCATCTCGGTCGCGTCGTGCGGCCGGCCGCCGACATACGTCGTGGTCGGCGCCCGGAGTCGACGTCGGGGCCGTGCCCGGCGGCCGATGCTGAGATCGTCCCCAGCAACCGGCGCCGAGCTCGCGTCCGGCGGTGAGCGGCAGGGCCATCCCCGGTGCGCCGCCCAAGTGTTGTCGGACGGCCCTCTCCGGCCGGCCGGCCTCACCCCTAGTTAGAGCTGCGTCGGCGGCCCGCTGTCCTCGCCAGCGTCGGCCACCTCCTCAAAGGAGGGTTGACCGCCTCTCTTGCCCTCCTTGGGCGTTTTTCCCGTCGTTCGATCGTTTTTCTACGATCATGACGTCTGATGCGTGTGTAACCACCTCCAATAGCAGGGGGACGTGTTTTCAGTGGAGGTCTGCATTTAGTAAAATTAAATATGCAATTGAAATTCCCCCAAAACTATACTCATAATTATGATGTTGATGGTTACGGTGTGCGGATAGCCGCGTAACTACTGTAACCACCCCTTGGAGGCTATAAAAAGGCCCTCAAGCCTCCTCGTTTCCCAGCTTTCTCTCCTCTGCTTTCTTCCTCCTCAGACTAGAGTTTTGTCAGATTCCTCCTACAAGCCACCTTCGAGCCACCTTCGAGTCACCTTCGAGCCACCTCCTCTCCGCCAGAAATTCGCCCAAGTCCACAAGTGTGCGACAAAAAGGAAAGTCATACTACAGTAAGCACTTGTTCGTTCGCATCTCCATAACAACTATCCTCACACTGAGCAGCCTGTTAGCCGCCATGAGCTCAAGAATCTCTCTTCCCCCCCCCCCCCAAGTGTAACGAGGAACAATCTGTTGCCCTCGATTCTCTAAAAAGTTGTAACCGCAAGAAAATTGTGGATTTTGATCGGCACAAACCCGATCGCGCGGATGCTGATACACCTGAAATAGATTTACATATTAACACAAGTGCACGTATTAGATGAAGTAATATAAAGTGAGTTATGATCATTCTCACGGAGAAGTGATTAATTTAGCGCTAGCAAATACTAGCTCTATCTTTTCTTTAAATTCAAGCAGATTGATTTATAATGAATTTTGATAATAGAAAAATAAAATAAGATAATATCAAAACTAAATAATGCTTACTTAAGAATATTTTTATTAATTTAAAAAAATAATCTTGTATATTGATTTCCTTTGTCCATTGTGATGAGTTTTTAGAGTGATTCTTTATAAAATGCTTGATTAACTATCATGCAACTATTTGAAAGTGGACTTCATCATCTTTTGATCTCTAAAATCCGCCTACCCTAATTACCTTAGTTATCTCTAATTTAGGTAGAAAAAGGATAACATGAAGCACACAAATCAATGTTGCTAATACAAGATAAAATCTATTTCTTTCTTTATTTTATATTGAAATTTATGTTACACTTACGACACTTCTCTCTCGAATTTTGCAGCGCAGTATAAAGATGAAATTTGGCTAAAGATTAATTTACGCGACTTCTCTCTCGAATCATGTCGCGCAAAAAAGATTCAATTCTAAAATATCATAACTCCTCTCTCGAATCTCGCCACGCGATTTAAAATAAGAATACTTAATCCAAAATTTTCATAAAATGAAAACATAAATTCACTAACGATAGTTATTCACACAATCATAAAAGAAAAATTTAAATCACAACATCACAACAAGGCAAAGTACTCCCAATATACAAGACTTAAAAATTTAGTTCATATTTGAGAAAAAACTACACGCAATTAAAACGATATTACAAAACATGCTGATTAAAATCAAACGTTGTAGGAATTTTCTCCAGATTTTTGGTTTATCCGCCGACCTTCTTCTTTTCCTCTAACCGTTTCTCCTCTGAATGATGAAAATTATTATGATAATGAAGATCCACAATTGTTCCATGAATTTTTTCCTCCATCCTCCTTTATATTGCTAGTCAAGCTCCTCTTTATCAACCTCTCAATTTGCTTCAGTCAAAGATCTCAAAAAATTCCTTTTCTATTTATTCAAAGTTATCTTTTTAGTGGAAATTTCTTTTAATCAAATTTTATAGAATTTCAAGCTCTTCTAGATGATAATTTTGCTCATTTATTGCTTGTCAAAATTGAGCAAAGGTCCCACATTTTTGTATTTGAAATTGGTGGAATTTGAATTTTAAATTTTAAAATTCAGATCCAGACTTGTTGCAATAACTAAAACAGGCTGTTGTAACAATCTGCGCAACCCAAAATATAAGTTCAGCTTTACTTCTCCGGATCGAATTCTTCGACGTTTCTATCAAAAGAACATAGGAAAAAAAAAACCAAATTAATCCCAAATAAAATAAATATGAATTTACTTATATTTTTACTCATTTAAATCATTTTTTCTCATTATGATTAATATTAAATCAGAATAAAGCTCCAGACAACTTCTTTTTGGAAAGTTATCAGATGTGTGTGGGCGCGCACCCGGAGTGCACTCACAAACCTAGTGCATGCACGCTGATGTGCACTTGCGCGTTGCGCACCCTTTTGCTTGTGTGGGTGTTCATACCCCATCTCGGTCTAGGAATAACATTCTGGTTAAGGCGGAAGCAGTTGTTCGCTGAACATACCCCTTCCCCCCCCTTAGATTTGCCTATAAATAGGATCTCAAGGCACAAGTTGAAGGCACCTTTATCCTCCCTATGGTGGGCAAGTTCAATGTCCTCTTCATTTGTGCCAAGCTCAGCAATGGCTTTAGGATAGAAAGTTCCTATAGACTT
This sequence comes from Platanthera zijinensis, assembly GCA_039513925.1. NCBI lineage: Eukaryota > Viridiplantae > Streptophyta > Magnoliopsida > Asparagales > Orchidaceae > Platanthera > Platanthera zijinensis. Next base: position 137,836,806 of record CM077098.1, read on the forward strand.
CCGGGTGTGTGAATGTACCTTCTCATTGTATTACGCGAGTCGTGTTTATAGGAAGTCTAGAGTTGTTCCTTGTCCTCACTAGTCCCTTCTCGCCAAGTCCCACGTGAGTCGACTACTAAACTAGTAACCTTAGGTCATCCCCATGGTCCAAACTCAGGAATCAATTTTCATGGATTCAACATTTTAGTGCGGTGAGCGTGAACCGTGGCTGGAGAAAGAAACTTTAGTTCCAGACCTCACATCGAGCCATGATGAGAAGAATTTGAGACGAGTTCTAGTTTAAGCGAGCTCCAGTTATAGAAGTTCTAGCTGGGGCGAGTTCCAGTTCAGGCGGGCTCCGGCTAGGCGAGCTCCTGCCTAGGGGAGCTCTCATTTAAGTGAGTTCCTGCTGAGACCAGTTCAGGCTGGATCCAACAAGGTTAACTCCAATGTATAGGAGAGTTCTAGACTATGCAATTTCTCGTTGAGGTGAGTCCTAGTTTAGGCGAGTTTTAGTGCAAGAGATATCTATTTTAGGAAAGTTCTAGTTCAAGCGGGCTTTAGCTGGGTGAGTTCCAGCTGAGGTAAGTCCCAGTTTAGGCGTGTTCCTACTCAAACGAGTTTAAACTCAGGCAAGCTCAAAAGGGGTGTCTTCTTCATCTCGACGATCTTATTCAGCGAGTCTGTTATGGAGACCTTAGTTGGCGGGCTTAGTCAACTCGCAGGTACCTACTCGCAGATCATCAACTCGAACGTATTATGCTCTCATGTGTTCTACTCACATGTGATCTACTTGCAAGAAGCGAAGTGACTCATGAGTGCGAGGTCCTGTGAAGGCGAGTTCAAGGTTAAAGCTGGACGAGATGAAATTGAGTTTAGGGAGGAATTTCAAGGCCAGACGAGCTTGAATCTGGGCGAGTTGGAGTGTAGAAAATAAAAATTCTGCATAGGGGGTCATATGGTCAAAGGTGATGCTTCGTCTGGATTTTCACCCTTTTTTAGTGCTAATACCTTCTTCATACATAGTCCATATTAACGCTCACAGGTGCTTTGGTAAAACCCATGAGTGCTATCATATGATTTGTAAACAGTATTGAATTTGACGTTTCAACCACAATGACAACCATCACAGAGAGATCCACATAATAGGGTCAAAACAAAGTTTGTATTCCACAAATCCATACTCGCGGGGGATTTTTCTATATTCAGCGAGTTCGTACTCACGAGATCATCCTCCCAACAACCATGATATTCTCTTTTATGTCGCGAGTTCATACTCGTGAGGTCATCGACTCAGCAACTATGATGTTCTATTTAATTCCACGAGTTCATACATGCGAGGTCCTCAATTCAACATTTATGGTATTCTCTTTTATTCCTTTAGTTCCTACTCGCGATGTCTCTGTTTAAGCAAGTATGGATTCTTCTATAGGCCACGAGTTCATACTCGTGAGGTTTTTGCTTTAGCGACCATGAGATTCATTTCATCTCTTCAACATAGATTAGTCTGTGATTTTATTTTCTTGGTGCTCTTTATTTCCGAAAGCTCATCTCACGAGGTAATTAGGTATTCTCTCTTTAATTCCGCGAGTTCAATTTTGTGAGATCATCACTTAAAAGAATATGAAGGATATCTTTAACTTCGCAAGTTCATCTCGCGAAGCCATAGGTATTCTCTCTTATTCCACGAGCTCATCTCGCAAGGTTATAAGATATTCTCTCTTATTCCGCGAGCTCATCTCGCGAGGTCTTCGCTATTCTATTCCGCGACCTCATCTCGCAAGGTCATGGGTATTCTTTCTTATTCTGCAAGTTTATCTCGCGAGGTCATGGGGTATACTCCCTTATTTCACAAGCTCATCTCGCGAGGTATTTGTTGTTCTCTCTTATTCTGCAAGCCCTTCTCGCAAGGTCATGGTGTATTTTCTCTGAATTTCACGAGTTCAAACTCGCGAGATCCTCACTCTAGCAACTATAAAGGAGGTTCATCTTAATTCGGCGAGTTCATATTTGCAAAGTCATCGCTCCAACAACTATAAAGGAGGTTTACCTTAATTCGGCGAGTTGATACTCGCTAAGTCATTGCTTCAACAATTATAGAGGTTATCATTAATTCCGCGAGTTCATACTTGTGAGGTCATTGCTTCAAAACTATGTTCATACTCGAAGGGTCATCTCTTCATAACATCTCTTCAATGACTCATATTGGCAAGGGCGTCTCCATTTACTCATCTATACAAGATCTAGATGAAATGTATATTTGTCAAGTGCTTATTAGTGGTGGGTGTTCTTACTTGGGTAATCTTATTCAATAACCTATACTTCGTGATGACGACTCAAGGGGCTATTACTCATAACTCACTTTAGCGAGGAAAGTTATCATAAATTAGGTCAGGAAAAACATATGAGTTCCTTTATTAGTCATTATATAGATCGATATAAACCTCTCGTTTATGCTTATCATAATATTATGTCTCCATGGTTTTAAACATACTAAAATGTGGACACATACAGTCATACAGATGACATCCCCCGAGAAGAGCGATTTGAAGTCGTCAAGTTGTGTTGTTACCGTAGTCCGAGTCCCAGGACGATCTCCTCTCTTGCATACTAGCTACTTGCCCCCTCGAGTGACTTGAAGTCCTCGAGCCGTGTTGTTATCATACTCTGGGTCCATGACGAGTTCCTCTCTTGCATACAAATTACTTCCTTCCTCGAGTGAGTTGAAGTCATCGAGCGGTGTTGTTGTCGTAGTTCGGGTCCTTGCATGAGCTCATCTCCTTCATACCACCTACTTGCTCCATCGAGTGAGTCAAAGTTCTCGAGCTGTGTTGTTGTCATAGTCCGGGTCCCCTGCACGAACTCCTCTTCTGCATATCGGCTACTTGCCCCCTCGAGTGAGTTGAAGTTCTCGAGCTGTGTTGTTGTCGTAGTTTGAGTACTTACACGAGATCCTCTCATGCAGATCAGCTACTTGCCCCCTCGAGTGAGTTAAAGTCCTTGAGCTGTGTTGTTGCTGAAGTCGTCCTCTCGCATACCAGTTACTTGCCCCCTTGAGTGAGCCCAATCCCTTGACAAAGTTGTTGTCATAGTCTGGACCTATACACATGCTCCTTTCTTGCATGTCGTCTACTTTCCATCTGGGTTTGACTCATCTCCCCCACCACCAGTTGAGCTTGGCTCTTATGAGGTGTCAATGTTTTTCACCACCTCCAGTTGAGCTCGAATCCTGCGAGGTGTCGACGTTTTCTCCACCTCTGAGCTCGACTTTTGCGAGGTTTCGAGTCTTTTCTTCGCCTCTAATTGAGCTCGGCTCCCGCGAGGTGTCAACGTTTTCCCACCACTAGCTGAACTCGGATCATGGGAGGTGTCAGCCCTTCTTTCTCCTTCAATTGAGCTCGACTCCTAGAAGCTATTGACCCATATTCGTCCTCTAGTTGAGCTTGGCTCCTGGGATGTGTCAACCCTTTTTCCTCCTCCAGTTGAGCTCGACTCCCAGGAGGTTTCGACCATTCTTCCTCCTCTGGTTGAGCTCGGCTTCTACGTGGTGTCGTTACTTTCTCTGCCTCTAGTTGAGCTCGACTCTTGTGCGGCGTCAATGATTTCTCCACTTCCAGTTGAGCTCAGCTCTCGCGGGGTGTCGACGCTTCCTCCACCCCCAATTGAGCTCAACTTCTACGAGATGTTGAGGTTTTCTCCACCTCTAGTTGAGCCCGGCTCTTGCGAGGTGTCGTCGTTTTCTCCACCTCCACTTGAGCTCGGCTCCTAGAAGGTGTCAACCATTCTTCCTCCTCCGGTTGAGCTCAGGTCCGGTGAGGTGTCGACCTTTTTCTCAACCTCCAGTTGAGCTCGCATCCTGTGAGGTATCGATCTTCTCTTCCCTCCAGTTGATCTCGGCTCCTGTGGGGGTGTCAACTCTTCTCCACCTTCAGTTGAGCTCCGCTCCTGGAAGGTGTTGACCTCTTCCATCTCTAGTTGAGTTTTCTCCTAGGAGGTGTCGACTCTTCTCCGTCTCCTCTAGTTGAGCTCGTTCGTTTAGTGAAAGATCTGGGAGGTATCGATCTTTCATCATGCTCTTGTTGAGCTCCATTTTGGGAGGAACATTGAGTGGCATGTTCCCTAAAGCCCATCTCTTCAAACCACGAGTCCTACATTGTTTTGTCAAGCTCGTACCGAGCTCGAAAAAACATGGATTATGTATAACCGATAATTCGTCGAGATAAAAATGTCAAAAGAAGACACTGCAAGGGAGTATTCGTTCGGAGTACTTGTGAGAGTACTCGTCGGGATTACTTGGCAACCTCCAGGAGAGTGCTCGGATGGAGTACTCGGCACCCTCCAGGAGAGTACTCGCACGGGAGCCGCTGTTCGCAGACCATACTCCCCTAAATTTGCCTAGAAATAGGACCCCAAGACACAAGTTGAAGGCACCTTCATCCCCCCTGTTGTGGCGAGTTTAGTGTTTGCCTCGCTTGTGCCGATCTCAACAATGATTTTAGGAGGGGAAGTTCATATATATTTTTGGACGAGACCTATTCGCTACAACACATGTGTCTTGTTTGTAGGCAGTCAAGAGTGGTTCCTTGACCTCGCTAGTCCCTTCTCGCCAAGTCTCACGTGAGTCGACTGTTAAACTAGTAACTTTAGATCACCCTTTAGTCCGAACTCAAGAACCAATTTTCAGGATTTCAACACCTATCAATATTAAAACTAACATACATCATCTCTTTATTTTTAACTAGGCACTCACTATGATTTCATTTTGGGAGGACACAAAATACTTGTTCATGCTACTAATGGCGACTAATTATTGAAAATCTACTATTTTTTTTATCATATATAGATTTATAAAAAAAATCAGGCAATTTTTAAAATTTTAATTATTGCAAACTTTATAGAACTTTGGTAATTTTGGTTTAAATTTTGTCTTGCTCTGTCCCTAACAAATGATCTGCACTTGTATTCTCACAGTATGTCATTAACCTAGACAAATCTGTGAACAACAATGTTATACAAAAAAAAAAAAGGAAGTTGTTAAGGGTACCGCAGGTTTGGCTATCCGTATCACATTTTTTTTCTAATTTTTCGTGTCTTTTATAAATATGTCTTGTACATGCATTTTTAGAAAAAGTGTTCAACACAAAATTTGTAGATCTCGACGAGATCTACAACTTTCGTTTTGAACACTTTTCCTAAAAATGTATTTCTAAAAGGCGTGAAACTTGGGCGTATTTTCAAAATGTGCGTACATGCATTTTTAGAAAAAGTGTTCAACACAAAAGTTGTAGATCTAGAACTTTCGTGTTGAACACTTTTCCTAAAAATGCATGTACAAGACGTATTTTCAAAAGACGCGAAAAATTAGTAGAATGTGCTGTGCGCCTAGCCAAAACTGCGGTGCCCTTAACAACTCCTTAAAAAAAAGCCCTCCCCAACTAGCACATCCTGAGCACGACAGTGACTAGGGTCCGGGAGGAGTAAAGTGCAGCCGCTGCACTTTATGGTGCAGTGCGGGCGATCCAACGACTGCGATCACATCTCAGCTTGCGCGGAGATACATGCTCACACTGCATGCTCACATCAATTCGCTTTGAGACGTGTGCACTAAGATCTACATATATTTCTGCATGCTCACATCCGTTGAATCACAGTAAAAAAAACAACAACAGCTGGCATCCGTTGGATCGCTGTGGACTGCTGTCTCCGGACCCGAATGACAAATGTAATCTTCGACGTAATTATAAGGGCGTAATCAATGGCAAATTTGCATCACTGTTCGTAATTGCTCCATCACCGTCCATTATTCATCAGACCAACTGATCGCAGCTTTTCGTCCAGGAGCTTAGTTGTATAGTGCACCATTTTCTGTCTGTATTCAGAGAAAATGAAACCCGCGTTGTCCGATTAAAAGGGAGATCGACTGAATTCCAATGAGGCACGCCGCATGGAATCCGGAGTCAGAGATCCTTTTCTTGCCGGAATTCCTTCTCGTTCGAGCAGTCCGACATCATCACTAGTTTCCGTATCAGCCCAATCTCCGACAATGGCCGACGGATATCCGGCGGCGGAGAACGCTGCATCCAGAGAATCCGTTCAGGATCGAAGCTACTGGAGATTCTCCAAGACCGATTTCTTCCCCGAGTCCTCCTTCCGCAGCTGGAGCTCCTACCGCTCCGCCCTCTCCCACACAGGCCCTCGCCTCCGCAACCGCCTCCTCCATCGCTCCTCCGATGCCGATGAGGTTGACGTCCTCCGCCGCCGCAGTGAGAACTCCATGCGGCGATGCCTCACCTGGTGGGACCTCGCCTGGCTCGGCTTCGGCTCCGTAGTCGGTACTGGGATCTTTGTACTCACCGGCCAAGAAGCCCGCCTCGATTCAGGCCCAGCGATTGTGCTCTCCTACGCCGCTTCCGGCCTCTCTGCTCTCCTCTCGGTTTTCTGCTATGCCGAGTTTGCGGTCGAGATCCCTCCGCCGGAGGTTCTTTCTCATACCTCCGCGTTGAGCTCGGCGACACTGCCGCCTACCTCGCCGCCGCCAACATCCTTCTCGAGGCCCTTGTCGGCGCCGCCGGACTCGCCCGCTCATGGACTTCCTACTTCTCCACTCTAATCGGCCGCGACTCCGATGCGCTCCGCATTCACGCTCCATCCCTGGCCGAGGGTTTCAACCTCCTCGACCCCATAGCCGTCGTCGTTCTCATTTCCTGCTCCACCATTGCCGCCCTGGGCACCCGCAGAACCTCCGTTCTCAACTCGGTCGCGTCAATCCTCACCATCTTCGTCATCGCTTTCGTCATAGTCGCCGGATTCGCCAACGCCAAGCCCGCCAATCTCTCCCCATTCTTCCCCTTCGGCGCCAAGGGCGTATTCCGCGCCGCCGCCGTCGTGTATTGGGCATACACCGGCTTCGATATGATGGCAACCATGGCGGAAGAAACCAAAAACCCAGCGAGGGACATCCCCATTGGCTTAATTGGATCCATGTCTGCGATAACCGTAGTTTACTGCGTCATGGCATTTGCGCTGGTGATAATGCAGAAATACTCCGAGATCGATACAAACGCCGCCTTCTCCGTCGCGTTCGCCGCCGCCGGGATGAAATGGGCTAAGTATTTAGTTGCCCTCGGTGCGCTCAAGGGAATGACCACCGGAATGCTCGTCGGTGCGCTCGGCCAGGCACGGTACACGACTCAGATCGCTAGGGCACACATGATTCCCCCATTCTTCGCTCTCGTCCACCCGAAGACAAAGACGCCCGTCCATGCCACTGCTCTTGTAACACTGTCAAGTGCCGTCATCGCCTTCTTCTCCAGCCTCGACGTCCTCGCCGGAGTTTCCTCCATTAGCACCCTGTTCATCTTCATGCTCATGGCCGTGGCCTTACTAGTCAGAAGATACTATGTAAGAGAACTGACTCCAAAATCCAATCTATTGAAGCTCAATCTCCTCCTCCTCTTGATCATCGGTTCCTCCGTGGGGATTTCGGCCTGCTGGAACTCAGGCGCCAGGGGCTGGATTGGGTATGCAATTGCTGCGCTGCTCTGGTTCTTGGGCACGTTTGGGTTGGCTGTGGTGATTCCTCAGCAGCGCGTGCCTAAGGTGTGGGGAGTTCCGTTGGTACCTTGGCTGCCGTCGGCCTCGATAGTGACTAACATCTTTCTCATGGGATCGCTTGGGTACCAAGCATTTGTGAGATTTGGAATCTGCACTGTGGTAATGCTGATCTATTATGTTCTAGTTGGTGTCCATGCGACCTATGATGTTGCTCATGAGGAGGAAGATGATAAAGTGGAAGGCTTCAAGGCTGAAATGGTCGGCAATGGAGCTTAAAGAGTAATGAGATATCAGGTAGTTTCACTGATTTTTTTTTTTTTTTTTTTTATATAGTTTGGGAATGTGCTCGAAATAGAGAGCATTCTATGAATAAAACAAGATTGTTATATGATGATGCTCATCACAATCACCTAATGCCAAAAAAAAAACTGAGCATCTGAAGTTGTGGTAAGAGCATGATTGAAAACTGTTATCTAATGGTCCATTCAGTATTTTTCGCCTAAATGTTAAGTTTAGTTTCTTTTCATTAATTTCAATTTTGAACTGTTTGATTGCTTGTAAAATAAGATATGAAAGAACAATTTTTGGTTTAATTGGTTGTTTATCTTCATTGATGTCAATTCTTGCCGTCCTGGAAGAACTCCTGACGCTAACCGTGACTGCCCTCTTTATTCATGGTCTCTCTCGACGGTCAATCCATTAAGCTGTCTTCAAGCATGAAACATATGCCCACAGGAAATGAAACATATGATATTGTAATACTGAAAATAAAATAAAATAACGTAAATAAGTTGCCACACTGTGGTGTTTTTTTCGGATGCGAGCAAATAATGATGATTTGTTCCACGATGAGGTCGAAATTCTTGAACGTCCAAATCTTTATCTACCTCCCCAATGGTTGGTATGGCCCTCAGCTCTAACCTAGGCGGTATGTTTGGGGCTGTTGCTGTCGAGTTGGGACTGGCGCTGGGTGGATCTTCATAAAAGGATGTCAGATCATCCATGTTGAATATTGGGGAGGTAAAAAATTCAATAGGTAGATCTAAAGAGTATGTGTTCTCACCTAGTCGCTTCCGAATTTGAAATTAGCTAAACTTTTTTTGTTAGCTTATGGTACGTGTCTAGAGTGAATCATTGTTTTATGAAATAAGCAAACACCAATCTCCTTCTGAATGTATAACTCCCAACGGGGACTATCAATCATGAATTTATATTTTTTCAGTAGTTGTGAGCATTATTCTTATGCAATTCTTATAAATAATCAATATGTAATTGATCCTCAAAGTAAATGTGTTCATGGGGTGATAGAGAATGACTGTCAAGTATCTGTGGTATGAGAAATTCATAAGGGTTTGTTCGTTTGGTAGGTTTTGATTGACATGAGTTGGTTTTGACCGAAAACCTATGGCGTAGAGGTTTTGGAATTGGGCTAAAACTAATTCATGTGTTCGTTTGCAAGAAGGTTTTCAGCCACAAGAATTGAATCTGATAATATTTCTGTTCGGTTGCAGGATGAAACTCAGAGACATGAATTGTTATTACACCTTAAAATGCATTCAAATGACACCAAATATTTCAAAATAAGTTAATAAGTCATAAGATAAATAAAATATAGCAGAAATCCGACGTCCGCAAAATGGATTTTGTTGCAATGTCATGTCATAGTTTTGGTTAATGATATAAAGACAAATATCATTACATGTAGCAGTAATCTGATACATGCAAAATAAAACATACAAACATTAAATTAAGTACCTATCTGCGCGCGCAACCAACTCCTCCTAAGAATCTCTGACAAAATCAAGAAGACCTCGCACTTTGTTGCGTCAACACTGAGTAAATCTATTTATTTTATTAGATCATTCTCTGAAAGCTCTGGCATAACAAATAATGTTTGATACATTGTTTCAATCCTCGACCTCGAATGTGCTCTAACCGGGGAAATTTCAACCGAATTTTCCATGTTCTTCGCAATATGAGTGACAACTTTTGCAATCATATCATTAAATGATGTTTTTTTGGGTTTCTTCTTCCTTCGACTACTTGACTCTGTCATAACATTCTCATGAGGAATATCTTCCACGTTAATATCATAAGATGATTCCACTCCCATTGATGCATAGCACCAACGTTGTTAGGATTGCGATCTGGATCGTAGGATCACACAATACTACGATCCAGAATTTTAAAATCGATCTGAATCGTATTCAAGATCGAACTCCTGCGCAACCCACGTAGAATCGTGCGTTGGGTCGTAGAATCGCGATCCATGCACGATCCTAGTTATCTAAGCAGACCGTGCGTAAATAAAAAAAAACTAGTGCCTCTCGCGTCTTTGCTTCCCACTCTTGTGGTCTCTCCCCTCACGTCTAACCCTTCCAAAAACCCGATTCTCTTCTTTGTGTGCTTCGACGACGTCGTGCTTTCTCCGGCGAACAAATCTTATGCTCTCTCTGGTAAACAAATCTCGCGCTCTCTCTTGCGAAGCTCCACCTGGAGCACTCCACGCCTGATATTTTCGGCATCCACAGAGCAGTTCTCCGTTGTCATCCTTCTCTCCGCTGTGCAGCAACCCAGTTCGTCTTTCGAACCTTTTCAGATCGGTATTTTTCCCGCTCTCTTCCCTTTTGTGTTCGGTTTCCTCATTCCTTGTTCCACTCTTTCGTCCATGCAGTGTTCTATTTTCTGGATATTATAATTTTTTATCTTGATATTATTTTTTTGGGTCTGGATATTATTAATTTTGGATCTGGATTTGGGGTGCAAGTTTAGTTGAGTCAACTCGAAAAACGCTCGACTCGAGCTCGAGCCTGTGGAGCTCGAGCTCGATAACGAGTTAAGCTCGAGCTCGATAACGAGTTAAGCTCGAGCTCGATTACGAGTTGAGCTTGAGCTCGACAAGTTTGAGCTCGATTACGAGTTGAGCTCGATTACGAGTTGAGCTCAAGCTCAAATATTATTGTTCACGAACTCGCGAGCCGGCTCGTGAGCTTTTTATTTCTACACTTTTTTTAGAAAAATAAAAATATAAAGAAATATGACTCATGAGCTAAAAAACTAGTGAACTGCTCGAGCTCGATAAGTAGGCATTGAGCTCGAGGCAGGATAAAACGAGTTCGTCGAGCTCGAGATCGAGCTCGAAATGATTAGCTCGAGCTCGAGCTTGGAAATTTTGCCAAGCTCGACTTGAGCTTGACTCGTTTGCATCTTTAATTTGTATATTGTTTTTCCGCATATTGATTACTGATATATCATTCTTACTTGCCCATTCTCTTATGGGTTACTTATTTAGCACTGTACAGTCAACACCCATATATACACTTCAGAGTTCAGACTTATTCCAATTCAGAAAGTCTAGACCATTATAAATTTGACATATTGTGCTGAGTATAGGAATGTTGGATGTATTTAAACCTTTCTCAAGTATCGGAGAGAGATTCATGTTCTTACTATGATACTATCAGAAGTTTGTAATGTTGTTCCGTAGCTTCATAGATCAATCAAAACTTCAGACTTAACACTAACAGAAGTTTGATGAAGATATGGTCGATGTATCTGTTAAGAATTGTACTTATGGTTTATGATTGATCTTTCGGCTGTCAAACAAAAGTACAAAACTATTATTTGATATTTTATAATGATGTTGTTACGGATCCCCATGGGGGGATCACCTACAAGCATCGCGAGTCACGAGTGGCGCGCCTGAATCTTTTATTTCCTATTAATATTTTATGCATGCTTTTTGTAGTTTTAACCTCACCCTTATTAAGCCTTGTGAGGGGAAAATTATGCCTTTTGGTTTATGATTTGAACTTTATGTTGGAGGCTTGGCTAAAGAAAAAGGGTAAGAAGGAATTAAATCATTTCTCCCCTCTCTCTACTTTCCGCTCTCTCTACCCTTCTCGTTTCCGTCCTAGTCGAACCTGCCATTTTCCCGATTCGCCTCCAGTCGTACGACTTCCAGATGCCGAATCACCCGGAGCTCCTCTTCTCCCCTCTCCATCATTGCGCCTAAGGGTTCCGAGAAGGGATCCCCCTCCCCCTCCAGGATTTCCCTCTCCATCCTCCTTGCACGCGATCACAATTTAGGGCTCGGAACAACTTGGTATCAGAGCCACCGATCCTTCTATTTGCCGATCAGCTCGCTTCGACACCGCCGCTCCCTCCCGTTGTCGACTGTGACACCACTCTTGCCCCCTCCCCCCCCCCCCCCCAAAGCCCTCGCTGCTCCGCCAAGTGCAGTCCGCTACCGCTCTAGGCGGAACCCACCCCTTTCTGTCCGCGCCCGCTCCAAGCGGACATTTTTTCGCGCCATTTGTAGACCGTTCTTCTGGGCTCTTCTCTCGCAGGGGGCTCCTTGCTCTCCACCTCCACCGGATTGCTTCCTCCGCTCGACCTTCCTCCCCTTCGGGTTTCTCGCCTAATGGCTGACGAAACTTCGGGAGGCTCGACCTTGGCCTAGATTTTGGAATCCTTCAAAACCATGATGGCAGACAACCATCATACCCTCCTCGCCCTTCTCCGGCCAGAAGACACTCCACCACCCCCACACACCGCCTCCGCCTCCTCTCTATCCGTCCCCGAGATGCCACACCACAACCAGCCGACCGATCTATCGGCTCGCTCCGACTATTCCACAGTGCCGTGTTTTGTGAAGTTGGATTTTCCAATCTTCGAGGGCCGCGAAGATATCCTGACGTAGTTGACCCGTTGTGAGCAATTCTTTGCCACTCAATGCACTCTGTGGGAGTTTTGGCTAGGTGTAGCTTCCTTCCACCTCATGGGTTTGGCACAACTCTGGTTCTCCCAGTTTGAACGGGAGAAGCCTCGCCTCACTTGGGACGACTTCAAGACCCAGTGCAACCTATGTTTTGGCTAGGGTGCAAACGAGTCGAGCTTGGAAAAATTTCCAAGCTCGAGCTCGAGTTCGAGCCAATCATTTCGAGCTCGATCTCGTCGAGCTCATTTTGTCCTGACTCGAGCTCGAGCTCAATGCTTACTTATCAAGCTCGAGCTTCGAGATCGCGAGCTCGAGACGAGCTTGAGCTGCTCACAAGCTTTTTAGCTCACGAGCCTGATTTTTTTTTAAATATAGGAATTAAAAGCTCGCGAGCCGTCTCGCGAGCTCATGAACAATAATATCCGAGCTCAAGCTCGACTCATAATCGAGCTCGAGCTCGTCGAGCTCAAGCTCAAGCTCCACTGGCTCGAGCTCGAGTCGAGTTTTTTTCGAGCCGGCTCATCGAGCTTTCGAGTCGGCTCAACTCAACTTGCACCCCCTAGTTTTGGCCCACCGCTCCGCAGAAACCCTATCAGCGACTTGATCTCCTTGAAGCAGTCCGGCTCTATCGATGACTACTTAGAGCAGTTCCAGGTGCTCCTTCCACGCGCTCTACTGGTTCCGACGGCTCACCAGGTGGACTTCTTCACTGCGGGATTACATGAGCGCCTTAGCATGGACGTTGAGTTCCAAAACCCTCCAGATCTTACCACCGCCTTGAGTCTAGCGCGCACCTGTGAGAGGCGCATCTTGTTGGACCGCCCCCACTCGGGGCACCACAGCAGTGACAACTCTTTCCGGCATTACAGTTAGCCCCAGCCGCCTCAGGGCAGTGCCCCTCTCACATCCGGCTTCTGTCGAACCAGGGGATGGCAGAATGCCGAGCGAAGGGCCTTTGCTTCAACTGTAACGAGACATACACTCATGGCCATCGGTGTAAGTGTCTCTTTTAGCTCGAGGTCAACGACCCTTCAGATGGGGAAGCCGAGGATGACGAGCCAGGGGACCCCGCGATTTCTTTGCATGCCATGTCGGGCCCACACTCTGGGGACACAGTGCAGTTGCCCATCACCGTGGCGGACTACCAGCTACTTGCCTCATGGACACAGGCAGTACGCATAGCTTCATCAACGACCTCACTGCCTAATAGCTTCAACTTCCCATTACCAGTCGCAATTGTTTGTGCGTGGCCGTGCTAAATGTCGCCGCCATGGCCTGCACCGGGGTGTGCCGTGACATTCCGATAATTATGGTGGACTATCATTCTCAGTGGACTTCTTTGTCATCATGCTACGGTGGTTCGAGGCTGTCTTAGGGACGCGTTGGTTGCGTACCCTCGACCCTATTTTGTGGGATTTGGTGGGCTTGATGATGTCCTGGGGCCAAAGCCCTCACTTGATGGTGCGGCACGGCCATCCGACAACGGATGTTGGCCGAGTTTTCTCTCTTCAGCCCAATTCTCTCGTGCAACCTGATCTCTCGGTCATTCTTCATGGGTACAGTGGCACCATGGCCGCGCCTGCAAGGCTTTCCCCCTCGCGCCGTCAAGATCACCACATTTGCCTCTTGCTAAACACGACTCCAGTAGTCGTTCAACCATACCGCTATCCATTTCTACAAAAGTATGAGATCGAGCGGCAGTGCGCCAAGATGCTTCGCTAGGGCATCATCTGCCACAACGTCTCACCATTCTCCTCTCCGGTCCTTTTAGTCCACAAGCAGGATGGCTCTTGGCGTTTTTGTGTGGACTACTGTGCCTTGAATGCGCAAACGGTGAATGATAAGTTTCTCATTCTGGTGGTCGAAGAGTTATGGAATGAGTTGCACGGGGGCCACTACTTTTCTAAGCTGGATCTTTGCTCGGGGTACCATCAGGTCCGTATGTTTCCGGCAGACGTGGAGAAGATGATTTTCCGCACACATCATGACCACTTTGAGTTTCTCGTGATGCATTTCGGCCTCACAAAGGCCCTGTCTTCCAGGCACTCATGAATGATGTATTTCATACTCTCTTTCGTCGTTGCGTACTTGTTTTCTTCGATGATATTTTGGTGTACAACAAGACTTGGGACGCGCACCTCGATCGCCTCAGATAGGTTCTCCAGTTCACACGCTCTCACCGGCTCTTCCTTAAGCGAGCCAAGTGTTCCTTCGACATTGACAAGGTTGCCTACTTAGGGCATATCGTCGACCACTCCGGCGTCTCTGCCGATCCAGTTAAGATTCAGGGGGTTCTCGACTGACCCGTTCCCCAGACTCAGCGGGAGCTTCGCAGATTTCTCAGCCTGATCGACTACTACCGCAAATTTATCCAGGGCTACACGGTGATCGCTGCTCCATTGTTGTCTCTCTTGCGTCGCCATTACTTCACTTGGGACGACTCTGCCACGACGGCCTTTCGATCCTTACAGCAGCCAGCAAGCTTTAGTTATCGGCTCCCGTCCTACAGCTTCCGGATATCGACAAGGAATTTCAGGTGGAATGCGACGCGTTCGAACACGGGCGCGGGACGGTAATTCAATACGAGGGACACCCGATTGCATATTTCAGCTGCATGATGGCCCTCCACCATTGGAAGCTTCCCTCCTTCAAACAGGAGCTCATCGGACTAGCTAAGGTCATCCACCATTGGCGGCCCTACTTGTGGGGGCGTTCCTTCATTATCCGCGGTTCCGCACAGACCATTTCAGTCTTAAGTACTTACTGGAGCAACTCTTGACGACAGTACCGCAACACCGTTGGGTGAGGCGCCTTTTGTGCTACGATTTTTGGGTGGAATTCAAGGCGGGCCACCTGAACCGCACAGCCGACGCTCTCTCCCGCCACGACTCTCCAGATGCACTCCTCTACGCCGTGTCCGAGCCATCGTCCCCGGTTCTCCCTCGCCTCCGTCAAGAGATCCACGACACACCCACTCTCAGCGAGTTGTTGTGCCGCATTCAGGAGGGGCGTCTTCCTCCGCATTGGACAGTCCGTGACAACGTCATCCTATACCGGGACCGTTTCTACTTGCCCGCTACCTCCTTACTGATTCCAAACATTCTAGCTGCCGTCCACGACCATACACATGAAAGGGTCCGCAAGACCCTTCAGCGCATGCGCGCCGAGTTCTTTTGGCCGAGACTCAAACAGAGTGTCCAGACTTATATTATAGCATGCATGATCTGCCAGCATATCAAGATGGAGTCTCTTTCACCTGCCGGTCTCCTGCAGCCCCTCTCAGTTCCGACACAGATCTGGGCGGACATCTCGATGTACTTCATCGAAGGGCTCCCTCCTTCTCGGGCCACTATGTCATCTTTGTCGTTGTTGATTGTTTCTCCTAGGGGTTCACTTCATTGCCATAAGCCACCCCATCACCGACCCCTCCATTGCCTGTGCATTCTTCGACCAGGTGTTTCGCCTCCACGACCTACCAAAGAGCATTGTGTCCGACAGGGACGAGATCTTCACCTCTCAGTTCTGGCAGGAACTATTCGCCCTCTGCGGTATGAAGTTGACCCTCTCCCCAACCTACCATTTGCAGTCAGACGACCGGACCGAAGTGGTCAACACGACGCTTGAGATGTACCTCCACTGCCTTACAGGGGACCGCCCCAAAGATTGGGCCCGTTGGCTGTCGTGGGTAGAGTATTGCTACAATACTTCCTACCACACCGCCCTCCAGACTACTCCTTTCCACCTCATCTACGATCGGGATCCTCCCCGCCTCATTTATGTTAGTGCCTTCGCTCACTCCATCGTTGTCGACACCGAGCTCCACACGCGTGTCGAGATTCTGCTCCTTGCACTCCACCGCCTCATCCAGGCCCAGTCACGGATGGAGACCGCCCACAATAGAAGTCACCGTGAGTTGTCTTTTCTCCCGGGGATTGGATCTAGCTGAAATGCCGCTCCTATCATCAATCCACTGTCTCCAGGGGGGCCTACCAGAAGCTGGGGCCCAAGTTCTTTGGTCCCTTCGAGATTCTGCACCGCATCGGGGGCGTGGCCTATCGTCTCCGCCTCTCCTATGATGCTTAGATTCACAATGTCTTTCATGTGTCCCAGTTTTGAAGCCTTTCGTTGGCGACCCTCCAGCAGCACCCTTGGTTCCACTGCTACCGCTGCCAAAAGACAAGTTTGAGGACAAACTTGATGTTGAGCAGGGTGGAGATGTTATAGATCCTCGTTGGGGGATCACCTACAAGCACCTCGAGTCGCGAGTGGCGCTCGCCTGAACCTTTTATTTCCTATTAATATTTTATGCATGCTTTTGGTAGTTCTAACCTCACCCTTGTCAAGCCTTGTGAGGGGCAATTATGTCTTTTGATTTATGATTTGAACTTTATGTTGGAGACTTGGCCAAGGAAAAAGAGTAAGAAGGAATTAAACCAATTTCTCTCCCGTCTCTCTCTACTTTTCTCTCTCGCTCTCTCTACCCTTCTCATTCCACCTTAGTCGACCCCGCTGTTTTCCCGATTTGCCTCCAGTCTCGCGACTTCCAGAGACCGAATCACCTGGAGCTCCTCTTATTCCCTCTCCACCATTGCGCCTAAGGGTTCCAAGAAGGGATCCGCCTCCCTCTCCAGGATTTCTTTCTCCATCCTCCTTGCACACCGTCATAATCTAGGGCTCGTAACAGACGTGTACTTTTTATTTGCTAATGTAGAACTTAAAGTTATAACTATGTTATTTTTTAGTTTTCTTTGTTTGCGTTTTTTGAATTTTGACATATTTATTTAACAACTGATTAGTTTTTTTTTTTTTACTTTTTTGTGTTATTTGTTTGTGTATAAAAAAAGAACAATGAACCTTATGAGTTGTATTTCTTGTATAAACTTTAAGTATTAGTACAAATATATACATACAGAGGAAAAGAGAAATCCTAACAAATACAATATGAGACTAAACCTAAGACAAACTTGGGCTCATAAATGGGCCACAATTACAATGAGCTTTTACATAATTTTCTACTATCTTTTAACACTCCCCCGCAAGCTGGAGCATACAAATCATAAGCACCAAACTTGGATAGAAACTGTTGATACAATGGTCGAGGTAGAGCCTTGGTAAAGATGTCTGTAACTTGCTCGGAGGCTGGAACATGTTCCAATTCAAGTTTCTTCAGTTGGACCTTCTCCCGGATAAAGTGACAATCAACCTCAATGTGTTTTGTTCGCTCATGGAACACAGAGTTCTTCGCAATATGTATAGCAGCCTGACTGTCGCAGAATAGAGTAGCAGGAGAGGAGAGTTTGACACCCAAATCACAAAGAAGGCTCTCTAACCAGGTAAGTTCAGACACGACAGCAACCATAACACGATACTCGGCTTCAGCAGAAGAGCGAACAACAACCAATTGCTTTTTGCTGCGCCATGTGATGAGATTTCCTCCAAAGTAGGTACAAAAACCAGTGGTGGATCGTCGATCGTCAACCGAGCCCGCATAATCAGCATCAGTGTATGCAACAAGGGATAAAAGGGGGATGACTTGTATACCAACCCTCGTCCCGGGGCAGCTTTCAAGTACCTAAGGATGCGTTCGACAACATGTAGATGAGATATTCTTGGTGAATGCATAAAACGACTAACCACTCCAACATCAAAAGAGATATCGGGCCTTGTAACTGTTATGTATATCAGTTTTCCTACAAGGCGCCGATAATATTCAGGATTTGTAAGTATAGAATCTCATTCGGTTCCATGAGCATTTAGCGTGTGGTTGACATCCATAGGTGTTTCTGCGGGTTTACATCTGGAATAACTAGCATCCTGAAGAAGGTCAAGACAATATTTCCGTTGAGATAGGACCATGCCATCAGGTCTTCGAGCAACCTCAAGTCTAAGGAAGTATCGAAGGTTTCCCAGATCTTTTGTTTGAAAGACAGAGTTTAAGTGTTGTTTGATCTGTTGTATCCCGATAGAGTCATCGTCAGTTATCAAAATATCATCCACATAGACTAAGAGAATTACAGTCTCTGTTGATCGATGACGGGTAAAAAAAGAGAAGTCGGCCGAGCTTCGCTGAAAGCCAATATTACGAACAACCTTGCTAAATTTTTCAAACCAAGCTCGAATGGATTGTTTGAGACCATAGATATTTTTACGCAGTCGGCACACCCTAGACTCCCCCGTGGTGTCAAACCCGAGAGGTTGGTTCATGAAAACCGTCTCTTGAAGATCATCATTAAGAAATGCATTTTTAATGTCCAGCTGATATAGTGGCCAGCGACGGTGAACAACAAGTGAGATAAGAACCCAAACAGAATTTAGTTTGGCGACAGAGAAGAAAGTCTCCTCATAGTCCAAGCCCTGTTGCTGAGTGAACCCACGAGCCACAAGACAGACTTTGAGGCGATCGATAGTCCCATCCAGAGCATGTTTAATGACAAATATCCATTTACAGCTAACGCAGGACTGGGCAGACAAAAATGGTACTAAATCCCAAGTATGATTAGCCCAAAGGGCTGACATCTCAGCTTCCATTGTCGCACACCACCTAGGGTGTTGGAGAGCCTCCTGCACAGTGTTAGGCAGAGAAATAGAGGAATAGCAAGAGCAAATTTGAGCAGAGGAGGATAGAGCCGATGTAGGGAAATATAGTTGACCAGAGGATGAGCCGTAGAGGCGGGGGCAGGGTCAGCTGGCCGCGAGATAGTACTGGTAGACGATAGCAGTGGCTGGGCTCCGGAATTCAGACTACAACGAGTGTAGACACGGATGAGAGGTGGTTTGGGTGCTGGTGGTTTCACGTGGGGTGTTGGAAGTAGAGGAGGTAGAGAAGTCGTGACTGGGATAGCAGGACGAGGCACATGGTGCACACAAGGAGGTACAGAAGTGGATGACAGAAAAGGTTGGTATTTCAAAAAAGTAACATCAGCGGACACAACCACTTTCCAGTCGACAGGAGAGTAACACATATACCCTTTTTGAGTGCGAGAGTACCCTACGAAAACATACATTTGGTTGTACGGGGGGCAAATTTATCTGTAGGTGGACCAAGGTTATAGACAAAGCAAACACACCCAAACACCCAAGGTGGGAGAGGAAACGGAGATTGAGAAGGAAAGATGAGGCTAAATGGAGTGACGAAGTTGAGAACGGAGGAAGGCAGACGATTGATGAGATGACACGCAACCGAAACTGCAAAGTTTCAGTATTCGATGGGTACCTGCATCTGAAGCATTAAGGAGCGGGCAACGTCAAAGAGATGCCTATTTTTGCGCTCAGCAACACCATTTTGTTGAGAAGTGTAAGCACAAGATGTTTGATGTATAATGTTAAATTCAGCACAAAGTGAGGCGAACGTTCGGCTCGTATATTCTTGCGCATTGTCAGTGCGGATAATATTAGGCGGGGAAGAGAACTGAGTACGAAGTTCAGTAACGAACGTATAGAATATAAAAGTGAGTTCGGTAGATCCTGTAGTAAATATAACCATGTCACTCGAGAGTAATCATCAATAAAAGTAACAAAGTAGCGGTACCCAAATTCACTAGGGACTTTAGAATGGACAATGGATAAAGGAGTACTACTCCGATTACAGACAAGACTAAAAGAAACTCAATGTTGTTTACCAAAGATATATGACTCACAAGTCACAAGTAAACTCATTCAAGGAGATATCCGGAAGAGCTTTCTTTAGAATCTAGAGGGGAGCATATCCAAGACGACGATGCCACTCAACTGAGGAGACGACAAAAATGGTAGATGAAAGGACATCAAGAAGATAGAGCCCATGAGACAACCTTCTGCTACCAATAATATTCCGCGTTTGCCGATCCTCCACAATAAAAGAAGATGGTGAGAATGTAACATGACAATCAAGATCCTGTATAAGTCGGCTAATAGAAAGTAGGTTGAACGGGGAGCCCATAACATGAAGAACCGAGGTTAAAGAGAGGTTGGGTGTGAGATGGATATCAGCAGCTCCAGAGACAGGGGTGGAGTCGCCGTTAGCGACAGTAATGAACTTGGGATGAGGGGTGACCAAGTATTGCGGCGACTTCTAGCAAGTAATGTGGTGGGTGGCACTAGAGTCCACAATCCAGTGGGAACTCAGAGATAGACAGGTTATACCTTCATTGGCGATGGAAGCCACGGAGCCCGAGGAGCGAGCAATCACCCCTTGGAGTTGCTGAAGCTGGGTGCGGATAGCATCAATGTCAGACTGAGCATTTGAGGAAGTCGAAGTAGAAGCCAAGTGCGGAGACTCGGCCTTCGTAGAAACAACAAGGCGGGGTGGAAGACCATGTTTACGATAACAGGTAGCCTCCAGATTATTTTCCCGATCGCAGAAAGTGCATTTAAGGGGGGTTTTCCAGTACGTCCTCGTCCCCGAGACGAATGACGACCCCCACGGGTTGAGGTACCACGAGTGGAGGGATGTGGTGAAGGTAGCTGGAGAAGAGCTGGAGAGGGAGGCAGAGGAGCCTCGAGTGGCGGAGTGACCTTCAGAAGCATGGAGCAGACATCAAAGAGAGAGGAAGTAGTGGCAGAGGAGAGTATTTGAGCTGGAACACTGTGCAGATGCGGAGGAACCCTTGCCATCATCTGACAATCCCGACAGCTTCTTTTTGTGTCCGTTGGGCAACCAAATCAGTAGTAGGAGGCTGGTGTTGTATTCATGCCTCAACAAGTGTCTTGGCTTTGGCAACGAAGGAAGTTATATCACCAGGTATCCCGAGATCAAGGGATTGAAGATCAGTGATGATGTCAAACAAATGCTGGAGGCTATTTTGGCCAGAATAGGAGTGGAGTTTTCTCCCACATGGACTTAGCCGTGTCATGATACATGACCATCCTGTATGGCTCGGTATCCATGGAGTTGAGAAACCGGGATTGCACATGGCCGTCATCACGAAGCCACTCGTCAGTAGGAAGGGTAGGAGTAGCCCGGGTCAAGTGATGAAACAGTCATTTTGTCTGGAGCACCCGACGAACTGAATGTACCCATTCCACAGAGTTTCTTTTGCCAGTGAGAGATATAGTGGTAATCCTGAGTTCATCCCGAAGATCAGTAGCAGAGGAAGCAGCCCGAGGTGGCAGAGATGAAGCACCAACGGACTTGCCGGAGGCAGTGGTAGAATCCATGAAGCCGCAGGAAGAAGCTAGCCGCAGTGGACAAAAGACAGCAACAGACAGAACTTGCTGCACACGAAGAGGTAGCCGAGCGAGAAGAGGCAACCTGAAGAAAGCGGAGCGGAAAAGAAGAGAAGCCGCACGATCTCAGTGTCACTACAACAACGACAAGAGGCTGCGACCAAGATGCGGAGCCCGCAGTGGGTAGAGAGGCCGCAACGGCTAAGAGAGGCAACCCGCAACCTGAAGAAAGCGGTCGGAGGAGAAGAAGAGAGGCCGCACGGTCTCGGTGTCAACACACCAACGGCAAGAGGCTGCGACCAAGATGCGGAGCCCGCAGCGAGTAGAGAAGCCGCGACGGCTAAGAGAAGGCAGTGCGGGAAGCCCGCAGAGACCAGGGGAAAGCATCAGCGACTTAAGCAAGGGAGGTAAGCCGGAGCGGGAGGGAAGGGAAGCCGCAACGACTTAAGCAAGGGAGACCGCATGGTCTCGGCGAGAACACCAGCAGCACAGAGAGGTGTCGCGACCAAGATGCGGTGCTCGCAGCGGTTCGGAAAG
The DNA here is from genome assembly GCA_039513925.1 of Platanthera zijinensis. Taxonomy (NCBI): domain Eukaryota; kingdom Viridiplantae; phylum Streptophyta; class Magnoliopsida; order Asparagales; family Orchidaceae; genus Platanthera; species Platanthera zijinensis. The sequence goes on from CM077098.1 coordinate 137,858,740, forward strand.
CCGCAACGAGAAGAAGAGGTCGCAGCGACAAGGGAAGAAGTCGCACAAAAAGAAAAGGAGAAAGGAGAGACTGTGGGTAGAGGAAGAGACCGCAGCGAGAGGGCGGGAAGCCGGGCGAGAAGATAGAAGAAAACCGCTCGGTTAGGGGGAAGGGGGCCCACCAAGCCGAGAGGTTTATAAAAAAAACGGGGAGGGGGGTTAAGAAGAGGTGGAAGCCACGAGAGAGAGCAAGAGGAGCGGCAAGAGAACAACTGACCGTGCGGGAAGCTGCGGTTAGAAACAGGGAAGGCCGCAAGACAGAGCGGATAAGCTGGAGACCAAACCGCCCGGTTAACAGGAGAACTAGACGGACAAAAACAGACAGACCGGACCGTATCCCTCTGATACCATGTAGAAAAAGAGAGCAATGAACCTTATGAGTTGTATTTCTTGTATAAACTTTAAGTATGAGTACAAATATATAGGTAGAGAGGAAAAGAGAAATCCTAAAAAATACAATGTGAGACTAAACCTAAGATAAACTTGGGCTCATAAATGAGCCACAATTACAATGAGCTTTTACATAATTTTCTACTATCTTCTAACAGTTTGTGTAATTGAATGATACCAAATTCAATAGAATATTTTAAATCATACTTTATGAATGTAGTAAGATCTTACGATCCTCGATCTGATCCTATGATCTGATCAAACTCGTATAATGATCAAACCCGTATAATGATCCCACCTACGATCTTGATCCGGACAACCTTGTTTGCTCCATTTGCTCTGTCAGTCCCACATAGCGTTGTCAAGTCATCCCAATTTATGTAATCATTAAATTTGTGCAACATAGGAGATAAACAATAACAACAACACTCAAGTCTTTTTGCCACTATAATGTGGTGGCTATAAGGATCCTTGTCACCATTGTGCCCTATCTTTAGTCATAATCTCACTGATGCCTAAGTACATCATATCTTTCCTTATAGGTTCATTCTAAGTCTTTATTGATATATCCCTCCCCCGTTTAACATGCCTAGTGACTAAACTCTCACAACGACTAAGTGCCTATAATGGTCTCCTTTGTACGTGTCCAAATCATCTTAGTCGAGCTTTTCACATCTTCTCTGCAATTTATGTCACTCCCGTCTTATCCTTGATACATGCATTTCTAGTTTTATCTAGTTGCAAGTGTCCACACGTCCCTCTAAGCATTCTCATCTCCATAACTCCCATTTATTACTATGTACACAATTCACTGCCCAACACTCAAAATCATAGGAGATAAACACAAGAAATTTCAGTACCTTTAAATAATCGTCCCAGATCTGCCCACTATCAACTTGTACCACATGTCATTCCCAATCCCATTCAAAACCACTTGTATTAACATTGTTGATATTTCTTGGTTGTATTTATTCCATGTTTTTAGTCTTGTCGATGTTTTTTCTTTACTAACACGAACTCGGCACTCATCCCACAAAATAGTGATAGCAATGGTGAATGCTACTCCTTTTCACCCATTTGCACCCTTGTTGCCAAGATGCAGTTGCTCTAAATGAGACGCAAACATAGCATAATTCATTTCTTTGGTCCAATGAATATATGATTTCTTCTTCTCTTTTGAGGCTTCAGTTTTATTATTATCCATATTGACGCTGTAAGATAGCGTCAGTAAATGTATGCCATCATGAAACTTTCATATAAACAAGATGGAAGCAGTACAAATGATAATTACTAATTACTATGTTGTATAACATCATGAAACTTACAAATGATAATTACTAATTACTATGTTGTATAACATCATGAAACTTTCATATAAACAAAATGAATGCGATACAAAACACATATACATGTTACTATGTTGTAAACAAAGTGATAGCTAATACAAATTGATAGTTATACAAAATGCTAGGTAATATACAAAATAATAGCTACTAAAATTGAGTTCACTCAAAACATATTTGTTTGTCGAGCTTGATACTTATTGAACATTGTTAGAGCGAAGTTATCTCTGAATGCACTCCATTTATTTGTTGCTTGAATGAGTTCAACTGTATCAACATACTCAAAACTATCCCTGTTACTATGTTGTGTTAATATCCTAATATCAACTTCTTCCAATAATCTTGCACAATGTTTTAAATATCGGATGTCGGTGAAATTTCAGATTGAGTTTTTAAATGTCGGAAGTCGGAGACATGTCAGAGATATTTTAAAATATCGGATTTTCATGTCTTATAAATACAAAACTTTTTTATGTATACTAACTATAATTATATGTTATAAAAATAATATAACAAATAGATAAAAATGAGCTATTTATATTACAAAATAAAATCAAATAGTATCTAAGGTAAAACATTATTAACAAATACAAAGTGATGCGTTGCAAAATATATTTAATCATATACAATAGTTTTATTTTAAAAACAATAAGTTTATTGCAAATAAAGAAGATTTAAAAGTTAAAATTATTTGATTGATTATAAGTCTTTTCAAACTTATAAATTTATATTAAAAACATGCAGACAATCAAATAATAAATGTATTAAATGTTTTCATATTTTTTGAAATATGAAATTTAAAAATTGTGAAATAATTATATAAAATTGATTGTAAGAATAAAATACAAAATCAATACAGTAAGTCTAATAAATTTAAAAGACGATTTAAACATATGTTGTTAGTAGGGGTGCACAAAAAAACCGGTCCTAACCGGTCCGGTTGGGACCGGACCGGTTAGGACCGGCTAGGGACCGATCCCGGTTAGGACCGGTCCGGTCCCGGACCGGTCCTAGGAGTCCCAAGGGGTCCCCTTTTTTCATCAAAGACCGGTCCCGGACTGGGACCGGTTTTACCGGTCCCGGACCGGGACCGGTAAAAGACCGGTCCCGGACCGGGACCGGTAAAAGACCGGTCCCGGACCGGGACCGGTAAAAGACCGGTTCCGGACCTTGACCGATCAAAAGACTGTTAAAAGACCGGTCATTTTAGTAATTTTAGTAAGAGACCGATCATTTTTAGTTATTTTAGTAAAAGACCGGACAAAAGACTTATAAAAAAGACCGGTCCGGGACCGGTTAGGACCGGTCCTCCGGTCCCAGCCGGTCCTCCTCCAGAGGAGGAAAACCGGTCCCGGATCGAGATTGGTTTGAGCGGGACCGGTCGGCCAAAAGACCGGTATTTTAAAAGGCCTGTCCCGGACTGGACCGACAGTCTTTTTGTGCAGGATCAGTTGCTAGTCTGCTAATATAACATAAAATAAAATAGCGGACGATATATTTAAAAGTCACGCCGACTGATATATCGGAAAAAATCGGACATGTCGTCCTATATTTTACAAATGGACATAATATTTTTTTTTAGAAAAACAATTGTTTTTCCCTAAAAAATGATCTGTCAGGAGATATGTCGGACACGTCGGAGGACATTTAAAACAATGATCTTACACCATTCACTAGCTTCTTGTCTATCAAAAAATTGTGGAGAATGCAACAAGCATTATTAATTTGAAGTTGTATAATAAGTGAGAACAATTAAAATATATGATAATGCATGATAAAGAACAATTCTCATAGATTCAAAGCTCTATTTCTCTTCTTTGAATGACGAACCTGTTGGTTGATGTCAAAAAAAGATGGTTGTCGGAAGATCGCCCCCTTTTTTAGTACCCCGAAATTTATTTCGATAACATTTCTTTTATTTGAGTCACAAAGATGAAATAACTTCTTATAAGTACTAATAGTATTTCTTTGAGTGACCCATTCCTGAAGATGATAACATGTCGACCGATAAGGAGCTAGATACCCTTGTCCATTTGTATAACCCGCATCAACAAGATAGTACTTATCTACTCTGTTAAATTATATGTTATATATCAGGAAACACTCTTATCAACAAAATACTACACGATAAGGAACAATCTTACCTACAAGAACTTCAAAGCGATCCTCTTTTTCAATACTTTATGAACCACTCTTGAATCTGATGAAGAACTCTCCCAACCAGGTAAAATATATATGAATTTCATGTGAGCATCTCATACTCCGAGGACATTGGCAGCAATAACTTGTTTCCTATTGCGATATCTTCCTTGGTCACTAATTGATACAATGAGCTCAATTTGTGTCCCGTCAATATCAACAAAACAGTCTTTAAAGTACCCCCACCTATGTGCTTGTGATGTTTTAGGACGTTTGATATACTCCGAACTCATATTCAAGATTGCCCTCAACACAATGTTGAAATGTCGGCTTATGGTATCGATGGAACGTAAATACGCATCACCTACATTCCAAAATTTGATTGTGCAAGGACGCATAAGAATAACCCTACTGTTTCTATTAGGAACTAGAGAGAGAAGGCTAGGGTTAGAGAGAAGGAAGAAATACCTTGTAATATCTTGCATAATTCCCCCAAGGAGGATCCGAGTATATTTATACCCGGACTAAGGCCGGGCGGCCAAGGGGGCCGACCGACCCCAATTGAACCGGGTGGGTTCAGCCCCCGAGGGCCGCCATCTAGAGAGTGGGGGCTGAACCAGTTGGTTCAACCCCGTTGTCGCCTTCGGATCCGTCCGGGGGCATAACATTCCCCGCCCCATCAAGACCCAGCTTGTCCTCAAGGTGGGAATCTGGTAACTCCATCCGTCCCCGCAGGCCTACCCCGGCCACATCGCGTCCTTGTCCCTGCAGCCGCTCCAAACAACAAAAAGAGCCCCCTGACACTGGTGAGATGCGGATTCCCTGCAGACAGTATTCTCTCCCAGCCTTAGCAAACTCCATAGTCAACCTTTCCCAATCCAGAGTCACCCTACCCAGCTGTCGCAACCATTGGGCCCCCAGAATCATATCTGGCCCTTGGATGGGCAATAAGTAGACATCCATGCTGTCAGTGTACCCTTGCACACTGAGTTCCACGCTCGGAAGCACGCCTTCGCAATGCAGCTCGTGTCCACCGGCCACCACAACCGGCGACACGGCATCCTTGATGACCTCTAGCCCCAGCTTCTGTGCCACTGCCGGGCTAATGAAGTTATGTGTACTCCCACTGTCAAGCAGAATGGTCACCTATTGTTGTCCAATCCGCCCGGCAATACTCATAGTGGGCGGAGCGGAGTCTCCCGCCATGGTCAAGGAAGAGACCCCGTACTCGACTGTATCCATAATGTGCCCCTGTTCCCCTCCATCGCCATCCGGCATCGGATCTTCCTGCAACATGTAAACCTGGATCCTCTTACATTTGTGGCCTGGGGTAAACTTTTCATCGCAGTTGAAGCACAATCCTTGCTCCTTCATAGCCTGTAGCTCTGTCTACGTCAATTTCTTCATTGTTGCCCGATCGGCAGTTGCTTGATCCCTTTTTGGGTCGGGCAGGTGTGTAGCGTTCCTCAGAGTGTCCCCCCTAAACTTTTGTCGATTGAGACGCTCTTCCTGAATCCGGGCCAAGCTGATATCGTGTGTCAAGCTGCGCGGCATATAAGCATGCACCTCATCTCTGATGTCCTCCTTCAGGCCGGAAATAAAACAACCGAGTACTCCATCACCGTCCCTTTCTGACGCAACTTCTGAAGAAGAGCCTCGAAGTCTTCATACTCAAGGGGACCAAAGCGGGCGGTGAATCCGTCGACAAACTCGTGCCATGGCGCGTGATCTTGTCTCCGGAGGAACCATTGGGTCCACTGGTATGCGTCCTCTTCAAGGTGGAAGGACGCCAACTTGACCCACTGTGTCTCTGGTATCTCCTGATAGCTGTAAAATAACTCTGCCTTTTGGATCCATTCAAGTGCATCACCTCCTTTGAACTTGGGGTAGTTCATGCGGGCAATCTTCGGCGGCATATAAGCGCGTGGTAGTTGTTGCCCAAGTCCTCCGTACTCTTGCCCGTGTCGACGCGGTAGCCGTCGATCAGCGGCCACATGTGGGTACCCCCAATCCTCTCCATAGGGGTTTCCCAAGACTGGCGGTCTAAACTCCCATCCGCCTCCTCCCCGTCCGCCCGCAGCGTGTCCCGGTGCTCCTGGAATAGGGAGGAGCCCATCACGGGGTGTGTACCCCAGCCCGTGGGGTCGTTGGTCCTCCTGGCGGTCTTCGCGGTGAGGAGGAAAATCCAAAGCAGACGCGGCGATTCCGCCCAACGGGGTGGCCCCGGACCATACCGGTGGTCGGCGTGAGCCTCCTCCCCTTTCACCGTCAATTCCAAGCCCCCCATTGAGGCTAGAGGCTCGATCGTCGTGCTCCGATGCTGGAGTAGGAAGGGGAAACTGGACTGTGTTGGTCTCGCCCACAACACCTTTTCCTTTAAGGTGTTGAGTCAACATATTTTTAAGTTCGTCCATGCGGGTATCCAATTTCTCTTCGAGACGTTTCTCCGATGCCGTTAACTTATTGGCGAGGGCTGTCACGGTGTCAGCCAGACCGGTGTAGTTTTCTTCGAGATGCGCGAGCCGAGTGGAGTCCTCTTGGGAACGAGTCACCATGATGGGACCCCGGGGCGCACAAAAATGTCAATAATTCAGAAGGATTCAGAAGCGGCAGCCACTGGAAGAAACGACAGCCACTGGAAGAAACGGCAGCTACTGGAAGAGCAGCAGGACGTAGATGCGGCAGCCAGATGCAGTCCGCAGTCCTCTGGGGTCGAAACGGAAGCGAGGCGGGGTCGGACTGGCCGGATCAGGTCGGAGGTGGCGGAGGGTGCGGCAGCGGACGAATGCAGCCGAGCGGTGTCCTCTGCGGTCGACGGAAGCAGATGCGGCCGAGCGGTCGGCGCGTGGGATCGACGCGCGGCTCGACGCGGAAGGCGAGCGGGGCTCGACGCGGAAGGATAGACGCGGGGCTCGACGCGGAAGGCGAGCGGGAATCGGGAGTCGTCGAGTGCAAGGTGTGCTGGAGTCGTCGAGCGGAAGGCGTGCGTTGCGGGAGTCGGCGAGCGGAAGGTCAACCGGAACGAGAAAAAAGTTGCGAGGAAAGAATCCTCTGATACCAAATGTTAGGAACTAGAGAGAGAAGGCTAGGGTTAGAGAGAAGGAAGAAATACCTTGTAATATCTTGCATAATTCCCCCAAGGAGGATCCGGGTATATTTATACCCGGACCAAGGCCGGGCGGCCAAGGGGGCCGGCCGGCCCCAATTGGGGCTGAACCGGGTGGGTTCAGCCCCCGAGGGCCGCCATCTAGAGAGTGGGGGCTGAACCAGTTGGTTCAGCCCCGTTGTCGCCTTCGGATCCGTCCGGGGGCATAACAGTTTCCCTCACTGATATATTTTGAGTCTCACTCAAAAGCCCTGTCTCCGCTAATATGTTATACAAGCTATGAAAAACGCTTTTGCTCATACACTGTTTGTTATAACAGTTGATGTCAATTCCGTTATATAACCTATTTAATAATGTCATTCTCAGAATATTATGTTGGTCCATAATGCTTGGACAACTAAGTCGGCACAATCTACGTCTCATCAAAACAACACCGGCAACAACAGCTAAAGCGGCTACAATAACTCTCTTTCTCATTTTCATTCTTCTTTTTCAATAAAACTCGATAAGAGCATCCATCTATGAAACATAATAAACTATATAAACACTTAACACATATCAGACAAACATATAACCACACACATACGAACACATACAAACACAAGCATATATACACATACAAACACAAGCATACATACACATAACAAACACACACATAACCACATATAATAAACACATAGAAACACAAACATACAAACATAAACACACACATACATTCACACACAACACACACAACACACACAACACACACAACACACAAGCGCAAACATTCACACAACCATACATACAAACACACATACATTCACACACAACACACATACAAACAAACAAGCACAAATATACATACACAAACACACAACTAAAAAACATACACATAACCACACACACACACAAATACAAAATACACACACACACATCTACATATATAAAATCCAAAAAAAATCTAAACCACACAAAATCCACACACATACAAACACACACAAGCACCTACATACACACACAAACACACTTATCCACACACAAATATAAAATACACAATCATACACAACTATACACACACACATCTACATATATATAATCCAAAAAAATTCCAAACCATCTATTGCTATCACTATATGCTACCACAAGAACTAAAAAGACATGAACATGCTATCATTAATTTATTTGTGGGAACAAAAAAATGCTATACCTAACCGGAGGAAGGCCGAAGAGGATGAAGAAGGCCTTGTAGGCGTTGAAGGAAGAAGATCCTAGCTGTGGTTGCCAGAGAGGAAGAAGAAACAATGAAACTTGTCTCGATTAGGTCGTCCAATGAGTTGTTTGGCCGAATCTGAGCAAGATAGGTTCACTGCGGGAGACGAGGAGGACAACCTTACCGACTAGGAGCTGTGGTTACCGGAGAGGAGCAACTTGACGAACACTTGAGTGGAAGACCTAGACGAACACGCCAGAGAGGAGAAGGGCACTGGTTCGCGAAGGAACACTTGATTTCTTGCCTTTCTCCCGTCAAGCGCTCCCCAAAACCAACCAAAAGTGGTCAGATTTGTGGAAAGTTTTTTAAACTAGAACCCATGAGTTTTGGGTGAATTCCAATTCTAGCTTCAAATACGACCAAACAAACAATGGATTTGGAATTGGAAAACACAATTCCAATTCCATTGTCCCATTTCCTGTCAAACTAACAGGCCATAAACAAATATTAAATGGGGTTTTTTCAGTAGATCAAAATTTGAAATTATTAAATGCTAGTTCAGTCTGTGGAAGTACTAGATTCCATTGCTTCTATAGAAATCTAATAAATTGTGATGATGAAGCTTCTATATAGTTTATTTGTGTTTATGTGTCTTTAACTGTTTTTAGTATTGTCATTTTACGTGTCGTTCAAATGTTCTTTTTGTGTGTGTATTTTTTGCCTGGATGCACGTGTGTTCCATGTGAGTGCAAGTTTTAGAGACGAAGACCACTCTGTCACGACTACGGTTGACCACCACATAGTGGAATTTGTTGGAGTGTACCCCCACAAGTTGGATATTCAGCACTATTGGAAAAGCTCATGTAAAGTGACCCATTTATTTGTATTTCTTCTTTTCTCTTCTTTAGTCTCACATCTTGTATAAGACTCTCTTCTCTCTTTCTCCCTCCTATAAATGTGTATTCATACTGTTTATTTCATTATTGAGATAGTATATACAAGGTTGAGTTTTTCTCTACATGGTATCAGAGCGAGACGGTCCGACCTGTTCTTTTTGAAGCCGCCTGTTCTTCCGGATTACCGGGCGGCTTCATCTCCTGCTTAGCCGCAGTGTCGTGCGTCCTGCCCTTTTTCTAGCTGCAGTCTCCGTAACAGCGGCTTCCCGCGCGGATAAGGTTATTCTAACCGCTTCTTCTGTTCTGTCTCTCTCGTGGCTTCCACCTCTTCTTCTCCTCCTTCTCCTCCCCTTTATAACTTTTCTAACAGGTGGGGCCTTCCCTTCCTTGTTTTTCTCTGCCCGCGCGGTCTCTCTATCTATCCGTGCGGTCTCCCTCTCACTACTCTCCATATCATCTACCCGCTTTCCTTCTTCCCGCTCGCCGCAACTTGTCTTAGTAGCCGCGACTTATCTTAGTCACCGCGGTTTCTCTTCTCGCCGCGAGTTGAGTATCTTACTCGTTGCGGTCTCCTATTCTACCCGCCAAGCTCTTCCTTCTCGCTGCTCTGCTCCCTGCTCACCGCGACTTGCCTTAGTCGCCGCGGCTTCTCTTCTCGCCGCGCTTTGCATCTCTTGTCCTGCGGCTTCTCCTCTTCTCGGCAAGCTCCGCATCTAGGTCGCGACATCTCCCCTTGTCGCTGGTGTACTCACCGTGACCGTGCGGTCCTCTCGTCTGGCCTCTTCACCGCTTAGTCGTTGTGACCTGTCTTGTCGCTAGCGGTTTCCCCTCTCTGCTGCGGGCTCCGCATATTGTTCGTGGCATCCTCCTTGTCCCTTGTGTATTATCACCGTGACCGTGCGGCTTCTCCCAGCTATCCGCTCCGCATTCTGGTCGCGGCAGCCCCATTGCCTTGCCGCGGGTAGGTCATCACCTAGACCGTGCGGTCTCCTGTCTGGTCGCTGTTTTTCTGTCCGCCGGCCTAGCCTCCTGCTCGCCTAGCCATGACGACCTCTCCTGAGTCAACCAGACAGACTGTTTCTTCCTCTGCAGACCGCCCGGCCTCTGCCCCTGAACTCCGTGATGAATTACGGATTACTATCATTTCGCTAGCCGGGAAGAAGAACTCCGTGGACGTGGAGTGGGTACACTCTGTTCGCCGGTACTACAATCCAAAGGTTTTCTACATCACTTAACCCAAGCGCCTCCTGCTGCTCCTACTGACGATTGGTTGCGCAACGATGGTCGGGTTCAGACTTGGCTCCTCAACTCCCTTGATACTGAACCCTACCGCATGACCATGTATCGCGAAACGGTCAAGGCAATGTGGGATGAGCTACAGTCTCTATATTCCGGTAAAGATAGTCTCCAACATCTTTATGACATCATCACTGATCTCCAGTCCCTTGATGTTGGCGGGGCCACCGACCTCACCTCCTTTGTTGCTCGGGCCAAGACTCTAGACTAAGCATGGATCCAACATCAACCTCCTACGTTGGATCTTGCTGCACAACGAGCTCAAAAAGAAGCTGTCGGTGTGGCCATGATGATGGCTCGTGCTCCACCTCATCTTCAGAGCGTTCGGACCCAGATCCTCTCCTCGGCTGCTACCCCCTCACTATCAGATGTGTGTTCCATGCTACTCAAGGTCTCACCGCCTCCTGATAGTTCTGCTCCTCCGTCCCCGGCTCTCCTGCAGCAGACATCTGCACCCCTGCTGCCTTCCCCCCTCCTTCTCGCGGGGGGCTTTCTGGATCTCGGGGCCGCAGACGGGGAGGTCGGCCTCGCCCAAAGTGTTCCTTTTGCGGTAAGGACGGTCACCTTGAGGCCACATACTATCGCAAGAATGGGCCTTCTCCTCGTCCACAGGCCACTGTTGCTGCTACCGACTCCTCCGCTTGTACTGACCTTGAAGAGGTCCGCCTTCAGCTCCAACAACTCTATGGTCTGCTCAGTCGCCCACCTGCTTCCGTTGCCTCTACTGCCTCCATCTCCCAAGAAGGTATCGCTTGTCTCTCCACTAGTCCGCGCTGGATAGTGGACTCAGGTGTCACCCATCACATCACCTCCCTGCGACCACATCAATACCTGGATTCTCCTCATCCTAAGTGTATCACAGTGGCCAATGGGGACACTGTTCCTGTCTCTGGCTCGGCTGATATCCCTCTCACTTCTTCTCTCTCTCTACGCTCGGCTCTTCATGTTCCGGGCTCCCCGTTTAATTTGCTTTCTGTTGGTCACCTGACTAATGATTTAAGTTGCTTTGTAACCTTCGCCTCTTCTTCTTTTCTGATACAGGATCACAGGACGCAGACTATTATTGGTAAGGGGCGACTGCAGAACGGGCTCTACCTCCTTGATGACTCTCCAACTATCCTCTCTTCCATCTCCTCTGTCGATTGGCATCGGCGTCTTGGCTATGCCACTTTACCAGTCCTCCAGAAGGCTCTACCAGATGTATTTTTACCTTCTTTTCAGTGTGAATCATGTGTGTTAGGCAAGCAACCTCGTTCATCTTTTTCATCTCATTGTACTCGGAGCACTGCTCCTTTTATGTTAGTACACTCTGATATTTGGGGTCCGTACCGAGTTACTAGAATTTCTGGTTATCGTTATTTTCTAACGTTTATTGATGATTATTCGCGAATGACATGGATATACCTACTTCGTGATCGCTCCGAGCTTCCTCGTGTCTTTCAGGCTTTCCTTCTTGAGATCCACACGCAATTCTCCACGAACATCAAAACTCTCCGCATAGATAATGCTCGTGAATACACTTGCCACGAATTTGCGACTCTTTGCACTGACTTTGGGGTTATTCGCCAAACATCATGTGTCTATACCCCCCAACAAAACGGAGTCGCTGAGCGGAAGAATCGACATCTTCTCGATGTGGCCCGCTCCATCATGCTTCAAATGCATGTTCCTAAAACTTATTGGAACTTTGCTCTTTCGACGGTTTGCTATCTGATTAACCGTCTTCCTTCCCGCATCCTCCACAATGCCACTCCATTCAGCCTCATATTCCCGTCTACTTCGGCATTCTCTCTCACACCCCGCATCTTTGGGTGCACTTGCTACGTTCACACCCTTTGTCCATCCTTGGACAAATTGGATCCCCGGGCAGCCAAACACATCTTTGTTGGCTTACTCACGGACACAGAAAGGCTACGTCTGCTACTCTCCGGCTACCCGCATGGTGACAGTCTCTGCTGATGTTACCTTTCGGGAGGATCTTTCTTTCTTCTCTGCTTCAGATCCTAAACCTCCACCACCAATCTTCTTACGTCCTGTCATTCCCCTTACCACTCCTCCACCACCAAAAACTCCGACCCAGGCCCCCCTATTGCCAAGCCTCCTGTTATTCGTGTCTACACTCGTCGCCCTCCTGCCTCCAGTGCCCCACTGCAGTCTGCCTCGACCTCTGATGCTCCGAGTCCCGCTGATCCGGCACCGGAATCTACAGCTCATCCCATGGCAAATTATGTATCCTTACATCGCCTATCTCCACAACTTCAGACTTTTGCCACTTCATTATCCTCAATTTCTGTACCTAACTCTGTGCAGGAGGCTCTCCAACATCCTGGCTGGCGTGCGGCCATGGAAGAAGAAATGGCGGCTCTCTGGGCTAACCTGACCTAGAACTTTGTACCATTACCTACCGGTCAGACACTTGTTGGGTGTAAATGGGTCTTTGTGATCAAGCATGCCCCTAATGAGACGATTGACCGTCTGAAGGCCCTCCTGGTGGCCCGTGGCTTCACCCAACAACACGACCTCGATTATGAGGAAACATTCTCTCCTGTGGCCAAACTTGGGACTCCCCCGTGGAATTTTTGCTTGCAAGTTACACTGCATGTGCTATATCTAGTAAATGGGTCTTTGTGATCAAGCATGCCCCTAATGAGACGATTGACCGTCTGAAGGCCCTCCTGGTGGCCCGTGGCTTCACCCAACAGCACGACCTCGATTATGAGGAAACATTCTCTCCTGTGGCCAAACTTGGGACTCCCCCGTGGAATTTTTGCTTGCAAGTTACACTGCATGTGCTATATCTAGTATGGTATGGACCATGCACTACATTAAGATACTCACTGTCAATGTGTATAGAGGGCGTTGTGAGTGTTTTCTCATTGATTCTTCTTTGGTGATCACTCCTTCAAAAGTTTGAAATGACTCTTGAAAACTCATATGCTTCCCATCAAGCTGCTTAAACCTCCTAAGAACCATTTCTATTGATTTCTATTAGGACAGTTCCAAAACAATATTATGTTCTCTCACATGTGATTCTCATCTCCAAAATTGCTCAACTTCTCGTAAGTCCTGTATCTCAAGCTCTCTAATAATTTCTACTTTATTGTAGATTTTCTTCATACCAAATCATCCAATCAGATCGCCATACAAAAAAAATAATACAATGCAGTAATCATCTAAACTACCTAAAAATTTTACCACGGCCATGAAACTTGTTTTCGATAGTATAGATTTTTCTTCAACCGAAAGCAAGTTCTTCCTTGTCGAGGCTTCCAAATCTTGGGTTATCTCATGTATATATTATCTTCACATCTAGCTATTATATATTCATGTTCTCAATAACAACAATACTCAACAGTCAACACCAATATAATATGATAATAGTCATTGGACTACCAGATAGAAGATCTATGTTTATTCAATGCCTTGCACTTGTTGAAAATTCTCCCACTGTATCTCTTGTTACCATCATGCCCATCCTTTTCTGCACACCCACTTGTTATGCAATTCTTTCATTTTTTCCGGACAATCTTACCAGCTCCTAAATGTTCTCAAGAAAATTCATCGTCTTTCAGGCTAACTACGACTTGACAGAATCATTTAGCTACATTGCTTCTATACAAATCTGGGGTTTAGGATTTAGAGTGGTGGACCATCATCAGCCAAAAGGAAATAATGCAACAAAAGGGAATATCATTGTGTAGAGTCTGTAGACTAAAGAATTTTATTGTACAATTCTTCTGAGATTCTCTTGAGCCACTTCAACTATAGCCTCATCATTAGAAATAATTTTCAACATAACATTTTTTACACCCTTCCGTGTGTTTCCATGCATGCATAGATTTTTCCACAAGCCTTTTTGACAGGGATCGTGACCTACACATGTTTATTTCCGCTGGAGATGGTGATATGTTGTCTGTCCGGACGATCCGAGTCCACAGGTTCGTCTGGATAATGATTTTGACTCGATTTTGTATATTTACTTTTTCATTTGAGTTGTATTTGACACTCGATCGGCTCAAACATTCTGAGCCATCCGATTCAGGTGCCTTAGTAGCTATCCTCGTCTTATAGTTTTGCAGGCAACAGTTTGGAGGGATCAATGTTTCGGTTAAAAAATATGAAGCCGCCAGTCTCCCTCCGGTGGATTCCGTGAAGCCCCCTTGGGGCGACGTATTGGGCATTTATCTTCCGTTCCCCCACAGACCTAACCGCTACCTCGACCCGCTCCGGTACGCTAGACGCAGCCTCCTTCGACTTCTCCCTCGTAAACCGCAGCTTCTTCCGACCACCCCATCGCAAAATGCCGCTTCCTCCGACCTCTTCTTTGCATGCCACTGCCTCCTCCGCCCCTCCATCGCAAACCACGGCCTCTCCCGCCTCTCCATCGCAGACCACGACCTCCTCTGACTTCCCCATTGCAAACTGACGCCACTCCAATATCCCCTGCCGCATCCGCTGCTTCCCCCTCCAGTTTCTTGGTCCCTTGCCGCTGATTCACGTCCAGCCACACTCTTGTACCCGCAGCCTCACTCCATCCCCTCTCTATCTCACTTACCCCACTCAATACAATGTACAGGCCACTTCAAAAACTCATCCTAGCAGCCACTCCCACAACTGATCTACTGCAGCGCCCCCACCCCCTAACAGCCACGCATCCAGCCCAGGACACCTCAAACTTGCAATTAAAGCATCCCTAGCTCTCCCCCTCCTCCCCCAACGCGGATTTCACATGCGCCTACATGTGTAAGTAATAGTATTGTGTACTTGGACTGTAAGTTGTTTGATGTTATGTTATATGTTTTTGTTCCCGAATTGTATAATTTGCAGGGTTTATTTGTTGCATGCTTGAAAATACCATCGCTCCAGTGTGTGTGAATCAATACTTGTTATTCCATTTAATTTCTGCTAGTGAACGTGATCTTGAATAGACTCTTTTAAACAATTAATTTCGGCTAAGTTTATTCGGGTGCCTCAATTGCATTCACATCATCATTAAGTCATTCAATAGTCATGTGACACTCCACTTAGGATTGCATCTTAGAGTTCCGCACTCACGGCCTACCCTGCATCAAATTGATATTTTATCTATTAGATTGTGTGCATGCTTTCACGTCATTCTAGGATTTGTCGTATGTTCATTGCATTTGTCGTATGTTCATTGCATTTGTCGCATACTCACTTGCATTGTAGTTAGGGTTATGGTAGTTATCTTCGGTCACTTATAGATTCGCCCTCCATCAAATTGGTATCAGAGCTCAGGGTTCGAGCTTTATTTTGGTCTTTGGATACGCAGTAGTAGAGTTTATAAGTTATGACTAGTTATCGTCGTCATTCCTCTCCTCTATTTGAGGATCCCGAGTCTATCTATATCCGATCTCATAGAACCACTTCAGAGAGATCCTCACGTTATTATGTTGACTACTTTCGTTCTCAGCACACCACTTCTAGAGATCGTGTCGACCTCTCGATACAATTCCACTGCGCTAGAGTCGATCATTATAATGATTATTGTCATCCCTATCCACATGCATAAGTGAACCGTGTCGAAACATTTGCACGCCTTGATTATCTTAGAGATGATTATTACAAAGATCATCGTTTCAAGAGAGATCTCAAGGGTAGATTTTGTGTTGTTTCCCCGACGTTTGACGGCTCATCAAGTCCAGAGTTTTAAGTTATTTTCTCGTGGATATGAAATGTTATCTCAATTATTTTGAATTATTCGGTTAGCGTCACATCAAATTTGCGAAACTTAAACTTCTAAATCTGGTGAGAGCATATTGGTCCAGCATTAAGGGGACCCGTGAGTGAGATCGTCTTCGCCGCATGATTAGTTGGGTGGAGAGGAAGCAGATGTTGTGTCATAGTCATTTTCCAACGTTGTGTAAGAGTCGCTTGCTCGAACACTTATTTTCCTTTCAACAAGAATCTATGTCCGTTGCTGAGTATAGAGATTGTTTTGATGAGTTAGTAGTGAGGTGCAACATCCGAGAGGAGCCAGATATGACCACTTCCTGATTTCGACTTGCGCTTTGATTTGAGAGACGTACTGAGTTGACTTACCACTATTCCAAGTCCCGGGCAGACGTACCAACTCTCTCTTCATTTTGCAAAATCATCAGTGAATTTGGGTTCCTCTCGTGGAGGCAATAAATTTTGATTATTGTACATCAAAAAACAGTGAGGGGGAAAAACAACTCTGATAAGATGGAAGCCTTCAATTTTTTTGACGAGAGGAAGATGATGTTTGGCTCCCCCTTCTACAAAGCCGCTGTCATTTTGATCTGCCCTGCTTCTTCGGTTCTTGTAAGCGTGCAGTGGCTTCTATGCAAGTAGACAAGTACAATAACATTTATGTCGTCTTCAACAAGCACGCTTATGCCTCCCAGCACGACCGACAAATAAGCTCCCTGCATCTGCCGTTTCTAGTGCCTCCACGTTCCATACCGTCGTCGACGAAGACATCCATTTGTTAAACGACGCACTTGTCAAGGGTAAGCAACAACGCTCGTTCCGTTTTCGTCCTGTCGTCCCCAACCACAATTAAAGCCTTTATCTATTTCCCCTTTTGGTGCCAAACCAGCAGCGCCTGCTCACTCCACACGAGATATCTGTTAATCAAATTCGCTCAATCACAAGTGTATGTGGTCCTTGCTGATTGCATGGGGTAGAGCGGCTTTTTTTGAGCCTCGTACCATCTGCCCTTGACATCCCAGCCGTTTCTTCTCGAGTGGCCCGCTGCTCGTTCCATCGAGCCATCCTCGTTTGGGAAACCGTGTGGACCCATCAGTTGGCCCGCAGTTTTCTCCCCCGGACGCACCACCGCCACGACCCATCATAGTTCCACCGACCCCTATTCGACCGGCCTTGTCGGGCATCTCTCCGCCTCTTTTGCATGGCCCCCCCTTGTTGAAATTCCTGGATCCACCTCTGCGAGTGAGGGTCGTGAGCATAGTATTGACTTTGTAGTGATTGTCTCTCCTATTCTCGATGTTACTACTCTTATCATTGACACTCATCTGAAGGATCATCCTCTCACGATTGAATTCTTTGATGAGCCCCCCCCCCCTGGAGAGCCAACTGCCAAGCTTTTCACTTTTGGAGGCAGTCGACACAATCCAGAGTTGCACCTTTGTGTCAACGTCTCGAGCATTCGTTTAGGTGATTGTTACACTCGCAACTTATTTTTCTATACACCGCCGAGCGAGCCTCCTGATGCGTCACATTCTGAGATGCTTTTCCCATGTTATGAGCTCATATTTTAGTGTAGATGTCTCATTGAATCATTTGAGTATTAGTTGCCCACTCAACGGATATTTCTACAATCCACCCAAAAATTCTCCTGATAGAACACCCCATTTTAGATACATTCAGTTCATTGTCAGACCCCCAGCTATAGGGTGTGTCGTGTCTGTCGTTTTTCACATGCATCAGTTAAGCGAGTCTATCGTGTCTCTTGATTGTCACATGTGTGAATCTAATAGAGTCTTTTATTTAGCATTTGCATGAACTTTATGTAGCAGTCCAAAGAAAAATTTCAATAAGTAATGATTACTATAAGGTTTAGATAGGTCAACACATGAGAGCAGATTTTTGAAAAGAGCAGATTTTTGAGAAGGGAAAACAGGTAACGATTTGCATATGACTTGAGAGGTTCCCTTAGGAAACAACAACAAAATTAAATGATCAACGAATAAGCCTCTGCACAATCATACGACAGAGCGATACAAATGCATATGAGATGGACATTCCACAACCTATAGGGATAAATTGAATATCCAATGTAGGGGACCTGACTTCTTATTACGAGGAGCACGTGTATGTGCCCCCTTCTCCACACCCACACATGAGACACAACATTTATTACCTCATCCCATTCCACCCCAACCTCGGCCTGATGAGTCAATTCATGAGGGCCACCTTGTTCCATCGACGGTACCACCAACATAGTTATCAGATGGAGTTACATCGTATTCAGAGATACCAACAACTATTAGATACATAGTTCATATAGTTGGTCATGACTTCTTTACCACTGAAGCGCACGATACGTTGAGGTATCTCATTCACTAGAACGGCTGCCCGATTTTAGATGACACTTGGATTTTCCCGACAGAGCACGAGCGACTCTCCCCTGACTACCCTGGGAGTATGACCATCTTCATTCATTGGAGATGAATACTTTCAATTCAGGGGGAGTTGATGGAGATCGGTGACCCACACACATTTATTTCCGCAGGAGACGGTAATCCGTTGTCGTTTGTCCAGACGATCTGAGTCTACGAATATGTCTGGATGATCGTTTCGAGCCGATTTTGAATATTTACTTTTGCATTTTAAGTTGTATTTGACACTCTATCAGTTCGGACATTTTGAGTCTTTTGATTCGGGTTCTCTAGTAGTTACCCTCTTCTTATAGTTGTGTAGGAAGCAAATTGGAGGGATTAGTGTCTTGGTTTTTAAAAAAACTAAAACCGTTGGTCTCCCTCCGGTGTACTCAGTGAGGCCCCCTTGGTGCGACGCCTTGGGCATTTATCTTTCTTTCTCCCACGAACCTAGCCGCTACCCCGACCCTCTCCAATACGCTAGCCGCAGCCTTCTCCAGCTTCTACATCAAAAATTGTTACTTCTTCCGACCACACCATCACAAAACACTGCTTCCTCGGACCTCTCCTTCGCAAGGCACGGCCTCTCCGCCCCCTCCATCGCAGACCACGGCCTCCTTAGACTTCCCCATTGCCATTTGATGTCATTCCAGTGTTCCCTGCCGCTTCTCCCCTCCTGTTTCCTGGTTTCCCCACAACCGATTCACCTCCAGCCACATTCCTGTACCCACAACCCCACTCCAGCCCCCCCCCCCCGAATCCTGTCCCAGGACTCCTCAAACCCGCAAGCCCAGCCCCTCCTCCCTCAAACAACGCCGGATTTTGCCTACACATGCAAGTAGTAGTTTGGTGTTTTTGTTTCCTACTATTGTGTGCTCGAACTATATGTTGTTGGATGTTATCTTATATGTTTTTGTTCCCTGAAATCTAATAATTTGCATAGTTTATTTGTTGCCCCGCTTGAAAATACATGCGCTCCTATGTGTGAATTATTGCTTGTTATTCCATTTAATCTTTGCTAGTGAATGCGCTGGTGAATAAATTTTGTAAAACAATTAATTAGTGCTAATTTTATTTGGGCCGCCTCAATTGCATTCACATCATCATTAGGTCATTCGGTAGTCATCTGAAACTCCACCTAGAGCTGCATCTTAGAGCCCCACACTCGCGATCTACCTAAGTTATTAAAGGCGCAAGGCGCACCGAGGCGCAAGGCGCACCGAGGCGCAAGGAGCACCGAGGCGCAAGGCGCAGACGCGCACCTGAGGCACGTGAGGCGCAAAAATTGGGGGAAAAGGAAATTGAGCGAATTGGGCGCCCAATTCGCTCAATTTGAGCGAATTGGGCGCCCAAGTGCGCCTAGGGGTGCCTCGGGTGCGTCTAAGATCATGTTTTTACCCCTATCAAAATTTTTTTAAAAAAAAACCCTTGAAAGACCCAGATGCGCCTGCGAGCCTGTATAGCGCGCGCCTGAGCCTGGGCGCGCCTGGGGTACATCGCCCGCCTCAGCCGTGCTGAGGCGCGGCGGGCTGCGCCCGGCGCCTCGGGCGCGCCTTGACAACTAAGCGATCTACCCTACCTAAAATTGGTATTTTATTTATTAGATTGTTTGCATGCTTTCACATCATTTTATGGTTGGTCGTAGGTCCATTGCATTCGACGCATACTCACTTGCATTGTAGTTAGTTTAGGGTAGTCGCCTTCGATCATCTGTAGATTCATCCTGCGTCACTTTCTTGTGACATATTGTTACAGATATGCGTGGCGGACGCAGCGCGAACCAATGCAGACGAACCGGGCGCGTCAAGAGCGGCTTGGACCAACGAGGATGACTCGGATGGGGTCGACGCGGAGGATATTTAAATATTAAATATGTTGCTAATTAAATTTGTTGATTTATTTGCTTGAAACATTTTTAGTATTTTCGGAATTTCCTATTTTTCGTATTTCCTTTTGTATTCGCCCCTCGCCACTGTAAGAGGACAAGCGGACCATATAATTCTTATCTTGGATGAATGCATGTTTTTCCCTTCCTCTAATCTCTAACCCTAATCCCCTCTCGCTTTCTCTCTCCCTCTCTTTCTCTCTCTCCCCCTCACGGTTTCCACTACCACCGCCTACCCTCCCCCGACATTGCAACAACTGGTCCGACCTGCTGTTTTTGACCGCCGATCGAAGGCCGCTGGAGACTTCCGTCCCGATGCGCGTCCGTGCTCAGCACCGCATCACGGGTTCCTCCGGCGCCGTCCCGCACTTCAGGCCGCCGCAACCCAGCGCCTTACCCCCGTCCAGCATCTCCAACGCCGTTTCCGAACGTCGCTCGTGCAGCTCCGCATTTCCAGCGTCGCCCTCCAGTGCCGCAGCCCCAGCGCCGTCTCCGCCTCGGCAACCCTCCAGCCGCTATTGACTGAAGGCCTTCCGTCGTTGCCATGGCGTCGAACACCCGTTTCTCCGCCGAAGCCCCATCGGAGGACGCCACTGAGGCCCTCCTATGCTGTGTCGGCACCCAGGAGTCCATCGTGGCCTCATTGCAGGCCTCACTGCTCGCCATCCACGCAAAGCTTGATGCTTTACAACCTCCCGCGGTCTCTCCCGCCAACAGATCTGCGTGCCCGGCGATCGACACGCCCATCTTGGGGGCGCCACCACCCCCGCACCTCGGGGAATCCGCACCCCATTTTCCCCCCGGCCGGCCGGCTCTTGCCTTGGATCTTCCCACCTTCGCCGGTGTGGACCCGATTGGGTGGATCACAAAGTCGGAGCAGTACTTGACCTCCACCACACTCCCGAGCAAGGCAAGGTCTCCACCGCCGTCGTGGGACTCGACGCCTCCGCCTTACATTGGGCTCAATGGCTATGACAGTCCAACCCAACCATCTCCTGGCCGGAGATCAAGCAGGAGATGATCCGCCGTTACGACAGTCGTTACTCCGGCTCCGCCATCGAACGACTGTGTGGGGTACATCAAGTCGGTGTGTTGGATGAATACATCGATGAGTTTGTGGCCCACGTCACCCGTGTTCCGGGCTTACCGCCGGATTAATTCAGCGTGTTGGATGAATACAACCTCCCGCCGGATCATTATCTCGGTCTCGACACCATTCTTGGAGTGGCTTGGCTCGCTACCCTCGGCGATGTGTGTGTTAATTGGTAGGCTATATTCATGTGGTTCCTGCATAAGGGCCAGTCATGTCGCCTCAACAACAACTCCGCCCTCCTACGCTCTCTGAGCTCCGTCTTCACGATCCAGCGGACCATGGAAGACGGCCTCTCCACGAAGCTGTGGGACCTCACGGGAACATCAGCTATGCCTCTTCCTTTCCCGACGAACCACCAGGAGCTTTTGACCGCGCTCACCGATGCCATCCAGCCTCCGACGGGACTGCCACCAGCCCAGCTTTCGTTGGTTCGGAAGAAAAACGACAGTTGACGCCGAACCACCCAACCAAGGTACTTGGTCGCCGCTACCACTTTCAGGGGAACTCTTGTTCACAAGTGGTTCATGTCGCTAGGTCTTCTCGTCCGGAGTCTGATGCCAACTAGTTGCCCCAGAATCACTTCGGCCGCGGCCACTTCGACGACTGCCTTGGGGACAAGACATACTTCCCAGATAGCGGCATTGTTACATATATGCGTGGCGGACGCGGCGCGAATTGATGAAGATGAACCAGACGCGTCGAGAGCGGCTTGGACCAACGACGATGACCCAGGCGGGGTCGGCGCGGAGGATATTTAAATATAAATATGTTGCTAATTAAATTTGTTGCTTTATTTGCTTGAGACATTTTTAATATTTTCTGTATTCCCTATTTTTCGTATTTCTTTTTGTATTCACTCCTCGCCACTATAAGAGGGCAAGCTGACCATGTAATTATTATCTTGGATGAATGTATGTTTTTTCCCTTCCTCTAATCTCTCCTAATCCTCTCTCCATTTCTCTCTCCCTCCCTCTCTCCCTCTCTCCCTCCCTCTCTCTCTCTCTCTCCCTCACGGTTTCCCCACCACCGCCTACCCTCCCCCAACATCGCAACACATACTTTCATCAAATGTGATATTTTTATGCCTTGTGATTTTCTTTTTTGATCGTCCGATATCAAATAGTCATATTCATAACTAATTTGATGATAATTTCCATCCTTATCAGCAAGCTTATCTTTATTATCAGAAACAACGTGCAAATATTACAAAAAAAAAAACAGGGCAAGAAATATTTTATGGGAAAGATTTACTTCTTTTCTGACCAGTACATACGCAGTTACTTTGAAATTAAGAGGAATTATTGTTCCTCAATTTATCAAGCATGTGTTGTTCTTGAGACCTGAACTACCGTAATTGAATAGATCCCAAAATTAAGAAAAATATAAAATATACATCAAAGTTTAACTGCATTTCAACCACATGTTTCACTCATAAATTTTCTTAACTGTTTCTCAACCACATGTTTCACATCATAGTTTACTCATATTTTTTTACTGATTAAGATTGTATATATATTAATTAATGAAGATTGAATAGATATTGGACCAAAGCTCTGTAATAGAGATTGCAGAGATGAACACACTGGAATGAACACATTGGAATGGGCGCTTTTGGGCCTTCCTCGCTTCCAGCACTGATTATTTCGCTGTGAAAATTTCTAACACCTGTTCGGTCATTCACGGACCAGTTGGACCCAACAACTCATTTAATTGAAGGCACCTGGGTGTGCCCAGCTGCAGTTATGTATCTGTGGACAGTTCCAATCTTAGAACATTGTGGCACTACCATATCACCCTTTGAAATATATTTGACATTTTTCGACTTTGATTTATTTTGGTAGTTGATGGAGTCCCTCCTGAAATTTCTAGGTCAAACCTGCAAGACTCAGACCGAGTATGCATGGGCTCAACTGGACCGATTACGCGCATCGAAGCCGCAAGCCCCGGAAACCCCGAGGAAGAAGCCGAACTGCGCGTGCGGCCACACGCGTGGCTGCAGGGCCGCGCCCCCGCAGGGCGCGCGGCCGCACCTCGCGCGGTTGCACCCCGTGCGGCTGCAGGGCCGTTCCCTCATGCGGCCGCACATCGCACGCGTGGTGCGCTCGCGCGCGCGTGCATCGGCTGCGGTCGCCACCGCTGCTGGCGACCCCCGCCGCCTCTGACCGCCTCCTCTGCCTTTGGCCGCCGCCGCCGCCGGGCACCTTGCCCGGACCACCCGAACTACCCGGAGGTCACTCCCGTCATTTCGGCAAAAATGGTGATCCAGGTGATCGAAACGGAGCGACGTCATTCGCCAACACAAATCACTCTCCGACGCAATTACCACAGTGACCCTCTAGAAAACTATAAATAGACCGTCAAGCCTTCATTTGAAGATAAACAACTTCAGAGGCAAGAGAGAGCTCTGATGTTTTTCAGCGGGATCGTGGACTTAGACCGATTCTCCGCTCAGAAACTCACTTTGCTTCTCTCCTTACGCTAAGGTTCCAACACGCTTCAAGTCATGTCAACCGCCTCCGTGAGAGCGCTCTCATAAAAGTTTCACATCAACGAGAGCGCTCCCTGCAGAAGCTCCGTGGACTTAGCGAATT
Organism: Platanthera zijinensis; assembly: GCA_039513925.1. NCBI lineage: Eukaryota > Viridiplantae > Streptophyta > Magnoliopsida > Asparagales > Orchidaceae > Platanthera > Platanthera zijinensis. The sequence goes on from CM077098.1 coordinate 137,882,815, forward strand.
TTCCAGCCGGAATGCTCCCACCAAGGTTACGCGAGCTCAACAACATTCCAAGGCCGAAATGCTTCTATCGAGATTCCGAGCACTTAGCCGTTTTCCCTCATTTTCTGCACTTTGCACCTGTAAACGGAGTAACGGTCTTTCGCCTTCCGAGATCAAATTAATATTTGTAAAACTCCGAGAAGCTAGTGGATTTTAGCTCGACAGAACTTCAGCTACGTGATTTTTCACTATTTCCGAGTTTTCCTTGTAAAAAATGACTCATGTTATTTGTTGTAGTTCACTTTGATTGTTTGCGGCTTTGCGCACCCGGTCCGATTCCAAACTAAGGCGATCTTGATTTCTCCGGACCGGGGAAAGACCGAGCGAGACGCAACAGTAGTATTTATGAGCACAAAACATGGCAATTAGCACTTAGCAGTTAAAAATGTAAATTTTTTCCAGTAGTTGCATCTAAAGCTTCATTTTTTATGTTGATTTCTTTTCTTTTTCGACTCTGTTTTTGCAATTTTAGCAGGCAGCTTGCAAATTTTTTCCCCTTTTGTTACCATTGCGAAAATACGTGAAGAATGAAAAAGGAAACAATCACAGACGACATAGATTTACGTGATTCACATCAAGATGGGCTACGTTTACGGGCATCAATAGTCGGATCTTCACTATCAAGAACAAATGTGGTTCTGTAGCGGCAATCTGAGTGATAGTTCTGAAGCAATCGTTCAGGAATTTGGGCATTTTGTTCTCTGTATTATGTATTTTGTATTGGGTATTTTGAAATCTGCTCACTCTTTGTAGCTGTTTTTGTTCTTGATAGTGAAGATCGAACTGATGTTGCCCTTGGACGTTACAAGATGAACCACGTAAATCTATCTTATGTAATTGTATATTTCTGTTTCGTTATTTGTTTTTCTTGTAGTTCTACAACATACTAGTATCAAAGCGAGGTTCCTCGTTCATTTGTGATCAATTTATTTGGTTCGTGGTCTCACTTTCATCTGGGAGCTCTGCCCAACAGCTACTCTATATTTTTTTCTCCTCCACCTTATGTATTCAGTGTGGAACTTAAAAAAGCCAAACCTCTCCAAATATCTTTGTTCAGAATCTTATGTCGAGCTATTACCAAATTTTAACTTTCTTCTAGTGATTTACATCAAACAAACAGATTTATGATATGATCCACACCTGTACAATAAATTGGCACATTGCAATATACTTGTACAATAAATTGGCACATTGCAATATACTTTGCTCATGACAAACCACTCAATATGGAAATAGGGTTTAGGGATACCTACCCAATATGGATATAGTTTAGGGATACCTACCCTTCTTGCTCCATACCTCCTCCAATAGGGATTGCACCCATGACCCATCAAGCTATCATACCCAAAGTGGTTTATGTGGACTAACAATATTATCGGATGTGCCCTACGTGCCCATGAGATTCCACAACTCAAGTACGTTTGCATGGGTATTTAACTTCACAATAACTACAACGGGCCCACCAAAAATAGGCTTACAAACTTTAATACAAGTGTTGCGGGTCACCCGGTCTTTTCCCGGTCCGGAGAAATCGGACCGCCTTAACTCGGAATTGGACCGGGCGCGCAAACAGTCAAAGTAAACAACAACAAATGACAAGATTTTTTGTGATGTGAAAAACCCCGAAAGGGTGAAAAATCACGTGGCTGGAGCTGTGCCGAGTCAAATTCCACCAGTTCATTTGAGTTTACAGGGATTGAAATTTGATCTCGGAGGGCGACAAGCCGCTTCTCTGTTATAATACAAAGTATAAAAGTGAGGGAATGAAATTAAGTCATCGGAGTCTCTATGGGAGTGCTCTGGCCTTGGAAATTTGGTTAAGTCCACGGAATCTCGACGGAAGCGTTTTGGCCTGAAAATTTGGCTAAGTCCACAGAACCTTGACGGAAGTGCTCCAGCTGGGAAAATCTCTAAGTCCACGGAACCTTTGCACAAGAAGAAGTGCATGTAAAAATTTATGAATGAAGCCGACAAGAGGTCGCAGGAACACTCAATCACAACCAAAGTCAAGTAGAAATCAATAGCAACAACAGCACATGAGTCTCCAATTGGAATAAAAAACTTATTTACAGAGCAAGATATACATTGTGAGACATGATTCACAATGTAGTCAAAGGAAACAGAAAACTACAACAAGAAGTAAATCGCGCAGACAACAAGCTGTAAACGCACAAGACACATATCCGCAAGCTGAGTCCGCTGAAACCGCCGAAGTTGCCTAAACGCAAATAGCCGCGCTGACTGTTTGTTATTGAAAGGCGAAGGACTTGAACAGAACCTGTTGATAGACCGGGCGAACTGCTCTGCTTAATCGCAATTCGGAGGAAGAGACTTCAAGTCGTAGATACCGTGACCTGCTGTTATCCGCTGACTGTTATCCGCGAACTGTTTCACACCAAGCTTCCACTAGTTTCCTAGCCGCTTGATGCTAGTCGAACAGCCTGCACGGCGTCAACTTCACTTAGTCACACCAGTTAGAAAAGCGTAACCGCAAGTTTTAAGCGCGAACTGAGTTCTCACTGTTGTCAGTTATATATGACGAATCGAGGACTCCTATTTATAAGCGTGAGGAGTGTCGTCACCACCCATAGCGATAGGATAACCGTCCGTCAATCTTGTTGTTAGCATCACGTATCCGCATAGTGCGGATAGCAGCACCAGTCCGCCACTGATAACTTCTATCTGCAAGAGTAGAAAGAACGACCAGTCCGCATAGGTGGAAAGGACCAGTCCGCCAGACTGAGAAGACCAACACCAATCCAACAAGGATGGCAAACACAACACTGGCGGGTTGCCGAACACCGCCACCAGACTGCACTGCCTTGCGGACACAGCTCCCAGTCCACGCATATTTCATCCTGTGACTAGAACACGGACTGTGCCTAGTCAACTTGCCAAACTCGACAAGCTCCAGAAGCAGTCTGCACAAACAGGCGATCTCGGCGTGCTATACAACAACCCTGAACTTGTCACACGGGACCAAGTCCACAACACCAACGGACTTTGGCTATCAACCTGCCTGAGAAGACACCAACAAACTGTGCACTTAGCCACCACAGTCTGCGCTACCCGTCAACCTTCTTGTAGGCCAGAGAACCTGAAACTTTAAGCGGACTGTACAGTCTCACCAACCAGACCGCCACAGCCGCAGTTAGAAAAGTCTAATCGTCCGGTTTCAACCCAGGGTGCTTGCTGAGCCAGACCGCAAGAGAGACCGACAATCCGCCAAAGGCTATCCGTCAGGCCGGTGGCGGACTCTGCGGTCTGTCTAATCAGACTGTCCGCACTCCACTTCACTCCCACTTCAACAATATTAACAGAGCGGAGCGAATTCCTAGCGGAGGATCGGCCTAAGTCCACGATCTTGCCGGAAAATCTTAGCATTTTTTCTTGCCTCTGGAGTTGCTTGTCTTCAAATGAAGATCTCATGACCTATTTATAGTTTTCTGGAGGGTCATGACGGTAATTATGCCGGGGCGTAATTAGTGCTGGTGAATAACATCGCTCAGTTTCTGTCACTTGGATCACCAAATTTAGCAAAATGGCAGGAATGCCCCCCGGGCAGTTCGGGCGACCCGGGCAAGGTGCCTGATGGCGGTGGAGACCGGAGGCAACAGACGATGGCAGAGACAGATGAAAACGGTGGGGGTCGTCGGCGGCGGCGGTAACCGCTGCAGCGCTCACGCGGAGTGCACGAGCGCGAGATGCGCGGCCGCGCGGGGCGCCGCCGTAAGGGGGCGCGGTCACGCGGCCGCACGGGGGTGCGGCCCGCGGGCTGGTCGCGTGCGGCCCCGCGCGTGTCGTGTGCGCACGCTGGCCGCGCACGTGCGTTGGTCGTGCGGGGTTCGATCGCGTGTGCGTCGGCCGGGTGTGCACTGGCTGCACGAGCCCGCGCGCAGGCCGAGCGCGCCTGCGCGGCCCTGCCGTGCCCGCGCGCGAGTTCGACCTCCTCCTTGGGTGCTTTCGGGACTTGCGGCTTCGCGCGCGTGATTTGTCCGGTGTGGTTCATGCGGACTTGATTCGAGCCTTGCATGTTTGACTTCGAAATTTCAAGGGAAACTTCATTAACAAGTAATAAATTTTGTTTGTTAAAACTTTATATATATATATATACACACACACACACACACGCACACGAGCATCTTCGCACGGGCTACGCCCGTGCTCGATGCTCTCGGGCGGTCTTCGGCTGCATTAGACGGGCTTCGGCCGCATCAGGCGGGCTTCGCTCGCCTGCGCAGGGGCTTCGCCCGTGCTTGATGCTTCGGGTGGTCTTCGGCCGCAATTCACCATCTCAGCGCCGCACCCGCCACTCGCGGTCGAATACTTGATTGCTACAGTAGCATCGAGCACGGGCTCGGCGCAGGGCGGCGAGTGGCGGTCAGGGCATCGGGCCGGTGAAATACGGGGACGCGAGTGGCGGTTGCGGCGCCGAGCCGTTGAATTGCTAGTGCTCATCGCCCAACTCTACCACCCGCTCACCGCCGACACAAGACCTCCGCCCGCTCCACCACCCAATCTACCTCCATGACCACCTCTGAGATCGCCGCTCCACCACCAAGCCCACCTCCAACACCACCAACCAATCCTCCTTCGTAACCACCTTCAAGCCCTCTGCCGGCCACCTCCCAGGCCCCACCAACTCCAACAAACACCACTGTGAAACCCGCCTCCTTTCCCCCCTCCATGCCCTCCTCCACCTTCGATGCCAGATCCCGTGCAGCCCTGGGACGACACTACTCCCCCTCCTCTCCACCCCACCCTTCGCGCTTGGCCAGACTTTCCTTATAACTCCATGAATTCCGGCGGCCAGAAGAGCAGCCTCACCAACGCCGCCTGCTTGGAGTAGCTACTCGCCCACTGCGCCAATGCCAGGGACCCTCACGCTGCCGCTGGCTCTGTTGGGGCGGTAGCTAGTTAAAATTTTTTAGGCTACAGCTCAGCACGGCGAGCGAACAACAGGGAAGGGCATTTTCGGGATTGCAAATGTAACGGACGCCGCCTCTTGTAGCTCACTGTAGCAAGGAAGAGTTTCGTTATAATATAGTATAGATAGATATCTATATTAATATATATGTATAGGCAAAATTATCAAATTGGTCCCTAAACTTTTGGACCTTTTTCAAATCAGTTCCTAAACTTTCAAATGATTCAAATAGGTCCTTAAACTATTAAAACCACTTCAAAATAATCCCAAAAGGGTTTTAATTATTATAATATCTTTTTTTAATATATTATTTACTCCTCCCTCCACTTCTCATTTCCCCCGCCCGATACCAGCTACTATGAAAAGACGGTCCTGCAGGACGATCTTTCCGACCCTGTACAAGGCCTCGCAGTTCTGCTCATTGGAGATCATCCATCCTCCCCGCCAGTGACATTATTGAAATGGTAAGTTTCCTCCATTTCTCTCGCTGTCTTCTATTTCCTCGACCGGTATTTTAGGGTATTTTGTTCTGCTCGCCGGATTTTGTTTTAGGATTTTGTTTTAGGATTTTGCTTACAAGACGTATTTTGCTCTAAAACAGATGCAGTTAATGTGAAAATTATTTTGTGCCAGCTTATACTAGGTTGTTTGAGTAAATTAAAATGCTTTGTTTTTTATGATTTTATAATCATTTTTTTAGAATGATCTAATATTAGTAATATTGCAGTGAAATGAAAATTTAATTAAATAAGAAAAAATGGAACGGAAAATCACTTTGGGATTACTTTGAAGAGGTTTTAATAGTTTAGGGACCTATTTGAATCATTTGAAAGTTTAGGGACTGATTTGAAAAAGATACCAAAATTTAGGGACCAATTTGTTAATTTTGCCATATGTATATCACTTAAATAATACAAATTAGGGACATAGTGGCAAAAGTGCGACTGACACACTTTTTTGCTCATCTCCCTAATTTACTTTAAATAAGTATAGCTATATATTAATCTTGATTTTGTACGTACATATATGCAATTGCTGGGCTCTTTGTACACATGGGAACCTACAAAATATTGGAGCGTGGGGGCACATGACACTTACAATATGAAAAAAATAACAAATAAAAAATTGCTCAATAAAAAATGTTTATTATAGAATAAAACTAATACTAATACATAAAAATACATTAAAAATTCTCTCCTTTTTTTGAAGGAAGGATACATCTTTTAAATTTCATTTTTTGAAATTTTTGTAAAATATCTTTATCATCAATTGTATCAAACATTTTCTTCTCAATATAAGTAATCAAACAATCATTCAATCATTCATTTTCTAATCTGTTGCGAAGATCTTCTTTACTCAAGCCGTTGCAGCTGGTAATGTTAAACACAATATCAGTAGTAAATAAACTTCAGGATAACTCATGTCCTTATGTTTAATCATTTTTTGAGCAAGTTCACTAAGTCCATTTAAATTACAAAAATCATCATGAGTTGACACATCATAAAACCAATTTATTAGTTGACTGTCAATCATTAAAAGAGTTTTTTCATTAAACTCTACTGGATAAAAATGAGTCAACTCAATCAATTTATCCCTATTGAAAGCAGCAAATGAATCTTGAGGATTGAAGCAAATCATGTTTGAAATCAACTGAATATTATCATTATCAAAACGATCCTTCAACTCTCGGTATTGAGAGTCAAATCACTGTGAAAAGCAACCCAACCTTATAAAAATATAGATTATACCTATTTTGAACCCCTCATTTGCTTCTTGCAGGATGTAAGTAATTATCTTCCATTAAACCGTCCACTCATTTTGCTAGTACCATCATAATCCTGATCATTAATCTTTGATAAACTCAAACCATATGTAGCAAATAGTGAATCAATTGTATGTTTAAGTGATAAAGCACTAGTATTTGAAACATAAACCATAGCCAAGAATCTTTCAATTACAAAACCATTCTTATTTACATATCACAAGACAACACTTATTTGCTCTTTAGTTGAAACATCCCGAGCCTCGTCAACCAACAATGAAAAAAAACTAATCTCCAATATCTTTGATTAGTGTCTTTGTTGGTAAACTTGTCATTACATTGCAAATTTGATTTTGAATTTCAAGAGAAGTCATTTTTGCATTTTCAGGAACATTGAGCAAAACTACTCTTTTAATTTCATCATTAGAAAATGAATGAAATTTTAATAATTCCAGAAAATTTCCTATGTTTAAAGATTCTTCGCTTTCATCGTGACCACGAAAAACTAACTCTTGTCTTAGAAGAAATCTGATACAAGCACTAGCACTTAATCTTATACGGTAGTCAATTTCATTTTGGACATTTCTCTTGTCAAAAGCTGTGTCTATATATTTTTTTGATTCATTAAATCTCCGCATGCTACATTACATTTATTATGCATACTCAAATTATCCTCAATATGCATAATCAAACGTTCTTTTTTTCCCAATTTGAAAAACCACATTCAACAAATGCTTCATGACCATCACCCGTATCTCCAAACTCAAAAGCAAACAGATAACAAAATAAACAAAAAACTGCATCTTTTGCTTCATTGTATTCCAATCATTGAGCATAAATCTTTTCTGTATATCATTTTGCACAAAATCTATGCGTTTTGTCTTAAGTAGTAGTCTTAGTAGCAGGATATTTTGTAAGAATTGGTTGTCTTAGACCTTTAATTAAATATGATCTTCGAATATTTTCTCTCTCAATCAGATCTTTAGAGATATTGTAAAGAGGAGGCCTTAAACCCGACTCTGATATTATTGCATCTTTTCTATGAGTGATTGGAGTTGAAGTTGGAGTTGGTGTTGGAGTTACAGTTGAAGCTAACCCTTGTCGTTTAGGTCGTATAATAAACTTATCCATTTTCCTATATGATAGTCAATCAAAAAAATAGTAAAATGGATAAGGGCCAAGATCAAATTTGCATATGCTTTTGACAAAATAGTATAAAAATTTAAGATCCGTGAATACCAAATTGTTTAAAACTGAAAAGATAATAAGAAATAATAGAGTGATCCATGAACACTAAATAGTATAAAGATTTATGATTAAGTTTTGATGGCCGAGATAAGGAATAAAAGAGTGATAATGTGATACCTGCTTGAAGCTTGTCGACTCACGGCTGTCGGACTGTTGGAGAAGAAGGTCAGAAGTGAGATGTCGGTCGAGTCACCAGTCGAGGCGTCTGTTGGAGAAGGAGATGGTTGTCGCTAATGAAAGGAGATGACGGTTTATATATACTCTGAACCCTAGAATAGACATCGGTTTATATATAAACCGATGTCTATTCTAGGGTTCAGAGTATATATAAACCGTCATCTTCCTTAACCGCTGTCTATTCTACCCTGAACCCTAGAATAGTCAGCGGTTTACATATAAACCACCGTCTATTTGAGTATAAACAACGATTTATATATAAACTGTTGTTTATTCTAACCTGAAGAATAGACATCGGTTTATATATAAACCGCTGCTTGTTCTAACCTGAAGAATAGACAACGGTTTATATTTTAACCGCCGTCTATTCGCATATTTTTTTAAAAAGAAACACGTGCCCGCCCGTGTCTTAAGGTGGGTCCGCCTATGCCTGAACCGGGCCCGAAGACTTGTGGGGGCTTGGGCCCCCACAGGTCCCTTCATACCTCCGCCCTTGGAACCTACTACCTACTTTCATTATCAAACAAACATTAGTAATACTTTGTGTAATGATATCAACCAAAGAGTTGGGTGAAATTGGTTTTAATATTCTAATGAAAGTTTAATTTATTACACATTAAGCATTGTGAGAGTTAAGCCATTACAGATGTTAAACAGGGAGGGGTGAACGAAAATATAAGGAAAGATATGATGTGTTTAGGTATTAGTGACATTGACTAAATACATGATGCAATGAAGACAAATGATCCATATAGCCGACCCTCACTATGATGGTATAAACGACTTCAAATCAAAAAATGTTCAACATGAAAGTTATCCGTATTGAAGATATCTACAACTTTCATGTTAACCACTTTTTCTAATTTCACTCCGTTAATCCGCAAGTTTGCGAACTCCACCCCTGCAGTTCCTCCGAAAACTGCAGAGGATCCGGATCCTGCCAGCAAAGGTGTCATTCAAAAATATTTAACTAATTTCTACTGGGGGCAAGCAAAAAACAGCAATGGAGGTCATAGGATCATAAATTAAACTAAAACAATAACACTCGAGTGTTTATACCCCTCGAGTCTTTATACCAGGATCCGGATCCTCTGCAGTTTTCGGAGGAACTGCAGGGGTGGAGTTCGCAAACTTGCGGATTAACGGAGCGAAATTAGAAAAAGTGGTTAACATGAAAGTTGTAGATATCTTCAATACAGATAACTTTCATGTTGAACATTTTTTGATTTGAAGTCGTTTAGACCCCCGATTTGGGTCCCGAAAAAAAAACCGTCCGCAAAATATTTAATTAATTATTTGCGGACGGTTTTTTTTCGGAGCCCAAATCGGGGGTCTAAACGACTTCAAATCAAAAAATGTTCAACATGAAAGTTATTCGTCTCGAAAATATCTACAACTTTCATGTTAATCATTTTTTCTAATTTCACTCCGTTAATCTGCAAATTTGCGAACTCCCGAAGGAACTGCAGAGGATCCGGATCCTTGCTGGCACCGCCATTACGCCCGCATGCGGTGCAGTTTATTGTTATTTGGGCCCAAATCTCAATCTCACTACCAGGTGTAGTTTTGGCATATGAGGAAAACAACACTACGTTTTCAACTGAAGAAACACAGACTATCTGAATCTTTCAATAGATGGAAGAACTTAAAGAGGAACAAAATGGGAGACAATGAACATGAGAGCAAGTGAATAAAAAAGAAAGGTTTATAGCAATGTTTTGGGATTAAAAAGCCTCGAAAAAAATTTTGATGTGACGTGAGATCGAACACCGCGTTAACAGATGACGAGCCACTCGTGAGATAGTATGAGACTATTATGTCGAGACTTGGGGGATAAGATGCCTCCGTCATACATCTCTCAAAAAAGAGTTAAACATTATAGTTAAGTGTGAGGTTTCACACCTTCACATACTGAGGAACCTTTTTTACGACAAAAGGTTACGTTTGGCGTGGCTTATCACAACTTATTTGTTCCAGTGAGGTTGGACAAAGATGTCATTATCATATCAAAATCTTATGCCTCAAACTAGTTTATTTTTTTGTAATGGTAGTAACATTTGTCATACCAAACATACAATGACGATTTTGTCCAACGTTACCGGAGCAAATAAGCCGCGTCAAACGCAGCGAAAATTGTGCGGGACAAGGGCAAGAGTGAATAATACCTCAAAGTGCTAAGTGTGATGCTACACGCATGCGCCCAAATTAGTGGCCCATGGCTCCACCTGTGCAACTAATTTTAAAAGGAAGAAAAAAGTTTACAACATTATTAAATTATAAAACTAAAACTAAGGTTCCGTTTGGCACGGTGGCGGCGGTCGTAAACGCATGGGTTAATTTGTCATTCGTCAAGGATCAATTAACAAACACCATTCATTTGAACATAAAAGTGGATGAATTTCCTTAGATGAACGTTAACGAATGACAATTTAATCCTGTGTTCATGACCGCTACCACCGTGCCAAACGGAGCCTTAGGCTCCGTTTGGGAGGACTTATTTTCACTGGTCAAGCGGTTACGACCGCATGAACCGGGCCTTAATTAAAGCTCAATTCATGCGGTCGTAAACCGGTGAAAATAAGTCCTCCCAAACGGAGCCTAAAAGTGGATGAAGTTTCTTAAGTTGGCTTTAACGGATGATAATTTAACCTCTATGTTCATGACCGCCACCAACCGTCAACACCCGCCGCCACCGTGTCAAACAGATCCTAATTTTGAACATAAAAATCGATTAAATTTCTTAGATAAGGTCGGGCGTTGACTGAGCTTAAAGTCGGCTCGGTAAACTATAAATTGCTGTAAAGGTGGGGCCAGGACGATCTATCTTTATTAAATTATATATATTTATATATTATAAAAAAGTTCCTCTTTAGCGTTACGAAGCTGAAAAGGTGCAGGAACCCAAACACCATCAGGGCCCACAGTCACTACCGCTGAAAGGCCGACACGTCGAGCGGGCCCAGCCGTCGATCGCGCCACGTTAACCACGTCGCAGCCCATCTTCTTCAATCGCCTCACAACGCGCTCTGTGTCTCCACGTGTTGCTCTTTATTTCCGCTTATTCCGTGCTGTTTACGTGGCGCTCAGTGGGCCGCCTGATCCAATTGGGCCCTGCCTCCCGCGTTTTCACGGGCCCCACCCACAACATTCAGATTCGCGACAGCTATAGCCTTCAACGAATTTGGTTACTTTGGTCCAGAATTTTCTCCTTTTTTTATTATTATTATATATAATAATTCCTCTTCGACATGTGCCTGAATTTATGTCGCATTATTATTATTGCTAAGAAAGTCGTCATTTGATTATTTTCAAAAAAAAAAAAAGGCTTAAACAGAACTTTGAGGCCTCAACTATTTATTTATTTTTAAAAAATTAATTTGTATTGCTATTTGGCAGTTTTACTTTAAAATATTTGCTCCAATCCGAGTTGATTATGGTTTCGTTTGGGGGGGACTTATTTTCACCGATCAAGTGGTTATGACCGCATGAATCGGATCTTAATCAATGGCGGATTCATGCGCTTGTAACCGCTTGACCGATGAAAATAAGTCTTCCCAAACGGAACCTATAGCTCTCTTTGAGGCTGATGATTCAAAATTAGGTGAGATCAGGGCAAAAATGCATGCACAGGTAAAAACACACACCAGGGAAAAAATTACTTAGGTAAGGTCGCGAGATCGGGTGAGTTCACAGTTTAGAAAAGCTAAATCTCAAAACTTATGGTGAAACCTAAACATTCGATGGAGAGTTTTGTACGTTTATTTCAATATCGATAATTTTAGAAAAAACGGTATTTAGTTTTGTATTTTTAAACCAAATTCTTTAATACCAATGTCATGTGAACGAACGGGGCTAAATGAAATTCTTCTATATTATACGCAAAGGTGCAACTCGGGTGGGTTCGGATCGATTCCACTTAAAATCAAGAACTGGTTCATATAGGTTCTGTTCCGACTTTTTGGAACCGAAACCGACATATGAATTCATGGTATATAACCAGATCCAAACAAAAAAACTCAATTTGGATCCGGTTGAGCTCTCAGTTCCATTCACACGTCATAATATTTAAACTAAAGTATTAGTAAACTTTTTTAACTACTATATTCATTTAAGCAAATACAAAAAAAAATTAGTTTTTAAAAAAATATTATTTAGAAAAACAAAAAAATTATACACAATATTCTTCAATTTCCGTTAACATTTTCTTAGAAAACAAGAATACAATGTCTTTAACTAATTTTTGAATATCAAATTATTAGACTTATATTGAGAAGACTATGAATCCGTAAGAAAGATGCAGCTTATAAGTTTATCTTAGACTAATTTAGAACGCTCATATTGAATGAAATAAGGATCAAACGATTCATATATTTTTTATACTTAAATTCAATAACTCAATTTTCAAGTCGGTTCTAGGTACCCAAATGCAAGAATCGAGAACCGAACCAAGTGGTCGGTTCTAAAAATTTTGGACTCATAGCCGAACCGAGACACATGAGAACTGACACAAATTGCTCGGGATCGAATCGATTCCGGTTCTTGATTCTTCGATTATTTTTGCACACCCCTAATTCTACATATAAAACTATAGCCAAAATGTTCAATTCTCCGAGCTCAACACTTCGGCTACCCAGAAGGTTCGTCGGTGAGGGATGGGCCGGTGCGCAGACCAATGCTCACACTCAAATGGTGCTCGCATCTGGTTCTCTCCCTTTGAAACGGCCTAGTTCTTGTTGCGGCCAAACTCAGCGCTCCGGTCGATCCGGACTAACTTGGACCGCCTTAGCTAGCGGAGCGGTCGAGCGCGCACACAGTCGATGAAAATGAAACAGTGAAGACAAGTCTTGATGACGTGGAAAAACCCCTTAAATGGGTAAAAAACCACGTGACCGGATCTGTGCCGGTCAAATTTCACTAGCTTCCGGGGGTTACAGTATGTTCGGTGAATCGGGGCGACAGACCGCTCCCGTTACAACTTGAGGGGGAGAAATAGAGAGAGCGTAGCTTCCTGCGGGCAACAGGCTGCACTGCAGGAGCGACTGAGACGAGAGAATGCGTGGAATGCTTCTGGTGCGCGTGCCTGGGGCGGCGCGCGCTTGCTGGCTTCGGATATCTTCTTCCTTCAACTTCCTTCGGATCTTGAGTGTCCCCTCACTGTCAGCGTGTTAGTGGGGTGACTGGTGGCCGCTCGTGGTCGCTGGAGGCTGCTGGAGGCTGTTGGTGGCTGGCGGTGGTTTACGGCGAGCGGAGGCCGACTTGGTGGAGGAGGTTGGAGAGCTCTCACCTGAGCAAGAAGGAGAAGAGCCGGAGAAGAGCCGGAGAAGAGAAAGGTCCGAAATGAGGAGCCCCTGGGGGTCCTTTTAAAGCCTCCAGGGGAGGATCATGGCGGGCCCCACCACTAAAGTGGTGGGATAGTGGGTGGTTACCCCCTTAATCAAACGACGACCAGGCGGTTAGGGCGGCAAGGCGGCGGCTAGGCGGCGGCTAGGCCGGCTAGGCGGTGGCCTGGCGAGGCGGCCAGGCGGCGATCTGGCCGGACGGCCAGGCGGTTAGGCCGGCTAGGTGGTGGCGGCTAGGCGGTTTCCTTCCATGGGGAGAGGGAGTGGGTCCCGCTCCCCCATGATTCTCTCATCATGAGAGTTCATGGGGATGACACACTCATGATCCACTTTTGGAGGAGATCATGGGGGGTCTTTTTCTCCTATAAATAAAATGGGGAACCCATCAGTTCTCTTTACGTAATTTTGCTACTGCGGACGGCCCCTTGTGAAGCATCCGCGCGCGTCGTCGATGCGTGGATTTGAATTGAAGGGTGGTCACAAAAAATTAAGAGAGAGAGAGAGAGAGGAAGATAAGAGTAGAAAACAGAGAATATGCAGGACATGAAATGAAACATCATCTTTCTACAGAGTGCATGTTTGAGACTGCATGTTTGTTTAAGCATCATCTTTCTTGTCAACAAAATTCTTTTTCTGAAGAGCACAGATTTTATGCAGCTCTGCTCTTTTCACCATTTCAGCAACTGGATTTCCACCTAAATTTAAGTAAAATAAATTTAAAAGCTTAAATTCATTTTTATATTAGTTTTAAGTTCAATTTTGCATTCATTTTTAAGCACCGTGTTGCAAAAGGTACAAAATAACCTTCATTTAATAAGCATTCCCAATATAGCTCCCTTTTGCAGATTTGGCAGGCACATGGGCTCGGGTGCAATATTGGTCGTGTGTTTAAGGAGAAGAATTGTACTGGACGGCTGTTTTAAGTAATGAGGAAATTAATAAAGTAATAGTTGATGAATTTAATGAGGAATTCATTGTACAGTTTAACGATCTTTTAGTCACACACAGTTTTGAAGTTTTTTTCGACATGCTTGAGAGTCTATAAAAGAAATCATATGGCTTCATATCTAACCGCACAAATTAGATTTGTATATCTTTACCTAAGGATTTGCTTTATGTACAACATGCAGGTTAGTAATTTATTATTTTAAATGTTTAGTTTAGTTTTTTTATGATTTAATAGCAAAGAGTAATAAGTTATTAATAAATGTATATAACTCGTAATTCGTCGAGATAAAAAACGCCCAAGGAGACAGCTATTCGCAGACCTCGCCACGAGCAGAGGCGAGCTTGGGCGAGCAGAGACGAATTTGGGCGAACTTGGGTGAGAAGAGGCGAGCTTGGGCGAGAAGAGGCAGTTGATGTGAGCTGAGGCGAGCAGAGACGAGTACCTTGCGAGTATTGACGAGTAGCCCTTGGTACTCGCTAGTAGAGGCTGGATACTCTCCACCCCTAGGATTTCTCTATAAATAGACCCCCATTGGTACTAGAAAGAAGACTTTTGAAGAGGTTGAGGTTCCCCCAAGTGGATACTCGCCAAGTCCATGCTTGTCTAGTACCTCGCCCAGCTTTTGGTTGCAGAGGGGAAGTTTCTCCCAAATTTTTGGGTACGTGGTGGGACCTCCCTGCTGGAGCACTTGGGGTGTGCTTACAGACAGTTTTCTCTCTCCTGTGCTAGCCATCTGAATTGTGGCGTCGGACCACAGAATCAGTAACCTTATGTTGCATTGATTCGAATTTTGGAGTTAGGATTTTCCCGGCTTCAAAACTTTGGTGCGATGAGCGTGGATCGTAGCCGAGGAAGAAATTTTTGCGAGAAAACTCCATAACTTAAGATGGCGAGCTGAAGACCACAAACAACAACTCACAAGCATTCGATAAGGTGGGCGAGTTCTTGGCATGGTGGGTGAGTTTCCTGGTTACTCGCTCATAGGCGACTTCAAGTTGGCAACTTTCAAGCTCGGTGGATTCTGTTAAAAGTAGCGAGCAAACGACTAGAGCAGAGAATAAACGACTAGAAAACAAACCGGAACTTTGAATAATTGAAATTTTATTATCCAAAAAGATATCATTTACAAAGGTATGGCCTCCCTTTTATAGAATGGAGGAGAGAGAGTAGAATACAAACTAACAATGTGGGACTAAAGCTATACAACAGATCTGGGCGGCTTAGAATAAGAGACCGGAACAGGCCGCGCGGTTAGACAATGTTCTAACCGCTCGGCAATACCAGAACCAAGAGAGAGATGCGGTAGGAGACCGCAAGACCGGCCGGTTTCCAAGCCGCCGGAGATAAGCCGTCAGACCGCCGGATACCACACAGCAACAGTCTGGAAATCAACCCGCCATCCTCAATCCGCCAGACTGCCCGGTCAACAACCCGCCATGCACAAACCGCCAGACCGCCCGGTCTCATACTTCGACACTCCCCCTCAAGCTGGAGCATATATATCAATCATGCCCAGGTTGTCACAAATGTGTAAGAAGGAAGTAGAAACCGGCTTGGTGAAGATATCAGCCAACTCTTTGTCGGAGGTGACAAACGGAGTGCAAATCTGTTTCTTCAAGACCTCTTCTCGGATGAAATGGCAGTCGACCTCTATATGTTTCGTTCTCTCATGGAAGACCGGGTTTTTGGATATGTATATAGCGGCTTTGTTGTCACAGAACATAGGCAGAGGATAGTTGTAGACCTCTCCTAGGTCAAGCATGAGAGCCCGCAACCATTTTAACTCACACGTAGTTGACGCCATACTCCGGTATTCGGCTTCTGCACTGGACCTTGAGACAACAGACTGCTTCTTGCTCTTCCAGCTCACAAGATTACCTCCAACAAATGTGCAGAAACCCGATGTAGATTTACGGTCACCTTTATCATCCGCATAGCTTGAGTCTGAGTAGGCTTCAACTCTCAGATGACCATGCTTCTGAAAGAGTAGCCCTTTTCCTGGTGCTGCTTTGACATACTCTAGTATCTTCAAGGCAGACTGAAGATGACATTCCCTGGGAGCTTGCATGAACTGACTGACCTTGCCTACAGCATAGGCGATGTCGGGTCTGGTCACCGTGAGATAAATGAGTTTGCCCACCAGACGTCTATACCTCGTGGCATCGGATATAAGAGGTGAGTCATCTGTCCATGTTTTGTCTTCTCCAGTGGCCATGGGATACCGGGCCGGTTTGGCCCCGGTCAATCCTGCCTCTTGTAGAAGATCAAGCGCATACTTCCGTTGGGAGAGAACCAACGAGTCGGGCTTCCGAGAGATTTCTATCCCCAAAAAATATTTCGGGGAGCCCATATCCTTCGTGACAAGGTGTTGACGGAGGTGTTTCTTTGTCAAGTCCACCCCAGCCTGGTCATCGCCGGTAAGAAGGATATCATCCACATACACCGCCAAAACCACAAGGCCTGATGCAGTTTTACGAATAAACAATGAGTGATCGACGGAACTTCTTGTAAAGCCAATTGCAGCCACAATGCCACTAAACTTGTCAAACCACGCCCGAGGGCTCTGCTTTAGGCCGTAGATAGCCTTCTTCAACTGGCATACTCGTGTCTCCCCCTGAGCAACATACCCTGGAGGTTGCTCCATATAGACGTCCTCCTGAAGATCCCCATACAGAAAAGCATTCTTGACATCAAGTTGAGAAATTTCCCACTCCCTGTTGACGGCCACAGAAAGAAGAACCCGGATGGTGCTGAGGCGAGCAACCGGAGAGAAAGTATCAAAATAGTCAATCCCATAAGTCTGAGTAAAGCCTTTGGCCACCAGTCGGGCCTTGTAACGATCCACAGTGCCGTCCGGGCGAAACTTCACAACGAACACCCAGCGGCAACCAACCACATCAGTACCTATCGGTGGAGGAACAAGGGTCCAGGTACCTCTTTCAGTAAGAGTGGCAATTTCCTCATCCATGGCAGATTTCCAATGAGGAATAACAAGAGCCTCCTGGTAAGTGCGGGGAGTGGTAGTAGCCGAGATGGCCAAAGCAAAGCACCTGCGAGAGGGAGTAAGCCGATCATAGGAAACAACAGCCGCAAGCGGGTGTTGGGTACACGCCCGCACCCCTTTGCGAAGGGCAATGGGAAGATCCAGGTCGTCTTGTGCCTCAGGGACCGGAGCATCCGTGACAGAGAAAGCTGGCCCGGGACTAGAGAGAGACGGCTGCGGAGAAGAAGGAGGGGAGATAATAGGGAGAGGAGGAGACGGAGGAGGAGACGACATAGGAGGGGAGACGTCGACATGTGTGGAAGGCTCACAGAGAGATGGTGGAGAGTCAGAGACAGCAGGAGGAGGTGAAGATGGGAAAGAAAAGTAGGATGCATTTTCAAAGAAGGTGACGTCTGCGGAAACAAACTGTTTGCGCAGAACGGGATCAAAGCAACAGTAGCCTTTTTGAGTTGTCGAGTAACCCAAAAAGACACATTTGGTGGAGCGGGGGGAAAGCTTGTCGCGGGTAGCAGACGGAGCATGCACAAAGGCCGTACACCCAAAGATACGGAGAGGAAGAGGAAAGGGTTCCTTGCTCGGGTAGAGAATGGAGAAGGGGGTCTTGCCGTGAAGAATAGAAGAGGGAATGCGATTGATGAGATAGCAGGCAAGAAGAACAGCATAGCCCTAGTAGGAGCGAGGCACCTGCATCTGTGTCATCAGAGTGCGAGCGATATCGAGGAGATGGCGATTTTTACGTTCCGCCACCCCATTTTGTTGGGAGGTGTAAACACAGCTGGTCTGATGAATAAGACCATGTTGCATACAAAAAGATGAAAACTCATGACTGAGATATTCTTTAGCATTATCAGAGCGCAATACTTTAATAGAAATAGCAAACTGAGTTTTAATCATATTATAAAAAGATTGCCATACAGATAAGAGTTCAGAGCGGTCTTTTAATAGATACACCCAGGTACATCTGGAGAAATCATCAATAAAAGTTACAAAGTAAAAACTACCCCGACCAATGGTGGGAGTAGGAGCAGGACCTCATATATCAGAATGAATGAGATCAAAAGGGCGGGAGGAACCACGGCCTTGCTTCTGCGGGAAGGAGGAGCGGTGATGCTTGCCAAGCTGACACGCATCACAGTTGAGCGGAGGACTGGTTTGAGGTAAGTGGGGAAGAAGCTGACGAAGAATCCGAGGAGGAGGATGTCCAAGGCGAAGATGCCATTGAAGCAGATCAGTAGACGAGGAAGAGAAGGCGGACAGAGCGGAAACATTGTCGAGGAAGTAGAGGCCGCCGCTCTCAGTCCCAGTAGCAATCGTCCGTTGGGTCCTCGGGTCCTGAAAACAACAAGAAGTAGGAGTAAATAATACAGAGCACTGAAGTTGCTTGCATAAAGTAGTAACTGAGAGTAAATTGCAAGGGAACTTCGGAACATAGAGAGTGTCCGCTAAGCGAAGCGAGGGAGTGACTTGAACCATGCCCGTTCCATGAACCGGGGAAGGCGAACCATCCGCAACGAGAACTGGGGGTAACCGATCATGCGTCTCTAGGAGAGAGAAGCAGTGAGGGTTTTCGGTCATGTGATTTGTAGCACCAGAGTCAATCAGCCATTTACCTTGGGTAACGACGTGTGCACTACCTGAGGTGGTGGCCACAGAAGCAGATGGCCGAGAGGAGGCGGAGGTTGAGGAAGAAGTATCACCGGAGGGACGAAGATGAGGATGTTTCTGCCAGCAGCGGTCAACAGAGTGGCCGGTACGACCACAGTAAGAGCAGAGGAACCTTGACGGACCGCGCGTGCCAGATTGGCTGCGACCACTATTGCCACCCCGCTGGACTTGGTGAGCATAGGAGTCCGGTGGAGGAGGGGAGGACAATAGAGGACGTTGGAGCAGTGAAGTAACAACGGTGATGCGAGCCACAGTGGCATCCAAGGTGGGAGACTCGGCTTCGCCCAAGATCTGCTGGCGGATCATATCAAAAGACTCAGGAAGCCGTAGAAGATAACAAACAACCAGGAGTTCCTGGAAGTGTTTGTGCTGCTCGGCCAAGTCCGCGGAGAAGGGGCGATTCTGGAGGATTTCGGCTCCAAGAGCCTGAACTTGCTGATAAGCCGCAGCAGGAGACATGGAAGGGCGAGCGAAGAGATCCGCATAGAGAGTATAAATGCGGGATGTCTGGGCCCCCTTTGAGTAGAGAGCAGCAAGGTGAAGCCACGCGGTCTTGACTGTCTCATCATGGCGTATGACAGGAAGACATTCATCGGAGAGGCTATTAGCCAACCACGTGCGGACAAGCGCATCACTGGCATCCCAGTCATCAAATTCAGCAGAGTCTGAGGGAGGAGGGTCATCGGTGAGGTGATGACGTTTGCGCTGAGAGCGGAGAAGAAATGTGAAAGAGACGCTCCAATCCGGATAGTTGGAGCCAACAAGTTTAGAAACCGTACCAAGGTTGCCAGAGGGAGTAGGAAGCGGCGCCGGAGTGGCGATAGGAGTGGTGGTGGTGGAGGTTTCAGAAAGGGCCATAGGAGAAAACTGTGAGAAGCCGCACGGTTAGAATATAAGCCGTGCGGATAGAAAGAAGAAGAGCTGCGGCGGTCACGATGTTAGACACCAGCAGCCAGAGAAGCCACGACCAAGCCGCAGGTCCAAGACGGGGAAGAGGTCGAACGGCTAGAAGATAGACCGCGCGAATAGAAGGGAGGAACGAACAAGGCGATAGGTCGCTGCGACTGAAAGGCAGGACAAAGAGGACGCGCGGACAGGGCGCAAACAGCGAGAACAGGTCGCGAGAAGAATAGGCAAGCCGCGCGGACAGGGCGCACAGAATCAGGAGGAGAAGATCGAGTCCTCTGATACCATGTTAAAAGTAGCGAGCAAACGACTAGAGCAGAGAATAAACGACTAGAAAACAAGCCGGAACTTTGAATAATTGAAATTTTATTATCCAAAAAGATATCATTTACAAAGGTATGGCCTCCCTTTTATAGAATGGAGGAGAGAGAGTAGAATACAAACTAACAATGTGGGACTAAAGCTATACAACAGATCTGGGCGGCTTAGAATAAGAGACCGGAACAGGCTGCGCGGTTAGACAATGTTCTAACCGCTCGGCAATACCAGAACCAAGAGAGAGATGCGGTAGGAGACCGCAAGACCGGCCGGTTTCCAAGCCGCCGGAGATAAGCCGTCAGACCGCCGGATACCACACAGCAACAGTCTGGAAATCAACCCGCCATCCTCAATCCGCCAGACCGCCCGGTCAACAACCCGCCATGCACAAACTGCCAGATCGCCCGGTCTCATACTTCGACAGATTCATGAGGCGAACTTCCCTATTGCTTGCTCATAAGCAAGTTCGAGATCGCGACCTCCTTAAGCGGGCTCCATATGACAACTTTAGCTAGCGAGTATGCATAAACGAGTTTATGTACGCGAGTTGCAGATGGCGATATACTTTGACGAGTTCCAGATAGCGAGTTCCAAATCAACCCGCAGGTGTCCTACTTGCAGGTTGGCGAGTTCACTTGTTGCTCTCCCATAGCTGAGTTCTATATGGCGACAACCCTATGCGAGTATATGCAGGATGACGACTTCAAGAAGGAGAGGTCCAGTTGGCGAGTTCCAGTGGGCGACACCAAATTCTTGACTTCCAAAAGGTAAGCTTTCTTATTACTCACCCATAAGCGAGTATAAGTGAGATTGGCGACTTCCAAGAGGTGAGTTCCCTTGTTACTCATCCATAGGCGAGTTTTGTAGGTGTCCTACTTGCAAGGCCCCCAAAACCTCTGCGTAGGGGGTCTAGTGTCAAAATTGACACTTACCCTGGCTTAGTCTCTTCATTCTTCAATAGTGGTGATTTTCATACATGTTCATATTTTCGGGTGTCATGATAAACCTCGTGAGTACTCTTTGTATGACTAACAAACAGAGCAATTCGTGATGAGTTTACCGCAAGGAAAAAACATATATGGTGTTCTGCGAGCTCACATTCGCGATGATCTTCACCAAGAGCTTTCATTACATGAGACGGCTTACTCATGACGTCTTTAAACTGGTATCCTGTGAGCTCCTACCTGCGATGATCTCCTTCGACAACTTACATTCCATGAGACGGCTTACTCATGACATATTCAAGATAGTATTATGTGAGCTTCCACTCATTATGATCTTCATGCTTACTTGGTGCTCTCTTCAATTCCACGAGTTCCATACTCGCGTGGTCATATCTTCAACAACTATGGTGCTCTCCTTCAATTCCGCGAGTTCCCTACTCGCGAAGTTATCTCTTCAATATCTATGGTGCTCTCCTTCAATTCCACAAGTCCCATACTCGCGAGGTGATTGCTTCGATAGATAGGGTGCTCTCTTCAATTCTGTGAGGTTCGTAATTGCAAGGTTATCACTTCAATGTCTATGGTTCTCTCCTTGAATTTCGCGAGTTCCATACTCGCGAGATCATTGCTTCAACAACTATGGTGTTCTCCTTTTATTCCATGAGTCCATACTCGCGAGATCACTGCTTCAGTAACTATGGTGTTTGCTTCAATTCTGTGAGTTTATGCTCGTGAGGCGATTGCTTCAGCAATTAGGCTGCTACGATTATTCATTTCATCTCCTCAAACACCTGGAGTTATGATAAACTGAAAATTTCTACCCCTAGGAGGGAATAGTACGCTTGTTTATACTTATATATCGATGATATTTCTCGGACATCCTGAAATTTGAGGGCTTTAGCTTCTCTTTTTGAAAGCGTCTCAAGAAGGCATGGTAGGCAGGAAGTGATCTCCACAATCGAGTTGGGAAACAAGACTCTGACTTGACTCTCATAACACTTAGACCGGGTGATGGGATTGTGTATCAAGTTTTAATGCGTTCTTGTAAGACCAAGCCCATGTATTGACAGTCAAGATCAACTCCCCCCTAATATGTTGGACTAACTACCTCCTGATCGCACTTCTCTTCTGACTGGAAGAGTTATCAGGAGAAAGTCTAGATGATAACCTCTCAACTCGGGTAGGGGAAGATCGTTGTGCTTTGAGGAAGGATCCTCCGCCATAAAGGACGTCGTTAAGCCGCGAAGAGCTAGAAGTTCGACGTGGATGGCAGGGTAGGGAACCTCCCGGAGTGGAGTAGGAAGGTTTAGGATGGAGACCTCGGGCGAGTGCGTCCTATTCGACCTCCCGAAGGACATTTCCTTTAGCAGGTCTCAGCCTTCGTATCTAAGTAGTAGAGCAAGATTTCGTAGAGATGCAAAGGCGGTTTTCATGATCGGTATGGGAATCTTGCCTCTAACTTGATTCTCTTAAAAAGCCCAGAGCGGGCGATGGGACGGTGTGTCGGGTTTTGATGTGTTCTTGTAAGACCAAGCTCCTGTATTGGCGCGCGGTCGAGATCAGCTTCCTCTTGTATGTTGGTCTAGCTACCTCCCGATTGAACTTCTCATCCAACTAGAGGAACTATCAAGAACATTTATGGATTCCAACCTCCTAAACTCGACGAAAGTTAGACTTAGCAATGCGATACCATGTACAATGGCGTCATCAAAAAAAATGATAGGACGGGGTCCTTGTGCTTGTGTATCTCGCAGGACCTCCCGAGAGCCATTTCCCTTTACCGATAGTGCTTTGGGAGGATGATGGGACACTATATCGGGACTTACCACCTCTTAAGTCCAAACCTCTACATTGACAGCCGAGATCAACTCCCCCTTGTATGTTGGCCGACGATTCGCTGAATGTACTTTTCATCCGACCATGGGTATTATTGAAAGAGGATCCAGTGCCAATTTTTCACCTCGTTAGGGATAAGATCGTATCTCCCTTAAAAATTGAGACCTTTTGTCATCTAATTCTTTGTCTAATTCTTAAGTAGCCTGATGAGTGATCTCAGCACTGGTGGAAAATCCTTGAGTTGTGGTGTTGTTGTAATCTGAGTCCCTATACGAGCTCCTATCCTGCATATCGGTTACTTGTCCCGTCGAGTGAGTTGGAGTCCTTGAGTTGTGTTATTGTTGTGATTTGGGCCCCTACATGAGCTCCTCTTTTGCATATCGGCTACTTACCCCTGAGTGTGACTTCTTTCCACCTCCAATTGAGCTCGGCTCCTGCAAGCAGTCAACCTCTTCTCCACCTCAGTTGAGCTCATCTCGTGTGAGCTATTGACCTTCTCTCCACCTCCGGTTGAGCTCAACTCTTGCGAGATGTCGATATTCTCTCCACCTCCAGTTGAGCTCGGTTCCCGCGAGCTGTCTACCTTTTCTCCACTCCTAGTTGAACTCGACTCCTGTGAGTCATCGACCTTCTCTATACCTCTAATTGAGCTCTCTCCTGTGAGGTGTCGACCTCTTCTCCACCTCCAGTTGAGCATGGATTCTGTGAGGTGTCGACCTTCTCTCCGCCTCCAATTGAGCTCGGCTCCTATGATGTATCGACCTTCTCTCCACCTCCAATTGAGCTCAGCTCATATGAGCTGTCAACCTTCTCTCCACCTCTAGTTGAGCTCGACTTCTGTGAGTTATCGACCTTCTCTCCACTTCCAGTTGAGCTCGGATACTGGGAGCTCTCAACCTTCTCTCCACCTCCAGTTGAGCTTCCTCCTGATAGGTGCGACCTTCTCTCCACCTCTAGTTAAGCTCTACTGGAGGTGTCGACCTTCTCTCACCTCCAGTAGAGCTTCCTCCTGACAGGTGTCGACCTTCTCTCCACCTCCAATTGAACTTCCTCCTGCGAGCTGTCGACCTTCTCTCCACCTCCAATTGAGCTTCCTCCTGTGAGGTGTCAACCTCTTCTCCACCTTAGTTAAGTTATGCTCCTGTGAGATATCAACCTTTTCTCACCATCCAGCTAAGCTTGACCTACGAGGTGTCGACTTTCTCCATCTCCTTTAGTTGAGCTCTACTCCTACGAAGGACCTCGTGCAACATATTGTTAAGTGCCTTCTCTCTGAACTATGAGTCTTACATTGTTTTTTCAAGCTCGACTCGAGCCCGAAAAAAGCGGGAATTGTGTATAGCCCGTAATTCATCGAGATCAAAAATGCCTAAGGAGACGATTATTCGCATACCTCGCCACAAGCAGAGTTGAGTTTGGGCGAGCTGAGATGAGATGAGACGAGCAGAGGCAAGTTGAGGTGAGCAGAGATGAGTACCTCATGAGTGTGGGTGAGTAGCCCTTGGTACTCGCTAGTAGAGGCTGGATACTCACCACTCCCTAGGATTTCTCTATAAATAGCCCCCAGAGGTACTAGAAAGAAGACTTTTTGAAGAGGTTGAGGTCCACCCAAGTGGATACTCGCCAAGTCCATGTCTGCCTAGTACCTCTCACAGCTTTTGGTTGTGGAGGGGAAGTTTCTCCCAAACTTCTGGGTACGTGGTGAGACCTCTCTGCTGGAGCACTTGGGGTATGCTTATAGATAATTTTCTCTCTCCTGTGCTAGCCATCTGAATTTTAGCGTCGGACAGCAGAATCAATAACCTTAGGTTGTATTGATTCGAATTTTGGAGTTGAGATTTTCCAGGCTTCAACAGACGAGGAGTACTTTGCCTACAAATATTGGATCTGGAGCAGATTTGGATAAGGATTCGAAGAGACATCTTGAAGAGGATTTGTATAATATGTCTCTCGTGCCACTGTTGATAACTTGCAAATTTCTTACTACTATTTATTGTTAAATATTACGTGATGCAAAGTTGGTGAAGATCCTGTGTGCATCGATGAGGGAAAGTCATGTAATTGTCTATTGTTTTCATACCTTTTTCGTGACGGTTTTCCGGATTAGACTTCGATCGTCAAGTGGTTTTCACTCTATTGGGTTCCACGTTAAATCTTTGTGTCACTTCTATTCTTGTTATTTTGTGTTGTGCTTTGGTTGTACATCGACACACCGCTAAACAGTCATGCTGATACTTGCTCGAACTAATTTGTAAGTGCTCTGATCAAATTTGTGTGCTCTCTAGCCCAACATAACTTATATTCTACATTGTGTTTTTCTCTCCATAAAATTTAATATGTCTCTATATAATTCCGCACCGGCTTGAGAGCATGACCCTTTAAACATCTAGCATACAAAATTATTTCTCCTAAATTAAATTCCATTTTGTTTCTTAAAAAAAACTGATGTCCCACCAATTTTCATGTACATTTCTTTAGCATTTTTGACAAAAAAAACATCAACATAATAGACTTATTTAGTTATATATATTATTATATATTTGACACCTTCAAACTCCTCGAGGAAAACAACATGCATGTTGCAGAATTATTAATTGACTTCTAGTGATAAAAAATAATAATTTAGTCATTAATATTTTAATAATCTATTTACTGTGACGGAGTTTATAGTTAGTTGATAAATAATGAGTTGCAAATAGCCAGTGACCGGAACACGTCATAAAAAACATGTTATTATTACTATTAAGACAAAAAAATTGGTGTTCACTAAATTGACTAAAACATATTTTTCAATAATTAATGATGGCGCAAGAAAAAAGTTGGCAGCTAAAATATTTTTATTTAGGCTCTGTTTGGCAAGGTGGTGGCGTTCGTAAACGCATGAGTTAAACCGTTAAGGTTCACCCAACAAGCATAATTTGTTTGAACATAAAAGTGAATGAAGTTTCTTGTTGTGGAATCGGATCGAGTTAAGCCGCGGTAGCGCAACGGAATTTCACGAATGAGCAAGAACCAATATCGCGCAAAATAAAATACGGAACGAGATTCTAGCATACACAGACGACACAAAAGATTACGTGGTTCGGAGATGGGCTCCTACGTCCACGGGGAGAGCGCGCAAGAAAGATCCACTAAAACAGATGAGGTTACAAGATACAACAAGAGAAAACAAAAAACACTGTCTATCTTCCCCGCTGGAATCACCGCCTGCTTCCGCCGCCTGATGCCGATCCCGCCTGGATCAGCCGCCTGAAGCCGCCGAACGCCTGGAGTCCACTTCTGGAGGCCGGCCGGATGTCGCCTCGCCTGAGGTGACCGGATGCGCCGCCTCCGTTAGCTCCGCCTGTATCGCCGCCTCTGCGCCTGCTGCCGCCGTCGCCGCGCCTGATTCCGCCGAACCTCTGGGGCCTACTGCAGACGGCCGGCCGGATGTCGCCTCGCCTGAGGTGACCGGATGCGCCGCAACCTTGCGCGCCAGATGCCGCCGCCTGCTGCCGCCGTTCGCCGGAAGAACCGCCTGAAAAGCTCAAAGCTCTCCCTCTCTGAATTCTCACTAGTGTTGTATATTACCGAATCATCATATGGCTAAGGGAGGCTAACCCCTATTTATAATAGGATCAAGAGTCACCAATATATGGAGATGAACACAAATGGAGGGGGTTGCCAAAACAGGACTCAACAAAATAGGAAGAATATCCCCTATATTATATCCCCCTCATAAAGCATTTCCATGTTTAGGACTCCACCAAAACAGGAATAAAAAAGGGCACACGGATCGGTGAGGTGGCACAATCTCAACAAACTCCACCTTGACACCTCACGCGATGAACTCCACCTCGAAGCCTAACGAACGTAACTCTACCTCCAACCTGGATCTCCCTACTGACGACTACAAACCCCCTCTCCCTGGGGTCTGACCGCGATCAATGCGCATCATAATGAGTCAAGTCAAGACCGCTCTTGAACTTGACTCCAGTCACTGGACTTCCTCGCAAGTCCGTACTAATATCCCTCCAGGATATCTCCCGCAACTCCCTGCCTCTACCTCTATCGAACTCCCTCAACTCCCGGTGGCGCACCCCGACGTGCTTCGCCCTTGCCCTATAGACCGAGTCTTTTGCAAGACGACTCGCACTCAACCTCTCACTGTGCGACTCCACCTTCTCCTGAGTAAACCTGAGTTCCTTGGTGGGACTCCTGAGCCAGATGGCTCCCCTTGCGGTGTCTGGGCACTTCTGAGATGACACTCTGCCCTTCTTCTCCACGACTGCGAAGATTTTGTCTTCGCCAAGGCCCTTTCTCTGCGCGAACTCGACCACTGCTTTGATCCGTTTTTGCCACAGACCAAAATCAATTTTGCCGTCGTATTTTGGAATCTCGAATTTTGCCGACATTGTCTTGCTCGCAGAGCTACTGGGCGATCAAGATGATATTCGCGGAGCCGATCTAGGAAGATAGGGAGCGGACCAATGTCGTCACCTACCGTTGACCCAGATCTAGACGACACAAAAGATTACGTGGTTCGGAGATGGGCTCCTACGTCCACGGGGAGAGCGCGCAAGAAAGATCCACTAAAACAGATGAGGTTACAAGATACAACAAGAGAAAACAAAAAACACTGTCTATCTTCCCCGCTGGAATCACCGCCTGCTTCCGCCGCCTGATGCCGATCCCGCCTGGATCAGCCGCCTGAAGCCGCCGAACGCCTGGAGTCCACTTCTGGAGGCCGGCCGGATGTCGCCTCGCCTGAGGTGACCGGATGCGCCGCCTCCGTTAGCTCCGCCTGTATCGCCGCCTCTGCGCCTGCTGCCGCCGTCGCCGCGCCTGATTCCGCCGAACCTCTGGGGCCTACTGCAGACGGCCGGCCGGATGTCGCCTCGCCTGAGGTGACCGGATGCGCCGCAACCTTGCGCGCCAAATGCCGCCGCCTGCTGCCGCCGTTCGCCGGAAGAACCGCCTGAAAAGCTCAAAGCTCTCCCTCTCTGAATTCTCACTAGTGTTGTATATTACCGAATCATCATATGGCTAAGGGAGGCTAACCCCTATTTATAATAGGATCAAGAGTCACCAATATATGAAGATGAACACAAATGGAGGGGGTTGTCAAAACAGGACTCAACAAAATAGGAAGAATATCCCCTAGATTATATCCCCCTCATAAAGCATTTCCATGTTTAGGACTCCACCAAAACAGGAATAAAAAAGGGCACACGAATCGGTGAGGTGACACAATCTCAACAGTTTCTTAGGTGGGCGTTAAAAAATGATAATTTAATCCACATCTTCATACCCACCACCACCATGCTAAACGGGGCCTTAGTGAAAGTCTCTTTCCATTAAATCATATAGTATTGAGATATCGAAACATGGTTTCAACTTTCAACGTCCCTATAATGTCACAAAAAAAGGTTTGTATATTTTGTGTTGTATTGGGAGCCCAATGTATCCGTAGTGGCCCCGATATGATACGGCGTATTGATTGTTACATCTCGCTTTGTTGAAATTAGGGTTGTTGTTGATGTTAGGAAGCGTGTTGGTGTTTTAGCGTTTTTTTTTTCCGTTTATTACAAGAGGGTCAATGACTAAGAAATTTCTTTGTTTTAACGCTTTTTTGTTTGTTTTTCAAAAAATGTAAACGTGTTTTTTTGCCATTTTAAAGCTACATTTGGTTCGGTGGTGGCGGGTGCATCCGGCAAGTCAAAACGTCATTTTCGAACCAGAGGGGGAGAGGTGGGGGTCAAAACGGAGCAGATCTGGGCCGTTTCCTCCTTATTGCGCGTGCAAATGGAGCAAACGCCGAACCAAACTAAACCTAAATAGTCACTATTTGGAACCACTGATCCACCAAAATGCTGTTTAATGCATGATTACAACTACAGGGAGGGAATTTCATTTAAAATCTGTGTTTAATCTTCATCTCCAACCGAAACCACCACATTTAAATAGACCCAAAACCTACATCATTAAAATTCATAATTCCACTTTCTCTTCTAACCTAATGTTATCCAAGCTTGCAGGATTCCTCTTTCCTCCAAGCAATGATCCCTAGGGTTAATAAAATTTATTTTCAAATTTGATAATGCAATGACAACAGGCAGTCTAATTAATATTTATGAGCAGTTTGACACAGGGATCACTGCATCCCGTGCTGTACTAGCGCCACTCGTCTTTTGCAGTGCGCGGTGTGCAGCGCATATAAGGGATCCTAGCCTGGGGAACTACATTTTCAGTGTGAAATATACAACTGCAACGCAAAATATAGTTGCAAGTGTATTGCATTTTTAGTGTGAAATGCAGTTATAATAACAGTTCAAAAACGTAACTTTATTAGAAATGTATTTTCATCAAAAAAATATATTATATGACTAATCCAACGCAAAATATATATATATGACAATATTTTCAGTGTGAAATATACAACTGCAATGCAAGATATGGTTGCAAGTACACTGCATTTTTAGTGTGAAATGCAGTTGTAATAATAGTTCAAAAACGTAACTTTATTAGAAGTGTATTTTCATCTCAAAAAATATATATATGATTACTTAAAATTATCATAAAAATACATGGAGCAATAATCAATGATTTTTTTATGAAAAAAAACAAAATATAAATAACTTTTGATTTTTCACGGGGTTCTACATATGCGTTTAACATGCCAACAAATTAATGGATCATCAAACCCCAACCTTTCATGATGTCTTCTCACTTTGCCAGAATCCTCATATAACATTGAGAAAAGCAAAAATAATAATAATTATGTTTTAATTTTGAATGGCAATCCACGATTTTAAGAACACAAAAATGTAAGAAAATTTAAATTATTTGTTCCGCTATAAACAATAGCCGGCCGGGGTTTGTGTGAGAGCCCAAGCACCCCAGAGGCGAGAGTACCTAAGGGCCGGCCGGGCGGGGCGATCGCCAGCCGGGCAGGGCGATCGCCGGCCGGGAGGGGCGATTGCCGATAACTTACCAAGAAGGAGTGCGCGTCCATACGTGCAGCACATCGGGAAGGTTTAATTGTCATTTAAGATTGTTGATCAGTGGTGAACCATGGTTTTTCAGTTCACTCAGGCATCAAGCAAAAGATTCAAATTTTGATATATTTTTAATATAAATATCATTGTAATGATAAGTGATTAACATCCGCTCAATATTCGCAGTTGCAAAATGTAATAAACATGAAAATAAAAAAGATTTGTACCTGAAAGTCCTGAAAATTGAAGGCTGAAGTTGTTGGAGCTGACAATCAGAATTCAAAAAAAATCTACACATCAAAAAATAAAGAAATGAATCTAACTAATATGGCTGTATTTGTAAATACAAAATGAACAGTGCAACATCCTTTTAAATTAAATAACAAGATTAGTAGGGAGTATATCTCTCTTCAGGAATCAACTAGTGTGACCCTTTTAAGCTCAAAATCTTGGGGCAGTTATACACTAGCAAGTGACAAACATAAATAAAATAAATATTTACTTTCTACACTATTAAAAAATCAACAAAGATATAGAGCTTTGAATATTGCCTACAAAATATTGGCCAAACAAGAAAATGTCTCACATATACAATTATAGGAAACATCTTAACATCTGAAACTATTAACACTGAAGCCAAAAGGCAAAATGAAAATAAAAGGACTCATAAGCAAATATTCTAAATCAACTCTAAAAATTAAGAATTCCTCAAGCAAATACTCTTAAGCGTAACATTTGAGATTATAAAGACTCCAGAAGGCCCAATGAAACACGGCTTGCAAACATTAAATAGGGCAAGACAATGAAAAATACTATCGTCAGGACTCCAGACGATGCTTATCGTCCGGCACCAATGAGGAGCCTGCAAAGGTGGTGGGGTCCATACAATTTTGGGTTGTGATACATTTTTGCGCGAATCCCTCATCATTTGTGGCTCCTCATTGATTGTCCGGATGATAGTTATCATCCGGAGTCCTGACCTAAAAATTTTCCCAAGACAGCAATGGCTTAAGCAAAGAGTCAAATACTATGCAAGAATCACTAAACACATGAGGAATCATGAAATATTCTGAGGGTTCGCTCGTTATGTTGAATTGGAGCGCTGGATTTGGAATTCAATTGACAATTTCAATTTCATCGTTTCACGGCCATAAAAATATATCGGAATTGGAATTCATTTCAATTATCATAGGAATTGGTTATAAAATAAACATATCTCTCTTAATTCAGACCTTGTGAGCTCTTCATTCGCGAATCCTATCCCGATCAGTGTACCTCCAATTATCTCAAAAAACGTCACCGTCAACTCTGTTGTTCGCCTGGGGGTGCATTTTTTGCCCAAGAGCGAATTTTTTGACGATGCACACATTTTTCCGCCCGGACACGAATATTTCACCCGGCCGCGCATTTTTCGTCTGGACGCGCATTTTTCGCCCGGGCGGAAATTTTTCGGACGAGCGCACTTTTTTTGAAGGGGCACACATTTATTCAGACGAGCGCGAATATTTTGCTCGGATGTGCATTTTTCGGCATGACGCGAATTTTCCGTCCGAGCACGCATTTTTTTGCCTATGGGCGTATTTTTCACCCAGGCGCGTATTTTTCTCCCCAGGCGCACATTTTTCGCCCACGCGCGTATTTTGTACAAGGGCCGCATTTTTCGCCCTCGTAATTTTTGTTCGGGCGCATATTTTTCGCCCAGACACTTTTTTTTTGTCCGGTCGTGAATTTTTTGCACGGGCACAAATTTTCCGCGCATGAAAGTTTTTTCGCCCGGGCGCATATTTTTCGCCCAGGTACGTTTTTTTTGCCCAAGCGAGTTTTTTCGCCCGAGCGTGTTATTTTCACCTGGGGCGCAATTTCGGCCAAAGCGCGCAATTTTCGCCCGGACGTGCATTTTTCGTCTGGGGGTGTTTTTTCGCCCGGTTGCGAAATTTTCACCCGGGAGCTTTTTTTCTCTCATAGCGTTTCTTTTCGCCCCGACGCGTTTTTTCGCTCCGGTGTGTTTTTTTTGCCTGTGCGATTTTTGCCCGAGGGCAATATTTTCGCCTGATCACGTTTTTTTCGCCCTAGCGCAAATTTTTTTGCTCGGACGCGCATTTTTCGCCCGAGCGCGCATTTTTCGCTCGGACGCGCATTTTTCTCCCAAGGAGCATTTTTCTCTCGGACGCGCATTTTTCTCCCGGGGGCGCATTTTACTCCCGAGTGCGCATTTTTAGCCCACCAGGGCGTGTTTTTTCTCCTGCTCAGGCGCGTTTTTTGCCTGGGCGCAATATTTTGGCCTGCCGCATTTTTTTCGCCCAGGCCCGTTTTTTTTTTCGCCCGGGTGCAATTTTTTCGTGCGGGCGCATTTTTTTTTGCTCGGGGCCCGGCCGGCTGGCAAATTCACGCCCGGGCGAAAAATTGGTTCCCGGGCGAAAAATAGGTTTCCGGGCGAAAAATTCGTTCCAGGGTGATAATATCGCGATCGGTCGATAAAAACTTCGCCCTGGCGAAAAAACCGCGCCAGGGCGAAAAATCGCGGTCGGACGGAAAGTTTGCGCCCTTGCGAAAATTGCGCGCTCGGGAGAAAATTAAAGAGCGTGCACACGTGAAATTGCGCGCCCGGCGAAAAATGCGCGCCTGGGCGAAAAAATATGCTCTTGTACAGAAAAAGGCACGCTCGAGCGAAAAAGGCGCGTCCGGGCGAAAAATGAGCTCCCAGATGGAAATATGCTCGTCCGTGCGGAAAAATGCGCGCTCATGCGAAAAATGCACGTTCGGGCCAAAAATGCGTACCAGGGCAGAAAAATTCGTGCTCAGGCGAAAAATGTGCGCTCGTGCATAAATAGTAATATGCATCCGAACAGCGAAATTACGAATTTCAATTCCTGTGATAGAATCATGCATTCAGTTCAACCGCAGAATTGGAATTTACTTCAATTCCATTTCCTGTGGGAATTGAAATTGAAGTGAATATCATTTTCTGCATCTCAATCCCTACAAAACGAACGGAGCCTGAAGGAATTGAACCAGGATAGGAGACGTCAAGAACCAGAGCTTGCGAGTTTTGAAGCCTTCAACATGATAACAGTGGCAGTGTGGCCGGTGGGTCCTTGAAGCCTGAAGGTAAACGAGATATTTTTGTGCCGAGGAAATTAGGGCAGATCGAAGTAGTCGGCGTCGGCGATAGCATCTTCTTTCTCGTCGTCGTCGAAGTGGAGTCGGCGTCGGTGTGTCGCAGTCTCACTCTTGTCGATAGATGCCGGAACTCGCAAGGAAATTAGGGTGGTGGCCTCTCTGCGCCGAGGCAAGGATCGAGTGGGCAACCAATTTCGCGGAAAAAATTTACCGCGCAAGAGGCCAATGTAGCATTTCCCAATTATTTCCAGTCGGGCACATGCCCGGGTGTGCCCATATATACATGTGTCCGCCCCTTTTGTCGGGCACTGTTCGTCCGAGGGGGTGAGAATGCGGGAGTACCTCGGGGCCATGTTGCCCGCGATTGCCGAATGGCGGGCGATCGCCGATCGTCAGTCACACTGAATAGAAAGAAACATATACGTGTATATGCTCCATCAAACCGGGTTAGTCAAAATAGCCCTTTCCGGTTGGCAGAGAATATACGTTTTAATTTAGATAGAGGAGTGACAACCCCCGACATCGACAGTGCTTCGACACGACAACACTTCAGCCACTCGCAGTCCCCCCAAGCGCACAATTGTTATATGCAAGCCATTTTCAAATATGTGCAATCCAAGGATAAATGCACAAAACTAATATATATATATATAGAGAGAGAGAGAGAGAAAGGTATGAACCCGTATAAACTTTGACCCGCACGTAAAATTATTATAAAATTAGGCGGCCTACACATTACCAAAATTGATTTTCATACAGTATCATTAAAGGGATATCTTTATATATAAAATAGACGGACCATGCATATCCTGTTGCATGTCATGAACCCATCCATGATGCAGACATGTGCGCTTAATTTAATTAAAGAACTTAAAACGATATCGTGTCGGACTGGTCACGTGGACTTCTTAGTGGGTTCGACAATTTTCTGCACACCTGAAATTTAAAGCCATTTCTTATATTACTTTATTTAAATAAATAATTTGTTTTTAAAGAAGATAAGATTATTTAATAATTTGTTTTTTTAAAAAACAGGAGTGAGAGCTGAGAAGGCGTGAGTCAACACCGGTCAGACGCTGAAAATTCCACCTACCTTTCAATCTTTTACGATATTTAGCACGCGCTAATAGATTCTATCAGAAATTATTTTGCACTCAATACGCACCCAGCTATTCACCAACTCGTCCGGAGTGGGTGTGATTTGACTGTAATGTGTGCTATCATTAACGCCACATCGCGACTACATGAATATCATCGGTCAAAATTTTCTCCGTATTTATTTCACGTGTTTTTGGGTGCCTATTCGCACCTCCCTCTATTCGCACCTTAGGGAGGGGCGTGAGATCCTCGGGCCGTAGGGTCGTGAAAATCAACGGCGCAGATTTGTTGCGCAAGATCCTTGCTCTTTCGTGATAAAACAGTTTTTTGAGGAGTTTTGGGGGAGTTGCGTCTGACTGTTGATAACGAGATCCTACTGCGGGAGGTGCTCGCGCAGCTACTGAATTTGGTTCATATAGGTACCAAAAACGGACCCTATTTATTTAGAGAGGATTTGGGTACACCCAATGTATTTAGTATAACATTTGAGATTTTGTAAATGTTTTGGGAAAAATGATTTTATTTGCTATATTGTTTATTTTCTAAAAAATAATTAACGGAATGCTCGTCTATGCATTTTTAAGGTTATTTAAGTACTCTTATGTATATGTTTTAGGATAAAAAAAGTCACAAAATACAGTCGTAATGAAGGTGTGTATTATTTAGCTATTTTACGATTCTATTTTTGCGGCAAAAATATGCCTAAAATACAACTGTAATTAATTATGTTACAGTCATGATTTGGTAAAAAATATAGTTCTGTACACGGGCATAATACACTGAGCATACCTAAAATTTACACATTTATTTAAGGGTGTTGATGGGTACCCCAAGATCAGCCACTGCCGCAAGGCTGCACCTGCGTGCGGGGTACTCTCTGTGTGCGCGTGCCGGACGTGTGGCCCCGCCGCCCTGGCAGTGCATCTACCGTAACTGCACAAGGCCCTACCAACGCGGCCCACACATGAGACCTCTCCCGCTCGTGTGTGGCGTAGAGTACCATATGCATGCTCGCACTCACGTTCTCCACATTATCCCTTATCACGGGGGTGCCAACAGTCAAATCACCCATCATGGAGGTGCGCATAATAAAATCTTTTTTCATGTGGTTGTGAATAGTCAAGTCTCTCATCATAGGGTGCGCATAGTAAAATTCATCATATTAGGATGCACAGGGTAAAAAAACTCTCATCATTGGTGTGCAGATAGTAAAATCTTTCATCATGTGAGTGTGCATAGTAAAATCCCCCATCATGGGAGAGCGAATAGTGAAATCCACCATCATTGGGGTGCACATAGTAAAATCACTCATCATGGAGGTGAGCATAGTAAAATCACTCATCATGGAGGTACGCATAGTATGTAACATCCCTACTCTTACTAGACACCTAGTGTGTGTTAGGACATGATATTTGGTGGGTCATGTGAGTTAGGGCAATGAGGGGACCCTATGACTCGTTGAGTTGAGGTGAATTCACATAGTACTCATAAGATAACATAAGTCAACCTAGGTCAAATTTCCCCCAAATTGAACTCACAAAAACAAATTGATCTCACCACTAGGTCCCCAACCCTAAGAGAGTTCCAATTGAACATAGATCACATGAATTGTTCAACCAACTC
This sequence comes from Platanthera zijinensis, assembly GCA_039513925.1. Lineage (NCBI taxonomy): Eukaryota > Viridiplantae > Streptophyta > Magnoliopsida > Asparagales > Orchidaceae > Platanthera > Platanthera zijinensis. Next base: position 137,918,747 of record CM077098.1, read on the forward strand.
GATCAATTTGATCAAAGTTAACTCTCGGTCAACATAGCCAAATTCAACCCAATCAAATTTCAATTGGTCAAATTGACCGCACCCAAAGCCTTCTAATATCATTCGGGACCCAATGGACCAAAAGTCCCATGAATGGGTCATCCAAATCATCTAATTTCACCAAAGTCAAACTTTGGTCAATTATGCTCAAGCCCACACCTTATGGATCAATTCGCCCAATGTGGACCCTACCATGATGCAATCAACGTGGCATGGTGTCATAGGACCCATGACCACCAAATTGGGTCAACGACACCATTGGTTGACCAAGTCAATCATGAAAGTCAACCTTGGTTAAATTAGACCTAAAATGGAAAATATAGAAATTTGATTAATTTTCATGAGCTAAAGCCTACATAGGTGACCCACCTAGCCCATGATCATATTTACCACACATGTCATCTAATTCTGAAAGTAGTGATATGTCAAAGGGAATTTAGAGTTACCCCCAATTTTTGGGAGGAATTTAATAAAACATGTATGGATTGAATGTCAATGAGCATCCAAATTTTCTTCCAAATGCATTCATTCACCTTTCCATTAAATTTTATGTCGTTTTTAACCCTTCCCCTACCAGCTAGTGGAGAATTCAAGAATTTTTTAGTGAAATCAAAATGGGCATTAATGGCAATCCACCATTAAGCTTCCCCCTCCTCAAATTGACTCTTCCATCATCTTCAGAAGGAGGAGAGGAGTCAGAATCGACCCTTACATTGCTAAATTTGGTGGAGAATAAAGGGATCAGGCAAGCTCGCCGGAGGAAGAGAATACCATGGTCACCTGCTGGAATACCCGTCGTTGGACCCCCAATAAAATGTGTGTTTCCTCCCCACTCCTTCGGTTCTAGCATCCTAGATCATATAAGAATGAATCCATGCTCATTTGAGCTTGATGCCATGGAGATGCATGAAAAAATGGCTGATTGAAATCTCGCCGAAAAATACCACTCCGACCATCCCAAGTAGTCGGACGACCACCCATCGATGGCTCTTGGCGAGAGGAAGGTGTACAACCCCGTATTCGCAGCCTGCGGCTCGCCCGGGCGGCCTGCCCTGCAGGCGAGCCAGGCCTGCGACCTGCTGCTGCCCGGACGGCCTGCCCTGCGGGCAAGCCAGGCCCCTCGGCCTAGTGCTCGCCCCCGGCGGGTGGTTCCTTTGGAGGGGGTGGGGAAGCATGGTTCGACCCTTCAGACCCCTTTGGGCCGTATTTTTACCATTTCGCCCTGGGGTGGATTTACCTCTTTACCCCCCAGTGTGGAGGTTTTCTATTGGCTCGAGGACTTTTAGCCTTAAGGGAATTTTGGACATTTTGGTCCCTAGGCTTGGAAAAACTATAAATAGACCGCCTTGGGTACCTTTGGAGGGATGAGTTTTTTGGCCTCCTCCTCCCTTGGTTTTCTTCTTGGTTGAGTTGAGAGAGCTCTCCAAGGTGTCCAACTTTGCCATTGATAAGGGAGGGGAAGTGCTCTTGTGACCTTCCGGATGTGTGGTGGGACCTCCACGCTAGAGCCGAGGGTCTGTTCCTAGTTTTCCAAGTCTTTGGTTTGTGACGTTCCCCCGAGTGTAGTAGGTGTGAGGTTGCCCCTCTTTTGGGACCCCGAACTCCACAAGAGACCAAGTTTTTGGTTTCAACAGAAGGAGTCAGTGTGGTTGGTCGGCCATGAGGGGCATAGATTGTTGTAGGGAGGTCAAAACATATTCTCCAGGTCAGGAAAATCGTGTAACTTGGTTGGAGAAAAAAGATAATCAGATGTCATTGGATCTGCTTCAAGATCTATGCTAAAATCAAATATTTATACACCCTATAGTTTTATTCATTTTGTCTCGCACTTATTACAGTGTTTTCAAACAGATATTAAGCCTATTAGAGACTGATTTAGCACTACTAGAAAAATGGCTTTTAGCCACGGTTTTTTTTGCCACGGGAAAAAACCGTGGCTAATATTGAAGTATTAGCCACGGTTCCTATTCCGTGGCTAATAAGCTAGTATTAGCAACGGATGACTAATCCGTGGCAAATAACCCGACTTTTTGCCACAGTTTGCATGTTTCGTGGCTATTAATCTAGTATTAGCCACGGAAGCCTAATTCGTGGCAAAAAGTCTGGTTTTTTATAGTCCCACACCGCCAATAAAAAGCTCGATTTGGGGTTTATATAGGTCATTCAAAATTATTGTTTGAAATGAAATCGGCGTGGCGGTGGCGGCGGTCGGGCGGCGGCGGCGGCCGGGCGGCGGAATATTTTTTATGTTAGGTTTATTACAGGTCCTTTAGCCACGACAATTGAACCGTGGCAAATGAGGAACTTTTAGCCACGACAATTGAACCGTGGCTAATAACTTATTCGCCACGGATTCGGCGTGGCTAATACTATTAGCCACGCTCGTATTGCCCACGCCCATTTGTCGTGGGTAGGCCGTGGCTAATAGTTATTAGCAACGGTTTTGGACTTTTAGCCACGGAAATCTGCCGTGGCTAAAAGTCTGTTTTTAGTAGTGTAGGAAAAAGTGTCAGAGATAAACATTGTAGCCCTTGATATATATTTTCTATAAAAAAAAATTAAAACACATCATTTAGAGCCATACAACCCCCTAAAAGGGTATTTTACTGAGATGTGTCATAAGGGAGAGACAATCATTAAAATGTGAATTAATTTCACACAATTCATTATATGAGCCTAATATTTTTATCCATGTATGTATATACCTTAGAAACACCCATTGACAAAAATCAAAATTTTTGGGCAATATGTTTCTATAATTTTTTCAGAAATATGATTTATCATATACATGAAATTTTAAGTGGCTAGACCAAGTCAAATTGACCCAAATCTTAGGTAGTGCATAGATTTGGGTATCATAAGGCTCTGGTCAAAATTTGAGATCATTTGGAGCTCCTCATGTGGGTGTACTCCACTTGCATGAAAATATAGTTAATGAAATTTGGTGTGCATATAACACAAATATGTGTTTTGTGATTTTTTCACAAATGGCGTGATGAATGTCCGAAATTTTTTGTCCATGCATATGTTATGATTAAAGGTATCATCTTTGGTGATATTAGGATTTTTGGAGTTAAAAACTCTAGGTATTTAATTAATGGTAAATATGTAACAAATTAAATTGAAGAAATAAAGTGACCAAATTAATTAAAAAAAATCTAATTTTCTGTCACATGCAATATTACGTTATATTACATCTCTGGTAATTTTATTATAATTTTTGGAAGTCATTTACCTTGTGTAATATCAAAAATTTCATTTCACACTTATGTATGTTTGCATTATTTATAGTCTAGGCATCTTGAAAAATTCTAAATCTCTAGATAGATGATTTTTGTGGCATCATGAACCTCTGGTAATTTTTTTGGAATTTTTGGAAAGTTAATTTATGTACATCTTTTGTAAAGTTACATTTGGAGATTAATATTCACTTACTGAAATTATGGACAAATTATACAGGAAAAATTATAAAACTCTGTGCAACACATTATTTTGTCAATATATATTTGTGATAATTTATTTAAAACAATTGGACATCTGGAATTTGTACTTCATGTGCAAAATGTCATGTGCCACTTAATTTGAGAATTTTATTTATGATCAAATTAATTAGAAAATTCTTGAATTTCTGACCATCTCTTAATTATGTCATGATAGTTCTCTAATATTAACTTCAGATCATTTGTCCAAAGAATATGAAAGTTTCATCTTTTAGATCAAAATTAGTATAAATTGTGTGATAATTTGCGTTTGGCAAAACTATCACATGAAAAGTGCATGAAATTTGAAACATATTAGTAAGACATCATTTATATCAGCCCCTAAAAATTATAGAATTTTTGGAGAACATTTTGTTGGTACCCCAGTTTGATTTGAGTTTAGTCTTGTCTTTTTAGTCCCTTGACCCAAGAAATATCTATGATCAATGGTTAGTAGTCTAGCTGTAGAGTCCTCACTTTTCCAGATTGAGAATTTGGTTAAGTAGTTTTTTGTTCGACTATAGTCGAACGCCGCTCGACTATCGTCTATCGGCTGATCGACGATCGTCTATCAGTTGGTCGACGCTCTGTCTGCGTTGATAGTTCGACTATCTGTTGATAGGTCGACTATCTGCTTGGCGTGGTAGTTCGACTATCTGTCCTGATAGATCGACTATCTGATAGTTCGACTATCTGTTGATAGGTCGACTATCTGTTCCGCTTTGATAGGTCGACTATCTGTTGATAGTTCGACTATCTGTCGTCTTTGATAGTTCGACTATCTGTCCCGATAGTTCAACTATCTGATAGTTCGACTATCTGTTGATAGATCGACTATCTGGTCTGTTTTGATAGTTCGACTATCTGTTGATAGGTCGACTATCTGTTTTCTGTGGTAGGTCGACTATCTGCTTGATAGGTCGACTATCTGCTTGATAGGTCGACTATCTGTTTGTGCTTGATAGTTCGACTATCTGTCCAGATAGATCGACTATCTGATAGTTCGACTATCTGCTCTGATAGGTCGACTATCTGCCGGGGTAGTTCGACTATCTTCTTTGATAGTTCGACTATCTGGATCGTTCGACTATCTGTCCGATAGTTCGACGATCTTCGTGCGTCGGTCGACGATCTCCGAAGGTCGTTCGACGCTTTCTGTCTGCCTTTATATTTTGTATTTATTTATTATATTTAATTAATTAATACATTATCTGGCATATCTTTTCAGTTGTTTTATGATAATATTTCCAGGCATATCTGCTCTATTCTTTTTGCCTGAGTCAAATCTTTTTAGATAAAGTTGTTTGTCTTATTAGCTGACATTATAATTTACTTTATGTGCTGACAGTCCTTTATAGCCGTTAGACTGAAAAGTCTTCTTTTTGCTATAAAGAGTTTGTTTCTGATATGACTTTATTTAGTACGTTATTATCAAATTGCTTCCTGCAGCTTCCTAGAAAAAGGTGTATTCCTTTTATAGAATGTTTCTGCTGCAGAGATTGTTTTGTCTTCTTGATATTTACAGCCCAGGTCTCAAGACTCAGAAGAAGACAAGTAATTCAAATTGAAGAGAGCCGTTGCTTGCTGTTGATATAAAAAGGACCCTTTGAAGAAGGATTCAAGCTAGCTAATAGCTAACCAGTTGTTCACTTAAGCATTCAAGCCTTCATCAAGATCTAGTCTTCTGCTCTCAGCAATTTCCATCTAACTGAGAAGTGTTAAGATCTTCTACTCTTCTTCAACCTGAGTTCTCCTGCTTCCAGGAAGTTCAAACTCAGAGTTCTTTTGAAGAAGAAGAAGAAGAAGATAGCTGCTTGAAGATCTTTTATTTTATTATTTTTATCTTCTTGTAGTTTTTCCTTCAGAGCTTTCTGAAGAGTTTTCTGCACTGAAGCAAGACTTCACCTGGACATCTTTGAGTCAGGGGGAGCCTTGATTCTTTAGAGCTTTCTAGCTCAGTGCAAGTTTTTGTGCTTTTCTAATCTTTGTAAAATAGAGAAGACATCTTAACCTTCTTCCCCCTCCTGTACAGGGTTATTACTCCCTTCAAAAGTATCCCTTGGTGGCAGGGCACCTGATCAAAAACCTGTGCTTGGTTTTTAGACACCTGATCAAAAGTCTAAAGGGTTTCTGGATCTACCTGAAGCAGATCCTGTTGGTGGCAGGGCACCTGATCAAAAACCTGAGTGGATTCCTACCGTGTGGGTAGAAGAGTGGACGTACCCAAGTTGTTTGGGGAACCACTATAAATTTCCTTGTGTCGTCCGGATTCACTTGTTTAATTCCTGCATTGTGGCTGTGAATAGATATAACTAGGATTGCTAGTTGCTGATTAGGTTTTCCAAGTCTTAACTGTAATTACAGTTAGCTTGAGTTTGTGCACATCACTCGTGTTAGGCTATAGGGTTAAATCTATATCTATAATCTTTTCATTCCGCACTTCACTCTAAGGGAGTTGGGTAGATCATTAAGTTTTGTCTAGTGCAAAATTTGATAACTCTATTCACCCCCCTCTAGAGTAGTATCTATCCCTTCACTTTCAATTGGTATCAGAGGGAGGTTGACTGACTGAATAGGCTAACACCTAAGTCACAAGATCCTGATAGATACCAAAAGCTTATAGATATTCACTATCATGGCCCAGTCCAAGGATTATTCTAGCACCAGACCTCCAGCATGCAACTTAGCAAAGTTTGGCATCTGGAAGGCAAAGATAAAATTATATATGAATTCTACTGATGAAAGCATCTTTGCTTCTATTTTGTCAGGTCCCCCAAGAGCACCTGCTGCTGCCACTGCCTCATCATCAACTGATATGAGTGCAGTTCCTCCTCCAGATTACAATGACGAGTACAAGAAGGCCAAAATAGCAGATGCCAAGGCGATGAACATACTGGCTCAGACAATGTCTGATGAGGTATTCCAGAAGGTAGCTGACTGCTCTTCAGCAAAAGCCATGTGGGATACACTGAACCAGATTGTAGCTGGTTCAGCTGATGAAAGGAAGGACAGAAGGTCCAACCTGATCTCACAGTATGAGAACTTCAAGAAAACTGATGCTGAATCAGTTGAAGCCATGTACACCAGGCTCAGCTCAATCATCAATGAGCTGAGGACCCTGGACAAGGACATATCATTGACAGAGGTCAATGATAAGATTCTTATGTGCTTCCCTAGCACATGGGATCTAAGGATCTGACCCATCAAGGAAGCCAGAAGTACAAATGAGATCTCCACTGAAGCTCTTCTCGGCAAGCTCAAGTCTTTTGAGCAAGTGCTGAAGACAAGGGAAGCAGAAGCAGAAGCAAAGACCCCTACTCCAACAAGAAAAGAGCAATCTCTAGCTCTTAAGGCTGTTGATGCTTCTGAAGGCAGCCAATCAAATTAGGAACTAATGGCATTGTTTGCCAAGAGGTTTCTCAAGATGGGAAGAAAGGAGTTCAGAAAGAAGTCTTCACGCTATGAAGACAAACCAAGGTATGATCGTTCACCTGCTAAAGAAATTATTTGTTATGGTTGCAGGAAGCCTGGACACATCTTACCAGAGTGTCCAGAGGAGAAGAACAAAGACAAGAGAAAAGAAAAGAAACAGCACAGGAAGCACTCCAAGCCATCCTCCTACAAAAACAAGAAGAAGGAGAGAGGTTTCATTACTGAAACCTGGAGTGATTCTGATGAAGAATCCTCCTCATCAAGCTCCAGTGAGGATGAGCAAGAGAAGAAGGCAAAAGAAGTTTGCCTGATGGCAATAGATGCCTGCAGCAACCACTCAGCTGCAGAGAGTTCAGATTCTGATGAAGAGATGCCTACAGAAGATGAGATACTCTCTTCTTATGATTTTATCTCAGCTGAATTTAAATTAGAATTTAAATCTTTATGCTTAGATTTGATTAGCTCAGAAAAGGAGATAAAAGAACTTAGAAATAAGTTAGCTGACTCAGAAGTAATTGCTACAGAAAATATTAGGTTAAAGGAAGATCTCACTACTTGTAGTGAAGAAATTAAATTTCTTAAAATAGAGTTAGCTAAGTCTAAGAAGTTAGAAGAATCACTTAATGGTAGAAGCCTTAAGTTGTTAGAAATTACCAGCATGACTAACACTAGGTCAGGTAATGACAAACTAGGCTTAGGAGCTTCTCCCAGTGAACCCCCAGTTCTACTTAAAAATAATCTTTCAACTCCAGTAAACTTCATTTCAGCTAGTGGAATGAAGAACACTGAGCAAGTAAATCTAGTTAATAAAACTTTAAATAAAGCTAAGAGAGAAAAGAGAAAGAAATTTTTTAAAGAAATGCAAAGAGCGTCGAACGCCGCTCGACGATCGGAAGCTCAATGGTCGAACGAAGCTCGACGATCTGAGCTCCCATCGTCGAACGTCGATCGACGTTTTCAACATGATTTTCAAAATCATAATCAGTACCATAGAAACCTAAATGAAAATAGAAACCCTAGGTTTGTTGACCCATCATCTGCATGGAGAATCCCACCTAGGAGATCTCACCCACTAGGTTATCACCCTCAGCCTGCATTTTCATACATTTCCAGTTTTTCTTATGTGAAAAACAAGGGACCCAAGGTTACCTGGGTCCACACTGTCTAAATAAATGTATTGCAGGTGAAGGCCTATCCAATCACTCAAAATAAGTGGTATTTGGATAGTGTATGCTCTAAGCATATGACAGGAAATAAAGATCTTCTGTCAAAGTTCAAAGCTAAGCTTGGCCCAAAGGTTATCTTTGGAGACTCCAGCTGTGGTCAGACAGAAGGCTATGGCAAGATCACAATTGGAGCAGTTACTTTCAAGAGAGTTGCATATGTCAATGGACTGAAGCATAATTTGATTTCAGTCAGCCAGCTATGTGATGCTGGCTACCAGGTTTCATTTTCTAACTCCTCTTGCAATATTACTTTAAATAATAATGTTGTTTTAGTAGGTATTAGAATAGGTAATATTTATTTAGTAGATTTCAATTCATCTCATTCTGAAATCTGCCTGTTTAATGAAGTAACCCTTAATAATAATTCTTTGTGGCATAAGAGGCTTAGTCATGTTAACCTTAAAAATATATCTAGGTTATCTAAACACAACCTTGTTAGAGGTTTACCTTCTTGCCCCTACAAGAAGGAAAGCCTATGCAAGGCTTGTCAGCTAGGCAAGCAAACCAAAAACTCTTTTAAATCTGTAAATAAGAGTGATTCTCCTAGAATCCTGTATCTATTACACTTGGACCTTTTTGGCCCAATAAATGTACAGAGTTTAGGAGGGAAGTATTACACCTTAGTAATTGTAGATGACTTCTTTAGGTTCAGTTGGGTTTTCTTTTGTAGAACTAAGTCTGATAACTTCAAAGCCCTTACAGACTTTCTACTATGTGTGCAGACTGAGTACTCTACTCATGTGGCCTTGATCAGAAGTGATCATGATACTGAGTTTGACTCTCTTCTCATGCAAGAATTCTGTGAGAGAGAAGGTATCAAACATAGTTTCTCAGCTCCTAGAACTCCCCAATAAAATGGGGTAGTTGAAAGGAAGAATAGAACACTCATTGAAGCTGCTAGTACATTATTGGCAGATGCTAACATGCCTCTCTCCTATTGGGCAGAAGCTGTTAGTACAGCCAATTATGTCTTAAATAGAAGTTTGATACACAAGCTTAAGTGTAAAACTCCTTATGAGTTGCTTAAAGGAAAGAAACCTAAAATTAATTATTTTAGAGTTTTTGGCTGTATTGTTTATATTCATAATAATAATAAAGAATATATTAGAAAATTTGAAGCAAAAGCTTCAATGGGAATCATGCTTGGATATTCCCAAGTAAGCAAAGCTTATAGGGTTTATAACAAATCAACCTGTAAAATAGAAGAATCTGTGCATGTATCTTTTGATGAGCATCAGATGTTTTATAAGGAGAAAGAAAATTCTCCTTCCTCCAGTTCTTTGCAGGTACCTGATGCTCCTCAAGAAATTCTTCAACTATCAACTCTTCAGATCACTGAATCAGACAGTGATGAAGACATTGCAGAAGCAGTTGTTGTTCCACCAACAGTAGATCAAATTCCTCCTGAGGAATTAATCCCAACTGTTGCTGAAGATCACATCCCACCTGCTGATATTGTCACACTTAGAGATCACCCCACATCTCAAGTGATTGGAGACATATCAGCTGGTGTGCAAACAAGACACCAATTAAGACAGGATGTGATGCATGCTTGTTTCCTCTCACAGGTTGAGCCCCTCACCTTCAAAGATGCAGAGCTAGATCCCCACTGGATCATTGCTATGCAAGAGGAACTCAATCAGTTTGAGAGATGTAAAGTTTGGACTTTGGTTCCAAGACCTAAAGACCAACTGATCATAGACACCAAGTGGGTGTATAGAAACAAGTTGGATGCAAATGGAATTATAGTAAGGAATAAAGCTAGGCTTGTAGCTCAGGGCTACAGACAGGAGGAAGGTATAGACTATGACCAAACCTTTGCTCCTGTTGCAAGGCTAGAAGCAATAAGGATCTTCTTGGCCTATGCAGCCTTCATGAAGTTTAAGGTATTCCAAATGGATGTCAAAAGTGCATTCCTAAATGGTGAGCTTAAGGAAGAGGTGTTTGTTGAACAACCACCAGGGTTTGTTTCTTCAACTCAGCCCTCACATGTGTTTAAGTTGCAGAAAGCTCTATATGGACTAAAGCAAGCTCCCAGAGCCTGGTATGAGACTCTAGCTAGTTTCCTTTTAGAGCACAACTTTACTAGGGGAGTAGTTGATAGAACCCTTTTCGTCAAGCATCACAAGGACACAATCCTGTTAGTTCAGGTGTATGTAGATGATATTATATTTGGCTCCACTGATCCCAAACTTTGCAAAAGGTTCTCTGACCTGATGCACTCTAAGTTTGAGATGAGTAGTATGAGTGTGCTGTCTTACTTTCTTGGTCTCTAAGTTAAGCAAGATGCTGATGGTATCTTCATCTCCCAATCCAAATATGCCAAGGAATTGGTAAAGAAATTTGGGATGGCCGATGCTTCAGCAATGCCTACACCTATGGCTACTAATGTAGTTATTGATTCTGATGATCACGGCAAGCCAGTTGATCAAAAGAATTATAGGGCCATTGTTGGTTCCCTATTATATCTAACTGCAAGTAGGCCTGATATAATGTTTGCTACATGCCTTTGTGCTAGATTCCAGGTCAACCCCAAGGAATCTCATCTGATTCTTCTAAAGAGAATCCTGAGATACCTGAAGGGATGTCCAGATCTAGGACTTTGGTACCCAGCTGAGTCAGAATTTGAATTAATTGGATATTCTGATTCTGATTATGCTGGTTGTAGAGTTGACAGGAAGAGCACCTCAGGAACTTGCCAGTTTCTGGGAGAGAGATTGGTCTCTTGGTTCTGTAAGAAGCAGGCTTCTGTCTCAACTTCAACTGCAGAGGCTGAATATATAGCAGCTGCTAGTTGTTGTTCACAGATCCTGTGGATTCAAAACCAGCTTGTGGATTATGGTTACTCACACAAGAACACCAAAATCATGTGTGATAGTACCAGTGCTATCTCAATTGCACAAAATCCAGTGCACCACTCTAGAACGAAGCACATTGAGATTCGGCACCATTTCCTGAGAGATTGTGTGGAAAAGAACAAGATTTGTCTTGAGTTCATATCCACTGAGTTTCAGAGAGGTGATATATTCACCAAGCCTTTAGATGAACAGAAGCATCTGTTCTTTTTAGTTCAATTAGGCATGATCAATGGACGAGACTAAGTGTGACTATATCTGCCTATGTTGAAACCTGCTTGAAGATCGTCGAACGATGATCGAAGATCGTCGAACGGATTAAGCCTATCGTCGACCTCTGGTTAATGATAGCTTATCTGTTTGAAGATCGTCGACCGGCGTTCGAAGATCGTCGAACAGGTCGAGCTTATCGTCGATCTCTGAACGACGACAGCTTGTTGTTTGAGAAGCCAGAAATAGTCGAACGATGGCTCGACTACTCTGCTTCTGAGCCGATCGTCGAACGGCCGTTCGACTATCGGGTCTAGTATCTTTTTAATAGGTCAACTATCTCCGGTCTAATATAAAGCCGATAGTCGACCTAGGTTAAAAGATCTTTTGTTTTATCGTCGACGGAGCGTGACTTTTCGCATTCTGTCTTCCCGCTTGCGATTTGCTGCCGCTTCGTCTCCTTCGTCTTTGCCGTCCTTCTCGCGCTTTCTCCAGCAATCAATGGCGGTCTCTCCAGCAGTTCTAGTAGTTGTGAAGTTCGATGCAGGCTTCAGTGTTGATTTCGACGCGTTCAGTAGCTGCGAAGCCGGGATCGTGGAAGTTCTTCAGCTGTGTAGGGATCAAGGACTAGAGAGATTAATGTCTTCAAGGATTAAGATAAATATACCTGAGATCAAGGAATGGGCTTTCACGTCGTCCTCCACCGACGACTCGATGACTGGCACCATCGGCGGAGAAGAGGTAATCTTAACTCCGGCCGTTCTAACTGATATTTTTGGTTTGATAAATGGTGAAGAGGATTATGAGCAAGATGCTCAAGAATTTGGAAGAATGTTAGTTGAGCTGGGACATGCAGAGGGCATTCCCACGAAGCTGCTCAAAGTAAATTTCCCTTTCAAGATTAAGTTTCTTGCTGAGTTGGTCAGAAAAGTGCTCCTCGGTAAGCACTCTGCTCATGATAATATAACAAGGCAACAATTTGCACTGATGTGTGCGATTGTTAATCGGAAAAAGATCGATTGGGCAGCAGTAATGTTTGATTTAATAAGGAAAAAGAATAGTAAGAAGGAAGTTACCCTCGGAAGGGTTATTGGAATTTTCCTGAAGGAAAAATATCCCCAGCTGCTGAGTTCAACCGCAACAACAATAAATACAAGCAAGAAGATGGATCCAAACCTGTTCTCTAAGTGGAAGAGAACCTTTGTGAAACCCGCTCTCACAGGGGTTGCTCCAGCGACATCTGAGAGCACCAGGACCGATTCGGTCGCTCCTCACCCTGTTGAAGCTGGCTCAGCTCTTTCCATTCCCTCTTCTTCTGCTATGATGTCTACCTCAGTTGAAGTTCCATCAACTTCAGCTGAAGTAAGACTTTCCCCTTCTCCTGTTAGAGAAACAACTACGGTTGCTCTTCCTTCCCCTCCAGCATCTCCTCTTCCTTCTCATCAGACTAGGATATCTGCTCCTAGTTTTGATTTGTTAGGATCTGAGAGGATTCCAACTCCTCCTCAGTCCCCTATTCATTCCCCAGTTAACACTCCTGTTAACTCTCCAGCTCCATCTCCAATTCAATCCCCAGTCCACACCATTCTTCATCCCAGCACTACAACCATATCTGCTGCAGCTCCATCCACTACACTTCCATCATCTTTTGAGATCACCCCTGAACTCATCTCCCGCATTGTGGAGTTGATTACCCCTTCAATCAAAACCATGATTGAAGAGGCAATCGCTCCACTTGCCTCCTCCATTGATACCTTAATCGCTACCATCAAATCACTTTCCAAATCTGCTGAGCCATCTTCCTCAAGGGGCCTGGTTTCAGTTTTCACTGAAATCAGGCAGGGGGAGATGTTCTGTGAAGATGCCTCAGAACCTCCTGCCTCCCTTCCAGCTATAACAGATACTGTAATGACAGCTCTGGAAGAGTCTGCTCCAGCTGAAAAAGAAGTAGTTCCAGTGTTATCTGACAAGGAAATAGCTGATGGAATTATGCTATCTGAAATTGCTGTAAAAGTCTGCTTAGAAGATCTCACCACTCCCGTGGTTGCTCGATTCCTAGAAGGTATTATAACTTCATATCTAGATGAATCATGGGAGATAGTCAAGTCTGAAGGTAATTCACTCATTCGATTTATTGACGAGTCAATTAATTTGCTAGCTAGTGAATACCTAGAAGGAATGATTATTGCTTATTTAGCAGATCTGTGTTCGTAATTCTACAGATTATATTAGAGAAGATTTAGCTGCTCAGATCATAGCAGTTGTTTCTGAAGCTGATCTAGTTGTTCCTGATATTCAAGTAGATCCAGAATTGGATTCATTTTTAGATGATAGAGAAGATGAGTCTGAAAAACAAGATGAAATCAAAGATGACACTCCTGTTCTGAGTATGGAAGAAGAAAAAGCAAGAGCTGCCTGGAATCAAAGAGTACAAGAGTCTTTAAAAGAGAAAGAAAAAGAGTTGCAAGTTGAAAAGTCAACCATTTGGGATGATTCTCCAGGGTTGGATTTAGATTACCTTCTAGCTCAGGATGCCATTGAAGAGGAAAGAGAGAAATCAGATCTGAAGTTAAAAGAAAAGGCTGTTTCTGAAGCCTATGATCCTTATGAAAATCCTCCCTCATCTCATTCTGATGATGAAGAGGATTCTGATGTATCTGAAAATTCAAAGAGAAAGAAAGTTGTTCAAAAGAAGAGAAAAGCTGCTCCTCCTCCCAGTAAAGACAATGATATTCCTTATTATATTCTGAAGGGCATTGATCCTAAGTCAAAGGAATTTCAGCATTGGATGTGATTCTCTAAGAACCAGCAGAAAGAGAGGAAAAAATCTAAGAGGTATGATAGTCCTGTTTCAAGATGGACTCCCAGAGGTCCTCCTCCTCCTCCTCCAGGTGCATGAGCTTCTGGCAATCTTTCTGCCAACCCTTCTGCCTCTTCAGGAAAATCTGCTCCATCAGCAAGATCTCCTTCTTCTCAGCATCAATCAAGGAAAAGCTCTCACAGCTCTCATGGAAAGTCTCATTCTGGCAGTCAAGTGCATGAAGCTGAAGTGAAAGAATAAGTTAAGGAGGTTGTGTATCAAAAGCCAACTTTTTCACCTCCTCCTTCTCCTAAGAGAAAGGTTTCAACTGCTGTACCAGTTCATGTTGATAAGAACACTGCAAAAGGAAAAAGAACTGTCTTTTCTGAAAATTCAAGTAAAAAGTTTGCAGAGTTTGCTCCTCCGTCTTCTCTTGTGATTCAAGAAGTAAAAGATTCAGCTGATAGTTTGTTAGATTTGTCTACAAAGTTTAAAGCTGTTAAGCCAGTTGATACTTCCTCTGAAAATCTGTATGCAAGCCAAGAACTAGATCCTGACTACAGGATGGCTAGGTTTCTTGAGACAGTTGGCTCAGCTCAAATTCAGAAAGCAAAAGCTGAAGGTAAAGATTCTACAGGATTCACTACTATGTCTAGATTCAGAATGAAGGAATTGGATAAAATCCAGGTTAGCCCTGAAGTTTTTGATCCTTCGAAATATATGGAAAAGCACCCTGAAGCAGTTGTTCCTAGGGCTGCAGAATTGAAGATCATTGGTGTGCAGGACTTGAAGCTGTCAAAGAAAAAAGCTGATGATCCTCTAAAGAAAATTTCTTTTGTTTCTAGCTCTTCTGTATCTAAGCCTGACTCTGTTGATCCTTAGTTTTGTTTAACAGTTATTTACCTATCTGTTTGATAATTGCTAGTTAAATTGCTATCTATTTCCTGTATTGTTTATAGTGTTCTATAGCTAGCTCTGTGTTTTAATTTTTAAGAGACTTAACTCAAATAGGGGGAGATTGTTGGTACCCCAGTTTGATTTGAGTTTAGTCTTGTCTTTTTAGTCCCTTGACCCAAGAAATATCTATGGTCAATGGTTAGTAGTCTAGCTGTAGAGTCCTCACTTTTCCAGATTGAGAATTTGGTTAAGTAGTTTTTCGTTCGACTATAGTCGAATGCCGCTCGACTATCGTCTATCGGCTGATCGACGATCGTCTATCAGTTGGTCGACGCTCTGTCTGCGTTGATAGTTCGACTATCTGTTGATAGGTCGACTATCTGCTTGGCGTGGTAGTTCGACTATCTGTCCTGATAGATCGACTATCTGATAGTTCAACTATCTGTTGATAGGTCGACTATCTGTTCCGCTTTGATAGGTCGACTATCTGTTGATAGTTCGACTATCTGTCGTCTTTGATAGTTCGACTATCTGTCCCGATAGTTCAACTATCTGATAGTTCGACTATCTGTTGATAGATCGACTATCTGGTCTGTTTTGATAGTTCGACTATCTCTTGATAGGTCGACTATCTGTTTTCTGTGGTAGGTCGACTATCTGCTTGATAGGTCGACTATCTGTTTGTGCTTGATAGTTCGATTATCTGTCCAGATAGATCGACTATCTGATAGTTCGACTATCTGCTCTGATAGGTCGACTATCTGCCGGGGTAGTTCGACTATCTTCTTTGATAGTTCGACTATCTGGATCGTTCGACTATCTGTCCGATAGTTCGACGATCTCCGTGCGTCGGTCGATGATCTCTGAAGGTCGTTCGACGCTTTCTGTCTGCCTTTATATTTTGTATTTATTTATTATATTTAATTAATTAATACATTATCTGGCATATCTTTTCAGTTGTTTTATGATAATATTTCCGGCATATCTGCTCTATTTTTTTTGCCTGAGTCAAATCTTTTTAGATAAAGTTGTTTGTCTTATTAGTTGACATTATAATTTACTTTATGTGCTGACAGTCCTTTATAGCCGTTAGACTGAAAAGTCTTCTTTTTGCTATAAAGAGTTTGTTTCTGATATGACTTTATTTAGTACGTTATTATCAAATTGCTTCCTGCAGCTTCCTAGAAAAAGGTGTATTCCTTTTATAGAATGTTTCTGCTGCAGAGATTGTTTTGTCTTCTTGATATTTATAGCCCAGGTCTCAAGACTCAGAAGAAGACAAGTAATTCAAATTGAAGAGAGCCGTTGCTTGCTGTTGATATAAAAAGGACCCTTTGAAGAAGGATTCAAGCTAGCTAATAGCTAACCAGTTGTTCACTTAAGCATTCAAGCCTTCATCAAGATCTAGTCTTCTGCTCTCAGCAATTTCCATCTAACTGAGAAGTGTTAAGATCTTCTACTCTTCTTCAACCTGAGTTCTCCTGCTTCCAGGAAGTTCAAACTCAGAGTTCTTTTGAAGAAGAAGAAGCAGAAGATAGCTGCTTGAAGATCTTTTATTTTATTATTTTTATCTTCTTGTAGTTTTTCCTTCAGAGCTTTCTGAAGAGTTTTCTGCACTGAAGCAAGACTTCACCTGGACATCTTTGAGCCAGGGGGAGCCTTGATTCTTTAGAGCTTTCTAGCTCAGTGCAAGTTTTTGTGCTTCTCTAATCTTTGTAAAATAGAGAAGACATCTTAACTTTATTCCCCCTCCTGTATAGGGTTATTACTCCTTTCAAAAGTATCCCTTGGTGGCAGGGCACCTGATCAAAAACCTGTGCTTGGTTTTTAGACACCTGATCAAAAGTCTAAAGGGTTCCTGGATCTACCTGAAGCAGATCCTGTTGGTGGCAGGGCACCTGATCAAAAACCTGAGTGGATTCCTACCGTGTGGGTAGAAGAGTGGACGTACCCAAGTTGTTTGGGGAACCACTATAAATTTCCTTGTGTCGTCTGGATTCACTTGTTTAATTCCTGCATTGTGGCTGTGAATAGATATAACTAGGATTGCTAGTTGCTGATTAGGTTTTCCAAGCCTTAACTGTAATTACAGTTAGCTTGAGTTTGTGCACATCACTCGTGTTAGGCTATAGGGTTAAATCTATATCTATAATCTTTTCATTCCGCACTTCACTCTAAGGGAGTTGGGTAGATCATTAAGTTTTGTCTAGTGCAAAATTTGATAACTCTATTCACCCCCCTCTAGAGTAGTATCTATCCCTTCACTTTCACATTTGTACTATAGTTCATCATTAATTTAATTTCATGTCACACCTGAACATAAATGAATTAAATGTGATCATAAGAGTTAACTCTAACTCATTTAGTGTCATTTGGAGTGTCATAGACTTCTGGCTGAAGTCTTAGTGCAAGTCACCATGAAGTACCAAGTGTGAGCATATACAGACACTAAGGGTCCGTTCGGCGCGCAGGTATTGGCTTTCTGGAATTGGCTTTGGTCAGAAAACCAATATCTGCAGGAATTGGTTTTGTGTTGAAAACCAATTCTGCTGTTCGGCTGAAGGAAGGTATTCAGTGAACAGAATTGGCATTGATATGTTAAAGCTGTTCGGCTGCACAATGGAATTGGCTTTCTGAAATTAAAATTTTAATAATTTAAACAAGCAAAGCTAACTAGTACTGATAATTAAAGTTCAGAATTATAATGATGTTCTGTCGCATAAATATTGTCCATAATTAAAAATTCAAACATAGATAAATGTCACAAATCTAGCGCTCAAACTGCATTCGCAGCCATACGCCCTTCATGTCTTCAGGTAGCCGCATGAATATGTCACGCTTGACATTATCATGACACAGTATGTCCATCACCTTGAGAAAATCACCCCGGTCTAAATCCGTAATCTGAGCTAGTGCGACATATATGTCATCAACATTGCTAGCCGACTTGCCCCCCGCTGCCTTTTCCACGGAATCAGCCAATTTTTCAATGGCTACAGCTATAGCATCAGCTCATACTGGGCGTTTTCTCCTCCTTCTGCTGCTCCCTTCCCCACCTGTTCTAGTCTCTTCTTGTGTATTAGTTGTTTTCTCTGTCATAGACCGTCAATCTCCTTTGCCATCTCAGTTGCGGTCGCGGCGTGACTACCAGTTGCTCTATCAGTCCCGCAGAGAACAGCCAAATCAGACCAGTTAACGATAACCTTGTCCTTGTAATGCTTTACAGATGGATGAGCCTGTAATAGTTATAATTAGTGTATCATTATAATTAAATCAACGCTGAAAAATTAATTTAATAATAAATATACCTTCACATAGTTAGCTCATACTTCCTCACTATCTACTTGCACCATGTTCCGTTGTCAATCCCATCCAAATCCGCTAGTGGTCAGCATTGCACTGACTTCTATGTAGTACTTGTTCCAAGTTTTAAGTCGAGCCATTACTTTCTCTTTGCTAGTTTCGATGCCACAAATATCCTTAAGCGCAGTCATAGCTGCTGTAAAAGCAACACTTTTCCAGCCATTAGGAGTTCTATGTCCCAAACTATGTTGCTCCAACAAGGCATTTGAGAGGGTAATGTCCATCTCTGATGTCCAGTGCATGTAGGACCGCTCAGTCCTATCACCCACCTTTCCTGAGCTTTGCTCCATGATGTCTGGTAAAATGTATGCCAACAGTGATATAAACAATGTATGAAATATGAGCAGTATAATAAGTACACGAACATTTGGTAACATCTAATAAGTACACGAACAAATAATACTTTCATACCATCAAACAGAAATAACATAGTTTAATAGCACACGAACATCAACAAGATAATCTACGTAAACATAAGTATCAGATGTTATACATAACAGAATTAAAGCATATTTTGATATTCGTTGAACATATTTATAGCAAGCATGTCTCTAAAATTTGTCCACTCCGGTGTTGCTTGAATTGGGCTCACAATATCTACGTACGTAATCATAAAACTCTTCTGGTACGTCTTGCGCTAACAGCTTGGAATCAACTTCATCCAACAATTGAGCATCGCTCTCTAATCGCTTCTCCACAAGGAAATTATGTAATATGCAACACGCATTTATGATCTGAACTTGGACAAAAGTTAATTGTTCAATATTGTATAGGCAAGTAAATCTTGAACACAAGTGTGTAGAATATTTGAGGTCATACCTGCACTTTAATGCTGAAGAATGATGGTTGACGTAGAATAGCCCATCGTTTCTTCAACAACTCAAATGTTCGTTCAATAACATTTCTCTCTTTAGCATGACGTAAGTTAAATAACTCCTTATATGGTGTCGGTTTATTACCCTGACTTGACCATTCTTTCAAGTGATAACGTGTTGACCGATATGGGGCAAGAAATCCCTGACCATTCGTGTACCCAGCATCAACAAGATAATACTTTCCTATACAACAAACAAATGTTTATTTATTATATAGTTGTGCATATTTCTTTATTGTTTGGAAAAAAATAATTCTACTTTAATTACCTGTTGGCACTTCAAAGCGGTCTTGTCGTTCCAACGCGTCCCGTAATACACGAGAGTCGGATGTTGAGCCCTCCCAACCAGGTAGTACATATAAAAATTTCATGTTACTATCACATACACCAAGCACATTTGTGGTGATAGCCTGTTTACGGTTTCGATATCTGCCCTGATCTTCAATGGGTACAGTTACGTCAATATGTGTACCGTCTAAAGAACCAATGCTATCTGTGAACCATTTAGATTTGTGTTGTTCTCTGTTTCTAGGCAATCGAATGTAATCGTTTGAGAGTCTTAGAACTGCATTCAAGATATTGTTGAAGTGCCTGCTAATAGTATTTGTTGATCGGATAAACGTTCCACCAGCAATTCAAAACTTTGTGTTATGTGCCAAAATATGTGGAAATATGGCGACTGATTCCTTAGTGGATACAGACTGTGTGTCGCATACGAACCCTTTTGCGCGGAGAATACCACAAAGCTCATTGAAGGGTGCTTTACCCATGCGTAGGTGGCTAAAGCAGTTAGCCTCTTGTCCATCATACAGTCGTTTTAAAATTATGTTACGGAGAACAACTTTATCTACTGTGTCAATCGGGTTTCTGGGAATGGATTCCATAACAACCACAGCTGCTCCATAAGCCGCAACAACCGCTGACTTGATTATAATATCCATCTTACGTTTTTTCTCTAACTCAACGCGCTCCATGACAAAATCCTAGATTTATAAATCAAAATGCAAAGAATAAAAAATAAATCAGTAAACACTCAACACATACGCTCACACTCGCACATAACACATACACATACACTCAACACATAACACAACACAAAAACACACACACATACACTCATTTAACACACAACATTTAACATACAACACTCTTAACACACAACACAAACACATACACTCACACTAACACATAACACATACACATACACTCAACACATAACACAACACAAAAACACACACATACACTCATTTAACACACAACACTTAACACACAACACTAACATACAACACTCTTAACACACAACACAAACACATACACTCACACTAACACAAAACACATAACACATACACATACACTCAACACATAACACAACACAAAAACACACACATACACTCATTTAACACACAACACTTAACATACAACACTTAACATACAACACTCTTAACACACAACACAAACACATACACTCACACTAACACAAAACACATAACACACACATACACTCAACACATAACACAACACAAAAACACACGCATACACTCATTTAACACACAGCACTTAACACACAACACTAACATACAACACTCTTAACACACAACACAAACACATACACTCACACTAACACAAAACACATAACACATACACATACACTCAACACATAACACAACACAAAAACACACACATACACTCATTTAACACACAACACAAACACACACATACACTCATTTAACACACAACACTTAACACACAACACTAACATACAACACTCTTAACACACAACACAAACACATACACTCACACTAACACAAAACACATAACACATACACATACACTCAACACATAACACAACACAAAAACACACACATACACTCATTTAACACACAACACTTAACACACAACACTAACATACAACACTCTTAACACACAACACAAACACATACACTCACACTAACACAAAACACATAACACATACACATACACTCAACACATAACACAACACAAAAACACACACATACACTCATTTAACACACAACACAAACACATACACATACACTCATACACAAAACACACAACACTCAACACACACACACATACACACACATACACTCAACACTTATTACACTCAACACATACAACACTCAACACACACACACAACACACACATATAACACAAAACACATACATACAACACATTACACAAAACATGAATTATACAACACTAAAATCTCCATCATAAAAAAATTATGAACATATAACAAGTCTACATTAATTAAAAAAACCAAAATTAGTAGGGCTAACAACCATGTAAGTAAACCTAGATTATCATAATCTACACATGCATTTCACACCATACACGAAGAAGAGAAGAGGAAGAAGAAGGGAGAAGGAAGAAGTGGAGAAGGCAAACCCTACATCGTGTACCCGTTCGGCCTAAGAGCGGGAACTTCGGCCTAGTTGCAAAGGAGGAAGAAGAAAGGTGAAGAAGAAGAAGAGCGGGGAAGGCAAACCCTAGATCGGGGAAGAAGAAATGTAATACATGTGTTCGACGGCTTCTATTGAGTGGATCTATAATCCGAACGGCGGAGAAGAACAAGGCAAGAAGACGGTGCAGAAGTAGAGAAGAGGAGGAAGAAGAGGAGGAGGTATACATGTGGCGGAAGTTGGGGAGGATGACTCGCCGGAGGATTGCCGCTGGTTTCGTCGGGTGCGAATCGGGGGCGAAGGAGTTCCATCGGGGGAGAGAAATATCGCGAATGCCGGCCGCAAGAGGTAAGAATTGGGGGCTCGTGATTTTCGCCTAGGGTTAAAACCGGCGGTTTTAACTTAAAAACCAATTCTCTCCCAATTCCGTCCCGCCGAACACATGTATTGGTTTTACTGTGGCCCAAAGCCAATTCCAGAAAACCGATTCCGTCCTGCCGAACAGACCCTAAGGGAAGTAGTCAAACTTGGAGTCTGATGATATATCGTCTCTTCCATATAAGAAACATAAAATATCTTATAATAATGTAATATTGAGAGGGGGTTTAAATAAGAGTAGCCACCTATAAAAATAGATATCTCGAGAAAAGGAGGTTTGAGCTTCAACCCATCATACTTCATAGTACCGCTGCGAGACCCTTTACCAGATAGACCTCTGGAAATTCAAGATTCACCATAAATCGTTAAGTATAACTAATCATTAAGAAAGATTAGTAATATAGGAGAACTACAGAATCTGAGAACACCATCTCATAAGATGATCAGTTGTGTTAAGCACCGATTAGTCCTGAGAGCTAGAGACTCGATTATAAAAGTGTGGTAACACTAATATGTGTGGAGGACTTGATAGTCCTGCGAGCTGTAGGCTCGGATATTGAGATGATACACTTGCTTGTGTATAGAGTGTGGCGGGTCTTCAATATTGCCTTAGTCATCACACCGATAAGAGTACGTTGACTTAGCAAGTCGATGCAGCCTAGCGGACCAGCTTAGCATGGTGTCTTGTGTTGTTTCCCAAAATCCCATCACTTTGCCCTAAAGACTGGGATACCCACAACAATAATATGCAGAGACTCTAGAGTGCACATAGGAAATGTACATAGGTGTATGAAAGATTTAGGCTAGGTAGTGTGTATACCCACCTAGTAGTAGAGACGCCCGCTCCACTGCCACCGTGAGCCACGACGGTTGGTAACCTAGAGGTTACCTCCCTCCGAAAAGTGGTAACAAAAGGCATGCATGCATATAGTTGTATGTGTGAGTTGCACTTATATGAAGCATAACATTGATATTATATTTCATAACATAACATTCATTTCTTGTAGATTCTCATCATATAAATTTGTATTGACACTTTTATATGATGATTTACTTTCTAGAAATTTTAACTTTTAAGTTTGTATGAGCATTAATATAAGTTAAAGTACGCTTCTGTGATGTTAGAGTAGATGCTCTTTACTTCTTTACATACTTGTTGTACTTTACTTACTTGTCACGTATTACTGTTATACCCCCATAGAACTACAAGCTTATATAATTTGTTATATTGTGTACCTTTACATATATACTTGCTAGTTAGTTCCACCATCACCTACTTGTACTATTACTACTACTATTGTACCTTTTCCTTCCATCCTTCCGTCTGGTGCCTAAGAGTCATCGGGGGAGTAAATGTCGAAGCGTCCTAGTCTTTTTTACTAGCGGTCGGTTGGACCACATCATTTTAGGTAATCCAGGAGTCGAGGCAACAACACGATACCCCGGAGGACCGGCAGCTCGGGACAACATGACTTGAGGAGCTGATGCAGCATACTGCTACTCTACCGTAGGTCGATGTGAGTGACAATGATGTTTAATACTTTCGCAGTTTTGAGTGAGAGAGAGTTGTACTTGGTACTGGGCATGAGCCCTTATTGACTTTATGATGTACTCAAACATAAGCCCTTCTCACTTATACTATTTTATCTCTTATGTGGACATATTTTATTTCATAGTGTGTTGTGGATTGGCTTTATACTCAACACTTCTTACTTAACTTAAGTGATTGTTCTAGATGATGAATTAGCTGGCAGGATCGACATCTTGTAATGACGACTAACCCGTGGGTTGATGTCACTATAAGACGATGGTTTTGGGCGATATGACTCCACTCGGGTCAGTATCAGTAGACTTGGGGTATGTTCGAAAAAGGGGTCTTACATAGTAAAATCCCTGATCATGGGGGTGCACAAAGTAAAATCACCGACCATGTTTGTGCGTATAGTAAAATCCCAGATCATTGGGGCACACATAATAAAATCTCCGATCATGGGGGCGCCCATAGTAAAATCTCTCATCATTGGTGTGCTCATAGTAAAATTTCTCATCATTGGTGTGCTCATAGTAAAATCACCCATAATTGGGATGTGCATAGTAAAATCCCTCATTATTGGGTGTGCATAGTCAAATCTCTCATTATCAGGGTGCACATAGTAAAATCACCCACTACGGGGGTGTAGGTAATCAAATTCCCTATCCTGGATGTGCGCATAATAAAACCTTCTATCATGGGTGTGCGGATAGCTACACCCCATAGCGGCACAATTACCAGAATGCCCTCTGATAAGGTATAAATTTAAGAGATCCATAACACTCATTTAAGGGGACCTGACCTTCTACGTTGGAGAGAACTCTCAAGAGTTTGGCTTTCGCGGCTGGCTTGGTCGGTTCGGCTTTCACGCCCTTGATCGATATGCTCTTAATTTGACTCGAGGATTTCAAGAGGCAACCCCATCAAGTATTTATGCTCAAGCTCGTTTCAAATGTGAGCTCGTGCATGACGAGCTCCAAATAAAGCTCGAGCCAAACTTGACATACACGAGATTGAGTTAAGCTCTTTTTCATCGAGGTATCCAACGACTCCATTGTAAACTATATATGTCATGCTTATCCAATTAAGTATGGACGACTAGGCACGTTCAAAAAAACCGGGACCGGTGGGCCGGTCTGAGCCCGACCCGTAAAAAACCCGACTAGGCCCAACCCGGGAAAATCCCTACCCGGGCCTAGTCTGGGCTCGGGGCCCTCACATGGCCCTGATATGGAGCCATTGCCCTGCCCGATACCTGACCTGGGCCAGGTCTGGCAAAGCCTGAATTTTGGGTCGGCCCAGGCCCGGGCCCAAGCGAATCCTGACCCAGGTTAGCTCTTATAAGAGTCGTTGGCCAACGACTTGTCGACAGCTGGCAGCTTTGCCAGCTGCCGGAAAAGTTACTGTCGACAGCTGATAGCAGTTGTGCTGATGTTAGCAGCAGCGACGAGCCTAAGGCCTAAGATGCATAGCCTAGGCTATTTTAGTATTATTTTTTTAAAAAAATTTTAAATAAATTATAAACCCCCTTCCTAGCAGCTGACCCCTCTTTCTCTTTCACTCACTCTCTCACTCACCCTCACTCACTTATTCTCTCTCACTCACTTTCTCTCGCTCTCTCACTCTCTCACTCACTCTCTTTCACTCTCTCTCACTCTCTCATTCTCTCTTATGTATATTTTTAGAATTTCGCGCATGATATCGTCCTCCTCAACGTCAGCATCGCCGACTTAAAGATAGGGGTGTGCATGAAAAACCGAAAACCGACCAACTCGCCCCGAACCGTCCAAACCGAACCGATTTTACACCGAACCGAACGACTCGGTTCGGTTTTGGTTTTCCTCTCTGAAAAACAAAACCGCACCGACTAATAATACATGTAAAAATATTACCAATAATGATCTTTTACCTTTTTTTATTAACTAAATAATGTCCACAAATTATATCAACTTAATAATTTGTATATCATTTGAGCCAAAATAAATTTTTGTAATGCATATTTTATGCATCAAGAAGAATTAAACATTTTGATTAATTGATTTTATTTATATCTTTTTATATTTATTACTCGATTTCACAATAAAAATATTCAATCATAATTTTTTTATGTAATATGAGCTATTATTTGTAATATATCATATGTAAAGAAAGCTTGATGATATATATTTATTTTTAATTATCATATCTTTTTAAAAAAATTCTTGAGATATTTAAGTGCACATTTTTATTTTATAATTTTATTAAACAACATGTTTTTTATTAATTTTCTAAAAAAACAAAAAGTCGGGCTCGATCCAGCCCGGCCCTGTGGGCCAGATCAGACCCCTTACCAGGTCTACTGACCTAGCCCGTCCCGAGCCCGATATTAAAAAAGCTCGGTTGACTAAAGCCCGAGCCCACAGGGCCCGGTACCGAGCCTGTTGAAGTCAAAAACGACCTCAACGAATGTTCAAAAAACCAGGGTGCAGCCAACACCTACTTCTCTCAAGCCTCGACTGGTTGCATGAGACCTAGAACTGACCTAAGGCCTCAGCAAGTAGGTCCCACCTCACACCCGGAAGATCTCTGAGAGCTTCCCCTCCAAAGCCAAAGCTGGGCTTGAAGCTCCTTAGAAAGCACTTGAGGATTTTGAGAATAATAAAAGCTTACCTTCTAAGAAGCCCTTATGGGCCTATTTATAGCCTCTTGCTGACCTGAAATTACTAAAATATCTCTGCCTAGCCTGCCAATAGTCAAATCCCGATGTTTATAAAATACTAAATACAGCCCTGGGGGTATGCAGGTAATTCTACCCGAGGACAATTAAGTAATCTTTCCCTGGGCCCTGGGGCCCCTCTCGGTGAGAACCTTGAGCCGCGGCGAGAACCCTGAGCCGAGAACCTTCCCGCCTCCACTCAACACGGCGTTGAGTGGGCTTGATGCCTTTGCTGCCGAACACGGCGTTGAGTGAGTGGAGCTTACTCAACACGACAATGAGTGGACTCGACGCCTTTGCTGCCGAACGCGGCGTTGAGTGAGTGAAGCTTACTCAACGCGACGTTGAGTGGACTCAACGCGGCGTCGAGTGGGTTCGACGCCTTTCCTGCTTGGACTTTGGCATCGAGTGGACTCAACGCTCTCTCGCCCGCCTTTGGTGCTTGGACTTTGGCGTCGAGTGGACTCAACGCCCTCTCGCCCTCCTTTGGTCATCAGTGGGTCTTGGCTGAGGCTGGGCACAAACGATCTCGCCTGCTCGTAGGCGGGAGCTTATCAAGGCGCAAGCGTTTCTGGTCTTAAGCCCGAAGCTATCCCGAAGCTAGTCCAATCCTGACTGTTGGTGTCTCTGGGTTCCCTCCAACGAATATGGGGTTGTACAGAGCCGGCCCGATCGGGCGAAATGGACAGAACTTGTCGACTACGGGTCCCACACACTTCACAAAAAATGTATTGGTTTTAAAAAAAAATTGTGTGTGGCGCAAATGATGCAGCTCTCCCATTAGGAGTAAAATTTTTGTACGGGTAGCGTTTCCTCCTCTGGGAGTGAGTGAGATTCAAGCCGCTCAGCTTTAAATCCAATGTTTGTGCTTTAACAATCTTTAACAAAATTAAGAAATAACAAAAAAACATTCAAAACACAAATTTTAAAACATGATCGGATGGCTCCTGCGCTGCATGCGCTCCTTTCTCTGGGAGCGAGTAGCGCATGAAAAAATTATTTCTCCCCTAGGGTTTGCTCGACGCAACGTATTATTACTTTTTTTATATAAAAGTGTGTGTATTACAAAATAAATAAATTAATTAAAAATCTATTAAACTATAAGAATTGAGCAATTTTGATTTTTGGATTCGGAATTCCCTAGCGACCGAGACCCATCAGGAGCGGTCCAGCGGCCAGCCTGCCCACAAGCGCAAAAACATATCTCACATGATCCCTCATGATTGGTCACTTTTCATAATATCTCAATTTATGAATCTGATCAATGGAAACATGTAGGGCTTATGATAAACTTAGGTTCCGTTTGGGAGGACTTATTTTCACCGGTCGTAACCGCTTGACCGGTGAAAATAAGTCCTCCCAAAAGGCTCCGTTTGGCGAGAATTACTTAGGTCGGGACTTCTGATGATGCTCATGGTCCTGCACCAATGAGGAGCTTGCAAACGAGATGGGGACCATGCAACTATGGCTTGTGCGGTGTCCTCATAATTTTTGGCTCCTCATTGGTTGTCCTCACCTTTTTTTAGGTCAGGAGTTCTGACCTAAAAATTAATCCCGTTTGGCAGGGTCGTGGCGGTCATAAATATGAGGGTTAAATTGTCATTCGTTAACGTCTGCATAAGGAACTTCATCCACTTGTATGTTCAAACGGATGATGCTTGTTAGGTGATCCTTTTTAAATGACGGTAAACCCATGCGTTTACGACCGCCACCAATGTGTCAAATGGAAAATTCTTTTGGTTAAGGGTGGCGTTTCCTGAGGAAGGAGCGCGAGTAGTCTGCTCGCCGTTGAATCAATCTTGGTCGCCATCCGATCAAAGCGTGTATCTTTTTTTTTAATTTTTTTCTCGCCTTTATTGCTGCTGGTTAGATTGATCATCGAACGACCATCTTTTTACTCGCTCCCAAAGCTAGTAACGCTACCCGGACCCAAAAATTACTCGCCAAACGGAGCCTTAGTACCTAAGACTTGAGTGTTTTGGCGTCCTGCCCAATTCAATGTTGTGTAGTTATTATTTGGTGCGACCGGCTATCCCAAACTTATTCATTAAATTGGCTAAACCCGAAATTATCCCCAAAAAATTAAGTTTAAAGTTATCTTATAAGAGTAAAGATAATCTGAGAATAAAATAACTTGAATTTTTTTAATATATTGAAAAAATAATAATAATAATACTAAAATTGAATTTCTTGAAAAAAATGAAAAAAGATATTGCTATATGACTAAACATTTGCAGAACTATGAGTTTCAAATGTTCACTTCATAACTACAATAATTTATATGTTTGTTCTATGAATTTCAGTGGTATCAAGATATTCTAACATTAAAACAAATGTTGACTTCACAAATTCCTCTAATATGATAATTTTAAATTTTAAACAAAATGAAAGTAAACATCGTAGTCATGGACTCATGGTACTCAAAGAACTAGAATTTTATTTTTAATACTCTCCAAGTCTCCATGTAACCAACATATAAATACATACATCTCTCTCTCTCTCTCTCTCTCTCTCTCTCTCTCTCTCTCTCTCTCTCTCTCTCTCTCTCTCTCTCTCTCTCTCTCTCTCTCTCTCTCTCTCTCTCTCTCTCTCTCTCTCTCTCTCTCTCTCTCTCTCTCTCTCTCTCTCTCTCTCTCTCTCTCTCTCTCTCTCTCTCTCTCTCTCTCTCTCTCTCTCTCTCTCTCTCTCTCTCTCTCTCTCTCTCTCTCTCTCTCTCTCTCTCTCTCTCTCTCTCTCCTCTCTCTCTCTCTCCATATATATATATACACACACAAAGAAATACGGCAGGGAACCGTTGCGATTGCACAGTGTAACACGACGAGCCTCCAAGAAAATTTTCTGTCGTTGGATGGAGTGAGGAGGCACTAGTAGAAAATTGTCCTTTAGTGGCGAATATTTTCGTCACTAAAAGTTGAATTTTGGTCACTAAAGATATTTAGTGACCGGATATAGCCAGTCACGGAGTGGTCACGAATGCCCTGTCACTAAATATATTTAGTGACCAAAATGAGTTACGTCACTAATTTTACATATTTAGTGATTCATTTTAACTATAGTCACCCAAAGATTCTTTTTGTGACCAAATTGATTTGGTCACTAAATTTATTTTTAGTGATTAACCTGAATCGGTCACTGAATTGATTTGGTCACTGATATGTCTTATAGTGACAAATTTATTGTGCGCAACTAAAAACACGCATTTAGTGACGGAATATATTTTATCACAAAATCTCTGTCACTGAAGATAAACATTTAGTGACCGAACTTTAATTTTGTCATTATAGTCGTGTCTTTAGTGACAAGACGTTAATTTTGTCACTAAAGACGTCTCTTTAGTGGCTGACATTACTTTCGTCACTAAAGACCAAATCTTTACTGACCGAACTAATTTTTGTCACTAAAGTCATGCCTTTGGTGACGAAATATATTTCGTCGCTAAAATTTTGTCACTAAAACCCAGTTTTCTTGTAGTGAGGGTGGACTGCAAATAGCAAAAGTCCCGAATTCCAGAAATCCGAAACTCCAATTCTAACGATGCCTACTGTCAGCGAAGTGACTGGTCTCTGCCACCACCGTCGGTCTTCCCGACGACCACCAGCAGGATCACCTGTTTAGGGGGTTTAGGGTTTAGGGTCTCACTGGCAGGGCCACCGCCGGCGGTGGTCCTGCCCGCTCGCTGCTAGAGTACCCCCGACGGGTTCGCCAGGGTCCAGCGAACCTGACAGTGGTCGCTGGACAGGCCGCCGACGACGTTGAAGAGGCATGTACAGGCGAGCAGGGAAATGGGAGAGATGTTGAGGTTTTTTTAGATTTTATATTTTTATTATTATAAAAAAATTAATAATAAATATATTATATATAATATTTTAATTTTTAATAATTTAATAAATTGGGGGTGGGTGAAGCCCACCGGGGGCCGGGAGCCGGGTACTGTCGCACGGGGCACGTGGGGCCTCCCGTGCACAGTCACTTGTGTGTGTGTATATATATTGTTGAAGCCGGGAAAATCCCAACTTCAAAATTCGGATCAATGCAGCCTATGGTTACTAGTACAGCGGTCGGGTTGGACGACATAACGGGCTAGAACGCAGAAACAGAGACAATAAAAAGGACTCCAGGTACTGCGGTAGGAAGGTCCCACTAAATACCTGGATGCTTTGAAGAAACTTCGCCTCCACAAACAAAGATGGCCGAGCAGGGTACAAGGTAGACTCAAGTTGTCAACCAAGTCAAGGCGGCGACTAAGAGGGATAATCGTTAACTCGGAACTTGTCTCTTTGAAGAAAGGATCCAAAGGCTCAGTTCGATGTCCAGGAAATGAGGTGGTCAAGATCTTTTGCGAGATTCTGAAGCCCATCTCTTTGTACCCGTGGGGTCCTATATATAGGTAAATTCAAGGGAGGGGTGGTCTTATTTATAGCCTCTCCCCAGCTACCTAGCGACTTCTGAGGGAGCTCACTCGCCTGTAGGCGAGCAACTACCCCAGTCTCCTCCTAACGAGTATGTCAGGGGAGCTCGCCATACTCACTCAGGTCTTCTACTGACGTGAGTGTTGACTCTAATATCTGTCCTGACCTGTTGATTTTGATTTCTTGTTGACCTGCTTATGGGGGTCCACTCTCGACGAATATGAGTTGTACACAATCTCCGCTCTTTGTGAGCGATGTAGGAGCTCGGAAAGAAACATCCAACACTTATTCGACAAGCTGTTCTGGTGAGTATATGTGCTACTCTCGACCCATGGATGCCTGCCGAACCCTATAAATAGGGGGTGGCTCACCCTTACTGCACTCCTTTTGAACTCTCACACTATGTCGAAATCTGACTAGAAAATCTATACTGCGAGCCTTGCTGCTCTGTCGGGGTTCTTGGAACAAAAAAAGTCAAAGAGGCCGTGGGAAGGCGACGACACTGCTGACCTTCCCCCATCGAAGAAGAAACAGAAATCAAAAAAGAAGTTGTTGGCTTCGAAGAAAGACAACCTGCCTTCGAGCGTACAGGATGTCGCCACCTCGACCGACCATCTCAAACTTCTAGCTCACACCCAACAAATCCTTGAAGATCTCGAGATGAGCGACATCCCCAAGCAGTCGACACCTGACATTTCTCATCCTCTTCCGCCGACTTCTCTACCTGCTCTAAATCTCGTCAGGTCCCAGGCCCAAATGCAATCGAATCTTCCTACCACACAAGGTTACCATCTCGCGGCTTTCTCCTTGAGTTACTGACCAATTCTATTCCAGCTCGCCGACCCTTGTTCTTTACTCACAGCTCCCCTACCAACTGTCTCTAGCGAGCATCTGAATGTGGCTCCCCTGCGATCTGTTCCGCTGGTTGCCCTTGAAGCTCAACAACAACCGCATTCTAGGCATACCGTTCAGATCAACGTCGACCCTAAAAAGAGGCCGGAAAAACAAGCTCCTGAGGCGAGGAACAGAGATCCTCCCACGTCGAAGACCATGCAACCAGGGGCGAGTAAGGCCCTTCCACCTGCAACTAGCTTGTCGCAACCGATGACGAGCACCTCTTTGTCACCGCCTCCTTCTTTGTCGTTGGTTACTCCTTTGTTGCCGAGTGCTGAACCTTGCCCTGAAGTCCGCCAGGAAAAAACTATGGCCCCTCTGAACCCGCCTGAGAGCTCGTCACGAGATCAGGACGAAATGCGCCCTATCTACTTCCCGGCGAGGACTGGGGATCGTGATCCAGGAGGTTGCGGCCAGGAGCAGGCTGCCGAGCGCCTGGGAGGCTTGCCGTCGGTCCAGCGAGAATCATCTTGCCGTAGCCCTTCCCCTCACCAATCTCGATCCCCTAAGTAAGGTAACTCGCCTGACACCAAGCTGGTTGAATGCTAATACACTACAACTTCTACTGACTTGGTGACTTCTTCTATACTTTGATAGGTCGCCCTGCAACCCCGGGAGCGGCTTTCATTGATGCCCTCCGGCTCCCAGCCTATGAATACCGCCAGGACGCTACGCACACATACATGGAGCTGGAGGCAAAGTTTGAGCAACTCGCTATCTGCGAGCCTCATCGCAGGATCTCGGCACTGGAGGTCAGTATGGCGAGGACGGAAGAACTGTCGGAGTGACTCGCTAGCGCCGAGTCCCGCTTCCACATGATCAACGAGCTGGAGCGGCGACAAACCATGACCGAGCATCGCCAACAGCTCCATCACGAGAAGCTAGCGAGGATGCGGGCGACCATGGGCTTCGTTGGTTGGCTGACGAGGATGGAGGAGCAGCAGCGACGAGGCGATGACGCGATGGCCGTGGCAAGCGAGCACTACCGACGAGCGCGCAATATGGGCTGGGTCGGGAGGCATCCTCCACTTCCAAAGCAGTGACCACTTATGAATTATGATTTTATTTCAAGTCTTTTTTTCTTTGTTGTTGCTGACATTTGTCTCGGATAATTTCTGTAATATTCTTTCGATATAATAGCGAGTTTGAATCTCACGTTGAGTTCGCGACTTTGTTTTCTGCATTGATACTTTTTTATTCTGCGATTTATTGGACTGATTATGCAGATTTCGGCGAGCTGGCGATCTTCTGGCCGACATTACGCGAGTTATGATTTTAGTGACTTCCTACGCTTCGTCGACTAGGCTACGACTTAGGTTGATACTCGTGTGAGGTTTCCATACCCCCCCCAGCCTCCGCCTATAAATAGAAGGGATATGTAGATCTTTACTACGCCGTTGCGATTTCTAAGTCTTACTCGCGAGTATTTCAGACTTGTCTTTTCTCGCTAACTTTACTCGCACTTCTCTTCCCGCTTCTCCGTTGCTTGCTGCTCGCTTCTGAAGATGGTTAGTGATGATGTCAATGCTCCCCGACAAGCCCACGCGATCACTTTCTCAGAGGTTGTCTGCAAGAAGTTCGTCGCCACTGAGCGTGACTTGGAGGATCTCAGAAAAAGGCTCCTTCCTGATGGGTACTCGACCAGGCTCCCCACCCGGACTGACCAACTAAACTCCTTCCTCGAAGGCGAGCCCATCATCCCCCTTCACCACTTTGAAGTTGGCCTGTGACTTCCTCTATGGACAAAGTATTGTCAAATCCTACGATACTTCGGGATAGTCCCAACCCAGATCAAATCGAACGGGGTGGTGATAATCACGGGCTTTCTCTGCTTCCTGCGGGAAGATAACATTGCCTTTGATCTCTTTGTCTTCAGGAAAATCTTTGCCTTCGCAGCGACTGCCAAGGGTGTTTTCTTCTTCAGCAACCACGTCAGTACCTTGGTCGGCACGACGAACAAGATCCACCAATGAAGTGAGTACTTGGTCATTGTCCCCGGCGACTTCGAAGGGGTACCTCGCAGGCCGCATCAGCCACCGGAGGTCACCTTCCTGCCACTTATTCTGGAGGGGCCATGTGAGTCGCTGTTTGAGGCATTCTGAGGCCGACGGTTTGATGTCATCCACTTGCGTCTGAACGTAAACGAGCTCTGCGAAGTCAATCCTGGCGAAGGTATATATCTGGGCGAGATCTCGCTATACTCGCTGACTTTGTCGTCGATTTGATTCTACATGTTGCTGTGCCTAACTCTTTTTCGCTGGTGCAGCTACCCGCATTCTTCCGTGAGAACCTCTCCCCCGGCAAAAGAAGCCATGCCGTAGCGCCGAGGTTTGGTGAACCCGCCTGTCGATGTTTAGGAGATACCACCTTTTGCGGGTACTATTGTACTAAGGGTCATCCGCGAGCTGGTGATAAGGAAAGCTCCTCGCAGAAGAAATCAAATAAGGTGAAAGGGAAAGCCGAGTCCCTCGATCACGCAAAGAAACTCGCGAATATTTTCCACAAACTCTTCGGCGGGAGGGAGTCGCCGGTGGATGGCGGTGCGACGTACTTCCACCCCAACTTCAACCGCGAGCACATCGACAAGGATGCCTTTGGATGCCAGCTGGTGTCCTTGTTAGAAAGCAAGCATAAGGTGACATATTTAAGCACTAACCCGCCCGCCTGGTCGAAAAATCCCAACTCCAAAATTCGGATCAATGCAACATAAGATTACTAGTTCAGCGGTCGGGCTCGATGGCTTAGCGGGCTAGAACGTAGAAACAGGGATAATAAAAAGGACCTCAGGTGCTGCGGCAGGGAGGTCCCACCACGTACCTGAATGCTTTGAAGAAGCTTCTCCTCCACAACCAAAGATGGTCGAAAAGGGTACAAGGTAGACTCAAGCTCGGAACATGTCTTTTTGAAGAAAAGGATCCAAAAGCTCAGCTCGATGTCCAGAAAATGAGGTGGTCGAGATCTTTTGCGAGATTCCGAAGTCCATCTCCTTGTACCCCTCGAGTCCTATTTACAGACAAATCCAAAGGGAGATGGTCTTATTTATAGCCTCACCCCCTCGGCGACTTGGCGACTTCTAAGGGAGCTCGCTCGGTTGTAGGCGAGCAAATACCCTAGTCGCCTCCTGACGAGTATGCGAGGGGAGCTCGTCATACTCGCCCAGGTCTTCTACTGACTTGAGTGTTGACTCTAATCTCTGTCTTGACCTGCTGACTTTGACTTTTTGCTGATCTCACTATGAGGATCCACTCTCGACAAATATGAGTTGTACTCACACATATATATACGATAACACTTCTTGTTTTTTTAGCAAAGTGAATAACCCTCATATTCTTTAGAAATGTATAAATAATCCTTTTTATGTTTTTCATCTAGTCAATAATCCCATGCTCTTTAGAAACTTCTGTACTTTTCTTCTAATCTTTTTTATTATAATTAATAACTCTTCTTATAATCTTTAGAAATATAAATGCATAACCTACATAATCTTATATTAGATAAGTTAGCAATTGATAAAATTATGGATTATAATTTTTTATAATTCATAGTAAATATAAAAGAACCAAAATATATACTTAATATTTAATAAAAACCATAGTAGAATTCATTTTTTATTTGTATAATTTGTTTAAATTTAAGTACATTTTTGCTCTACTTGAGAAATAATAAACACCCACAATTATTTTTTTTATAAATTTATAATAGTTTTTGGAATCTTGATTCATGTTTAATTATTTCAAATTTTAAAAGTATTTGTTTAATAAAATAATTTGGGTTAAAATCATTTAAGTTTAAAGTCAACCTCAAATTAGTATCTACATATTTTATTATGTCAAATTAGTTGTTGAACTTCTCATTTAGGAATATTTTTAGCATATAAATTGCACTCAAAATGAAGCCGAATGTTGAGCAAAAGGATTAATGTTGGTCGTGCGGATGACACCATCCGGCCGCGGGTTCCGCATGTTTCGCTGAGCCACGGTAGGCAGTAGGAATCCCCCCTTCAAAACGGCTGATTTGACGCGAATTTCATCCGCACCGCAGGAACCACAGATACTACCAGATCACCTCGCCAAACGAGCCCCAAATTTTCTTTAACATGTAACCTCACATTCTGAAATAATTTTTGCCCAAAAAAAATTACATATAATTCATATATATTCTCGGTGAATTTATATCATAATTATGATATTTTTTTTTGAAAATTATGGATGCATGAAAATAGGAAAATAATGGCCGCAAACTGACATGTGGAATTGTGGATTGCGGATAGGTTCCGTCGGAAGTTATACTTTCTAATCTCTCTCTCTGTATATAAATAAATATGTAAATATTATATATATTAATAATACATATATAATATATTAATTAAAATATATATAATGATAAAATATGGTCAGTAGTCAGAATTATATCATATTTATAAATGTTTTTCAATAATATATAGTCGGATAAGGATAAACACACGAAGCTTTTTGGAATCTATAAAAATATAGGAAAATTTAAATGAGCAGACTATAAAGAAAATTATAAAAATGGTTGCCGGCAGACTGAACCTTTTTAATGTACATAAATCTCCATGTCATTTTATTTTGGTCTGCGATTAGCTTTATGCTCCCTTTGGCACAAATGCACAATGTTGGACAGGGGAGTTAAATTATATGTTTGATATGACAAATGCTACTACCGTTATAAAAAAAGAAACTAATTAAAACATAAGATTTTGATATGACAATGACAATTTTTTCCAACCTCGCCGGAGCAAATAAGCTGCGATACGCAGCACCAAACACAACCTTAGTCTACCCATAACAAAAATTAGGGTTGAGCACGAAAAATCGAAAACCGCAAAAACCAACCGCACCGCAAAAATCGCACCGAATTTTAAACCGCGCATCATAGTGTAGGTGCATTGTGGTCGCATGCGGTGCGGTGCGGTTTTTAAATCATAAAAACCGCAAACATCGCATTTTAATATATTATGTAAAATATTCACATTTTATTCGTGGACACGCTCATATCGCCTATCCACGTATTTACATTTTCTAATTTCTTATATATGTGATTCATGTATGATATTTTGATGTCCTAATATTCACTGCGCACCGCACCTATAGCGCACCTATAGTGTAAAATGATATTGACAAAACTTATTCATGAATATTATTTGAACAAAATCTTAAAGACGTGGAGCATAATCAACTTTTTGAGGTCATCTACTAACTAGTTGTGAGCACGGAGAAATATCAGGAATTGAGTCAGGGGCATCAAAGCATGAAGCTAGACCTGGATGCCCCTTCACGGAACAATCCGATCCCACACCTGATATCAATAAAGAATATCAGATAATACATGGTGTCAAAAAACCACATCGAAATCGAAATCGCAACCGCACCGTAAAAAGCAGCACCAAACTAAAACCGTACCACATAATTTTGATGCGGTGCAGTTGTGATTTGGATAAAAAACGCACCAAACTGCACCGCGCACACACCCTAACTAAAATTGACTTACGCACCAGATCATTAATAATCTTATTTCCACATCATTATCTATATAAATATTCGGTTATTTATTACTAATATCATTAAATTCATTTTTAGGGATTTTCATAAAAAGAAATTTCTTACTTAATCTATCAATTTTTTAAAAGACTGGACTGACGTGACATCTTTAGGGCCAGTTTGAATATTCGTTTATGTCCCGGTCTGATTGAACTAGACAGATTGTTTAAGCTGCCGGTCATTGAGGCTGAATATGTTGTATTTTGTTATACTACTTTAGAATTTGTTTGGGGAGATTTAGGCTTCGTTAATCCGTTTGGGGAGATTTAGGCTTTATTTGGGAAATTTATTTTCACCGGTCAAACAGTTATGACCGCATAAAAGTTTGGGAGGGAACGGAGCCTTAGACTCCGTTTGGAGGGGAGGACTTATTTTTACCGGTCAAACGATTACGACCGCATGAACCGAACCTTAATTAAGACCCGGTTCATACGGTCATAACCGCTTGACCGGTGAAAATAAGTCCCCCCAAACAGAACCTTATTTTCATCGTTCAAGTGTTTATGGCCGCATGAACCGGACCTTAATTAAAGACCGGTTCATGTGATCGTAACCGCTTGACCGGTGAAAATAAGTCCCCCTAAATGAAGCCATAATGTGTAATTAAATTTTCTAAAATAACAATTTAAACCTTCAAAGGTTGATTTTTCATACAGTTGCTTTATTATTTTTTGTTTTAAAAGCTGAATGCAAATAAAGACATTTTTTTTCAAACAAATCCATTATTTTCACTTTAGGCAATGAATGTAAATGAAATTCTCACAAGCTTTTCTTAGTTTGAAAATAAAATTTTTTTTCAAAAAAATATAATTTTCTAAGTTTAAAACAATGCATTGGTCCAGTGGATTTATCAGGCCATCAAGCGGTCGGAGAAATCAGGTCCAGGCGCGTCAGAGGAGCGAGTGGGGTCAATGAGCACGCATCCGTCCCTGGTTCGGGGTGATGGGCGAGTTTCAGCTTTATCGGACACTCGCCACCCCAGGCGAGCCGGCTTAGAACCACATAGACTCGCCCATGTGTGTTGTGACCTATTTCTTCAGGAAATTAAAATTTGGGCTACCATTAGTAAAACTAAAATACGGAATTTCACTGTTCGCACACATTTCAGAAAACTATAAATAGATCTCAAGAGCATCTTTGGAGAACACTTCTTTTTTGGCCACTCTTCGCTTTGGTTAATTCTGGTTGGCGAGAGCTCGAACACACTATTTGATAACTTCTGAAAAAGAAGTTATCTTAGATTTTATTCTAATTCAATATTTATCATAATGAGCAAAAAAAAGATTTAAATGAGTGAAAATATAAATAAATTTATATTTATTTTATTTGTAATTAATATGACTAAATTTTCTATGTTTTCTTGCTAAAAATGACGAAAAATTCGATTCAAAAAAGTAAAGTCAGACTTATATTTTGCCCTGAGCAGGTTGTTGCAACATCCTATTTTAGTTGTTACAACAAGTCTTGATTCAAATTTTTAAATTTTAAAAAATTACGTCGATTTCAAATCTAAAAATGTGGGACCATGACTCAATTTTGACAATCAGCATAATTATCATCTAGAAAAGTTTGAAATTCTCCAAAATTTTATTAAAATAAATTTATATTAAAAGGACACTTTTAAATAAATAGAAAAGGATTTTTTGAGATCTTTGACTGAAGCAAATTGAGGGGCTGATAAATATGAGGTTGACCAAAAATATAAAGAAGGATGAAGGAAAAATTCAGGCGAAAGCCATACTTATTATCATAATAATCTTCATCATTCAGAGGTGGAACGGTTAAAGGAAAAGAAAAAAGTCGGCGGTAAAAGCAAAAAATCTGGAGAAGAATTCCTACAACGTTTGATTTTAATCATCATATTTTGTAAGATTTTTTGTAATTATGTGTGGTTTTTACTCAAATATGAACTAAATTTTTATTATTGAGAGTATTTTGTCTTGTTGTGTTGTTGTGATTTTAATTCCTCTTTTATGATTGTTTGAAGAACTATCTTTATTGGATTTATGTTTTTTATTTTGTGATAATTTTGGATTAAGTATTTTTCTTCTAAATTACGTGAAGAGATTCGAGAAATGAGTTACGTTATTTTAGAGTTGAATCTCTTCTTTTGCGCGACAAAATTCGAGAGAGGATTTGCATAAATATTTAGCCAAATTGTATTTTTATACTGCGCTGCAAGATTCGAGAGAGACGTGGCGTAAGTGTAATATATTTTCAATATAGCATAAATGGAGAACAAGATTTCATCTTTTGTTAGCAACATTGATTTGTGAGTTTTGTGTTATTCTTTTTCTACCTAAGTTAGAGATAACTAGAAAAATTAAGGTAAATGGATTTCAGAGATCGAGAGATAATAATTTCCACTTTTAAATCGTTGTAGAATAGTACTTAAACATTTCACAAAGAATCATTCTAAAACTCATCACAATAGGCAAATGAAATCAATGTATAAGATAATTTTTCTAAATTGATAAAAAGATTTTTAAGTAGGCGTTATTAAGTTTTGTTATTATTTATTTTAATTTTTCATCATTAAAAATTCACTCTAAATCAATCCGCTTGAATTTAAAGAAAAATGTAGAGCTAGTACTTGCGAGCGCTAAATTAATCATTTCTTCGTGAGCGTATAAAGTTTTTGACGCCATTGCTAGGGAAGTGAAAATAATTTATTATTTTATTTCTTGCAATATTAATAAACTCTCAGTATTTAGAGCTCAAATTTTTTTATTTTATCCTTATTTTTATTTGTAATTTTGTCAAGTGCATGCTTTTTAAAAAAATTAATAACAAATTATTAAAAGTTTTATTTTATCATAATCTATTTTAAAATTAATAGAGCGGTTATCCGTGTTCGATGTAATTTTGTAGGTAATATTTTTTTTGCACAAAAAAATTTAAATTTTATTTTATCTACATCTATTAAAAAAATGTATACGAATGAGAGATGCAAGTGGTGTACATTATCTGGTCATACTAGTGATGTGTGTTATATGGAGAGTGCTGAGTACCGTTCGTACCTCACAGAACATAGAGAATTTAAGGCTCTATTTGTTTGGGCGTTTCGCGGCTCCGTTTTGGGCAAACGCCGCCGGAAGAAGGGTAAACAAATGAACTTCCGGTTGCGTTTGCTCCGTTTCCACCCGCCCGGCTTGAGAAATTAACGCCCCAAAAAGCTCCGTTTGGAGAAGCCACCTCCCCCCTCCGATTCGAACACTCCGTTTCCACCCGCCGGATCGACCCACCACCGCCGAACCAAATGAAGCCTAAGTCTTTAGGTCTCCAATATTGTGTGACAAATCATTATAATCTTGTGTTCTCATGACAAATAGTTTCACAACCTTATGACTTGACCCATTGGTTGTCAAGAAGTAATGTTAGGAGGTGTTTATTTTGGCTTCGTTTGTTTGGGCGTGTTGATACTCCGTTTTGGGCAAACGCCGCCGGAAGGAGGGTAAACAAATGACCCTCCGACGGCGTTTGCTCCGTTTCCACCCGCCCGCCTTGAGAAACGCCCCAAAAAGCTCCGTTTGGAGCAGCCACCTCTCCCCTCCGGTTCGAACACTCCATTTCCACCCCGCCGGATCGATCCGCCACCGCCGAACCAAATGAAGCCTTTGTCATAGTACATTGCACGCTTTGAAAAATTGTGTTGTATTTCAGCGCAAAAGAAAGAAAAATAACAAACCTAAAATTCAAATAATCACATCCGCTTCTCATTTTGGCATTCCTTATGTTTCTGATGATATATACGCATTACAGCCTTGTCTACCAGGGAGTGTTGGTGATATATCCACCATGCTCGTTAATGATCTATGCGATGACATCACAGAGCTGCCTCTTCCTACACATTCATCAACATTTTTGGATTTACCCATGGGTCATGGAGGAACCAACCTACATA
This sequence comes from Platanthera zijinensis, assembly GCA_039513925.1. NCBI lineage: Eukaryota > Viridiplantae > Streptophyta > Magnoliopsida > Asparagales > Orchidaceae > Platanthera > Platanthera zijinensis. The sequence continues at coordinate 137,959,715 of CM077098.1, forward strand.
TTCTCTGATAATGCTATCACCACTTTTCCTCCATCTTTTTTGCATGAATTTTCTACACCTATTTTTATTGATCAGGTCGAAGATATTGCCCAAGTGTTAACCCAGAACCTGAGGCTGCACCACAGTGGGATGAAGATGATGTTCTCTTTAATGGGGGGGGGGGGGGGGGGGGTATGATTGTTTGGAGCACGATGTCGTGCCAAGGTGGGATGGAGATGATATCCTTTCTAATGAGAAGATTTACACTTCTTCATTGGATGAGGAGGTCCAACTCACTACCGAGGCTTTTGAGTTCTCGGATCCTACTTATTATGATACATATGATACCGACGTCGATCAATTTTTAAAACCTGTTAGGAGTGAAATCGAAATCACTCTCATAATTACAAATTATTTATGTCTTTCATCTATTTTATTTCCTGATCACCCTTCTTTGCTTAAACATGTGAGGAGATTTCTGTATGGACAAATATTTTGAAAGCTGAATCTAAAATGCAAATTATGGTGGAAAACTTTTTTTGTTATGATTGAGATCATTTTCCCTCACAAGAGGTAGCCCAACTCCATGCTCTTTCCACTTGTCTTGCTCGTGCCACTACCAATCCTCCTCTATTTCCTTTCCATGATAATTTTAATGCACCAATGCATGAGTTTGAGTTAATTGACCCGTATTTGGATAATGTTGAAAGTCAATTCTGGCAGAAGAAGTACGTTGTGGTGATGAAATTTATTCTTTATTTCACTAAACAGTTACCACATGAGTTTCCCTTGAAGGATTGGCTGCAGGGAGATAATAGATATTCATGTGCTTATAAAAAGATGAAAGAGAAAAAGAAGTCTAAAATGAAAGAGATTTGAGGATGGAGGATTGACATCCTTTCTACCAATATTACTGGGTCTTCAGACCCTTTACTTTTATATTTAGTTATTATTTTAAAATAGTCTATAACTAATCACGTTGTTGTGATAAAGTAATATTAGGAGTATTAATTATTTACTTATCTAGTATCTTTATTTTAAAAAATACTACTGGGAGACAACTCATATTTGTATGTTGTTTTCTTATTATTTGCTTATTTGTTTCTTTGTTTTAATTAACTCTTATAGTTTGTTTTTTTGAGTTCACTACTACAGGTACATTTTATTTGGACTTAACAACATGATCATTAATCTCATTTCACCTTCGCTGTATAAAAGCAACGATATGAAAATACGCTTCAAATTGTTGATTTCAGGGAATATTTAATTTCAGTTCTTTTATTATCATTGATTAAATGGTCTCTCTTTCAAATAAGTAAAAAAATATTTTTCATGCTTAAAATAATATCTTTGCTAAATACCACTCCTATTTATGCTTATATAATAATTAATCAAAGAAAAGATAAAATTATTTTTCATGCTCAAAATGATATTTTTGTTAGGGACTAACAAATTCTTAAGTATGAGGTTGGTATAACCCCTACCACTTGAGCGAAGAACAATTTATTTATATATGAATTTAATGATCTTAATTCTTGTTTTAATTAATTAATAAGTTATTCTAGTTATTCAATGCTAATTAATTGGTACGGCTAGACAATCCTAAGAGCTTAATTAATGAATTTAAAGTTAGTAAGATTCGTTTGGATAAAGCTCTCTTAAGCTTTTATTTTATGCACAAAAATTATGTTTACTTTCAATACAATGTTTTGATATTGTCATCTAAAAATAATTTGGAGGGGTGAGCAAGAACTGAGTTAACGATGTAAGTCAAGATATAAGATTGGGTAGTTAATCTTTTTTTGATAATTCACTAAAACCCTGAGCTTGAATATTTTTCATTTGATACACATTATTCTATATTTTCCCTACATTCTCACTAGTTGTATCTTAGTAAACTAGTCATTTATGGGTGCTTGATCTCATTTTTTTAAATGTTAAATGTTATAATGATATGCGACCTAAGTATCTATCAACCTACTCTGAATGATCCCAACTATGATCAGATAAAAAAAGGAAAAATTATTATAGTGATATGCGGCATAGGTATATGAAAACTACTTGGAATGATCTCAACTATGAGCAAAAAAAATGAGAAGAGAAAAAATATATAAATGTCATAGTAATATGCGACCTAAGTAAATAAGAAGTATTGCATGAGAATTACCATTCCACTATCAAAACCTAGCCATAAATTTTCACTAAGTCAAAGACAATCCTATTTTCAATTGAACTAGTAACTCTTGTGGAGGTTAAATCGTAGACTTAGCTTTTTCTTATCTTTTCCCATTAATGTGGAGGTTCAATAAGAAGTATTGCACGAGAGTAAATTTTTTTTTTTTAAAAAAACATGCATAAACACTAAGAGTCATATCTGAGCTTTATCTTTTATCTAACCAATGTATTTGTGAATATTTGAGCTCTTATTGATTAGAAAGCTTATCAGTTGATCGAGTAAAACAAATTTCTTGAGTATGTTTTGATTAATTTGTTTTTAAGAAAAAAAGATCATTTGAATTTACATTTTTTTTATTATTTCTTCACTCATTTTTTTGTTATAAAATATCTTTACTAGAAACTAACAAAAGTTTAAGTGTGAGGTGTGATAAACTCTTAAAAAGAAGTTATCTAACGCTTTATTTTGATTCAATATTTATCATAATGAAGAAATAATGATTTAAATGAGTAAAAATATAAAAAAAATTTATATTTATTTTATTTGTGGTTAATATGGGAAATTTTCTTATGTTTTCTTGATAGAAATGTCAAATAATTCGATTCAGAGAAGTAAAGCTGGACTTATATTTTGGCATGAGTATGTTGTTGCAACAACATGTTTTAGTTGTTGCAATAAGTCTTAATCCGAATTTAAAAATTTAAAAGTCAATTTGCGCCGATTTTAAATCCAAAAGTGTGAGATCGTGACTCAGTTTTAGCAAGCAATAAATGAGCAAAATTATCATCTAGAAGAGGTTGAAATTCTACAAAATTTGATTAAAAGAAATATCTTTTAAAATGTTAAGTTTGAATAAATAAAAAGGATATTTTTGAAATCTTTGATTGAAGCAAATTGAGGGGCTGATAAAGAGGAGGTTGACATGAATATAAAGGAGGATGAAGGGAAAATTCGGGCAAAAGCTATTTTGGATCTTCATTACTATAATAATTGTCATCGTTCAGAGGAGGAACGACTAGAAGAAAAGAAAATGGTCGGCGACTAAAGTAAAAATCTGGAGAAGAATTCCTACAACGTTTGATTTTAATCATCATATTTTGTAAGATCTTTTTAATTGTGTGTGGTTTTTTCTAAAATATGAACTAAATTTCTAAGTTTTGTTTATTGAGAGTATTTTGTCTTGTTGTTGTGTTGTGATTTTTTTTACTCCTTTATGATTGTTTGAAGAACTATCTTTATTGGATTTATATTTTCATTTTGTGAAAATTTTAGATTAAGTATTCTTCTTCTAAATAATGTGGCGAGATTCGAGAGACGAGTTACGTTATTTTATAGTTGAATCTCTTCTTTTGCGCTGCAAGAGAAGAGAGAGAAGATGCGTAAATCTTTAGTCAAATTTCATTTTTATACTGCGCTGCAAGATTCAAGAGAATAATAACGTAAGTGTAACATAATTTCAATATAGTATAAAGAGAGAAAGAGATTTCATCTTGTGTTAGCAACATTGATTTGTGTGTTTTAAGTTATTCTTTTTCTACCTAAGTTAGAGATAACTGATGAATTTAAAGTCAACGGACTTCAAAGATCGAGAGATAATGATTTTCACTTTCAAATCATTGCAAGATAGTAATCAAATATTTCATAAAGAATCATTCTAAAAATTCATCACAATAGGCAAATGAAATCAATGTATAAGACTATTTTCCTAAATTAATAAAAGTATTTTTCAGTAAACGTTGTTTAGTTTTGCTATTGTTTTATTTTAATTTTCATCATCAAAAATTCTCTAAATCAATCCGCTTGAATTTAAAGAAAATGTAGAGCTAATACTTACGAGCGCTAAATTAAACACTTTTTCGTGGGAACAATTTTAACTAACTATATATTACTTGATTCAGCACGTGCACTTTCGTATGATACATGAATCTATTTCAGGCGTATCACTATTCTTCGTGATTTTCAGGAATACAGTCTGGTGCTTTCAAATGCCCTCAAGGTGTCGGCTTAGCATTGACTTGACAGGAAAAGCTCTTTTTGATCTTTAGAGTGTGTGGCGGGATCTCTTCGCTATAACTCGTCGGATATGTTTGTAGTCATCCACCTCTTATGAGTGAGGTTCTTTACTCCTCTTAAACAATGATTTCAGGAATCAAGACTAAGAGCATTAAATATTTGAAGTTTATAAGAAATTAGAAATTGAAAGGAAAAGAAAATAAAGTAAAAAAAAGAAAGATATTTAAAAGATATACATGCGTAAAGGCTAAAGTAGAGAGCCCACTCCACCTCCCCCTTCACCCGGCTTATATATAGACAGGTGGACTCTCCCTCTCTCTCTCTCTCACTACACACGTTTCCTCCATTAGTCCATTGTGATCCTGCTCTCTCTCTCACTACCCTGCTGCACATCACCTCATTTCTCTCTCTACCTCCCCTGTTTTCTCCGATTCCTTGCCGGCCGTAATGGTTGTGATCACAAATCCCTCAACCGTCGATCAGTTCCCCATTCCGAAGCTCCACCGCCGCCCGCCGCCGCCGCATGCATACCATCGTTGACCTTAACTCCCCCACTGCGCCGGCGCAGCTGGTTTCCGCCTGCGAGGAGCTCGGATTTTTTAAACTCACCAACCACACCATCTCTTTAAACCTCATGGAAAATCTCGAGGACGAGGCAGTGAAATTCTTCTCCCTTCCTCTCTGGAAGAAAGACGCTGCCGGCGCCGCTCCCTCCGTTACGGCAGCCGCAGGATTGGCCACATGGGCGACGTCGGATGGATCGAGTATCTCCTCTTCAAATCAACTCCATTAATCCCTCACTCTCCACCTCCCTCCGGTAAGAAACGTTCAAAACTTTTTTTTAATTGAAATGGTGAATCAAAATGTTGAACTTTTTCATCTCCTCTGCTCCAGCTCTGCTTTGAACGAGTACATAACGGCCGTTAAAAAGCTAGCCTGCGAACTCCTAGAGCTCATGGCGGAGGGACTCGGTCTCCGTCCCAGGAACGCGTTAAGCAAGCTTTTAATGGATGAAGAGAGCGATCTTATTCTCCGGCTCAACCATTACCCGCCGTGCCCTGTTTCTCGGGAGAGCAGCTCCGGCGGCGTCACCGGGTTCGGCGAGCACACGGATCCGCAGGTAATCTCGATTCTACGATCGAACAACACTTGGGGGCTTCAGGTTTTGCCGAGGGACGGGAGATGGGTCCCTGTTCCGCCCGATCAAAGCTCCTTTTTTGTCAATGTCGGTGATTCTTTACAGGTAATTTAAAAGATCTTCCATTTCTTCGTGACAGCAGAAAAGCTAGCTCTTTGAAATTAAAATCTTTTTCACTGTTGGAGAATCTGAATTAATTCTGAAATTAGATGCTGCCAGCTTTAACGGATTCCCCGCAGGTGCTAACCAACGGCAGATTCAAGAGCGTTAAGCATCGAGTTCTGACGAATAGTCTGCAGTCGAGAGTGTCGATGATCTTTTTCGGAGGGCCGCCATTGAAGGAGAGAGTGGCGCCTCTGCCTCATCTCATGGAAGAAGGAGAAGAGAGTCTGTACAGAGAGTTCACTTGGTGCGAGTACAAAGCCACGGCGTACGCGTCGAAGCTCGTGGACAATCGACTCGAGCTTTTCGAAAAGCGCTGATCGGGGCGGCGCGCGTTTTCTAATAATAATAATAATGTTATATATGTGTGTGTGGGTGGGTGTCTGGGCGTGCGTTTTGGTTCAGTTTTCCATCTTTTGAGTCTCTAACTAACAGCCGGGGAGCTTTTTGTTGGACCGGGTTCAGGTTGGACCGGGCCTAAAAAAATTGTCATGTAATTTATGAGCCGGAACATTTAATGAAAAGAATGAACGTGACAATTGTGGCATGTGATTATATGTAGCGGTCTTGTAACTCCATGTTGGGTCTACTAATAAATGCGTGTTATCTCCATACACGGAGGTTGCGTGTAGTCCTAAAGGGGTTTAGGAACGGCTGCCGCAGGCGCAACTGCGATAACATGGTAAACACAAGACACGCAGACGATATATATCGGGACGATGTTATTAGCATCGCACTTTTTCCTATTTGCATTTAAAATTTGAGTTTTTTTTTGAACTTTTAGAATTCCTGTTAGCGAACACTTACAAAAATTATTTGTTATTAGCACTGGCTTCTCTCGTGCTTCCGTCTCCCCTCCAAATCATGATTCTGTCGGCGACACTTGCCCCTCTCTTTCTGCAAGGCCTGAAGAGCTCCAAATCCGGTCAGTGCTCCTCCTCCATTTCTCAATTCTTTATCCCGACGCGTTCTCCTTCATTATCTGACGACTATCCTTTTTACATCTGGCGTTATCTCTTTCTCTTGATGATTGTGCTTTGCTACTCTCTTTTCTAATTTTGAAGTACGGATAGCCATTTTTGAAATTTAATGCATAGGAATACAAAAGCAGGAGAACCTTGAATTATGACTGTCTTGTGCGGACTGGCATATGGCGGCGTCCTTGCTATCTTGCGCTTGATATTTGGCGATTTGGTCGCGAGTCCGACATTTTTGATACAAACAATGCGGACTCGGCGGACTGGTTGTGCTAGCTGCGATCAAGGGCAGTTATCCTATCTCATAGGGCGGTGACCACACTCCTCACCCCGCCTATAAATAGAACCCCCGACACTTCATTTGTAACATAGTGAACAGTAAGTTGGACTCAGATTAATTGCTGCGGACTCGGTTTTTCTATCCACGCGGTTTGAGCAGGCTTAACTGGTTGTTATTTGCAGGTGGCGCGGCTAGCACTGAGGAGCCAGGAGTTTGGTTCTGACTTCGGTCAGGCTTAGTGAAGTTTGCGGATTGCAATCAACGGCTTACCAGTTTTCTCTTTGCTTCATTTTTCCAAGTTCAATAAACTGTCCGCCGGACTCGGCGGTTACGCGGTCTGTTCTTCAGTTCGGCAGCAGCTTGCAGCAGTCAGCGAATAACGATGTGTCCGCGCGAACTCGCGGTCTCGACAGACTCCGTGTTCTATTCGTCTTCTAGCAGCAGTTCGGGCGGTCTCAGCGACTTCGGCGGACTGGGCGGTCTCGGTGGTCTCTGATTCTGTTAGCGCGGACTGTTGTATTCTTTTCTGTTTTCCATTTATACTGGTGAAATCATGTCTCTTCACGTATACCTCGCCCTGGAAAGAAGTTAATGAAAAGTTTGATCTGCTTGTCTCTTCTGGTTGCTTATTGTGTCTGAGCTTGCTTTCCTATTTCCGTATGATCAAGCTGTGATCTTGATAGTTCTGAGAATATTAATTTGCCGTCAGACTATCTCGTTGATCATCGTGAGAAAATTCAACAAACCCCCTGATAAAGAGCCTTCAAACCACTCTTCATCACTAATTATAAGCTTCGATCCCTTGCTCGTGTGGTCTTCCTTATAATCTTTAGTAGACTCTAGAATCCCGAGACTAAGAAAATCTTAGAGAGCCGGGATGTTCACTTTATAGAGATATTATATTCTATATGAGAAATGAAATGAGTATGAGTATGAATGAGGAAAAAGTGAAGTTCAATTTTTCTTATGGATATCTCCTCTATAGAATAGAATGATTCTTTAACGAATGCGAATATGATCTGATTCCAAGGTGTTGCTTTCCTTTGACTGATTCTTTAGCGATGTAACATTCATTTGGGCAGTAGATCATGTAATGGAGGTGGTTATGCGTCTATCCGCACACCATAACTATCCAAATTAATATTTTTTCTATAGTTTATGGGTGCGCATTATGATCATCCATTTCGCTATCCGTAGACTAATTAATTTAATAATATAATTCCCTCACTAATATGGCGTTTAGTGGGTGGTTGCACTCGATTCGGACGACGATGAACGATCCGAGAAGATCGGACGGCGGGGACGGGCTCCCACGGGCGGCCAACGAACTTTCCAGCGAAATTGCCGGCGAGGAGGGAGACCGCCTCTGATGGTCGGGAAAGCGGGTGGCGGCCAAGCTGGCAGCGGAAAGGGGAGAGCGGCCGGCTCGACCACCTCCTTGGCCGCATGCCGACGGCCGAAGAGGGGAGGCTCGACCACTACTTTGGCCGCGCGCCGGCGGCCGAAGAGGGGCGTCCGGCTCTGCCGCTTCCTCGGCTGCGCGCCGGCGGCCGGCTCGGCCGCCTCTTCGGCCGCGCGCCGGCCGGCTTGGCCGCGCGCCGACGGTCGAGGAGGGGCGACCGGTTCGACCGCTTCCTCGGTCGCACCCCGGCGGCCGAAGAGGGGCGCGGCGCTCGGCCGCCTCTTGGGCCGCGCGCCAGCTGCCTAAGAGGGGCGGCCGGCCCGGCCGCCACCTTGGCTGAAGAGGGACGACCGGCTCGGCCACCACCTTTGGCGCACGCCGACGACCGGGAGGGGGTGTCAGGAGGCGGAGAGAGGGGGCAGTCGACGTCCGGAGATGACGCCGGCCGCCTGACGCCGGTGATGTTCTTGGTGGTTCGGACGTCATGCGTAGTGGGATCGGCGCGAGGGAATCGGATGTGGCGATCGCGTGCGCGGTCAAACCAATGATCCCAATATTTTAGTGAAGATCATGGGGGGGGGGGGAGGGGCTATGTGTAGCCCGACTTCTTTATAAAATGGGACTCATTCGTGTAGCCCGACTTCTTTATAAAATGGGACTCATCCCTTCAACAAACATTAAACATTCGTAAATATTACAAAATTTAACATCTTTTAGTGAATGTAAGTAGGAGCTAGGCTGAGTGTAGGATGTCGTGCTGACATCAGATGGGAGTCAACGAAGGTTGTGGTGACTGGCGGTAGGATATTGTGCTCCTGTCAGCGAAGTGATGACAAAAAATGGAATTAGATGAGGCGATGAGAATATACACATTTTCTCATTACGACATGTGGGGTGGGTGTGGGTCTTGCAGTTAGATATTTCACAATTTTGTTTTACTCACACAAATGACAGTACATAAGAACCTCATGGAAAGTGATTGATCGGTAAAAATAAGTTCCCATTCATTCATGTGGGTGTGGGTCTGCAGTTAGATATTTCACCATTCATTCATGTGAACCTACATGTTGCTCGCGTGAGCGGGTGCGCTTGGCTTAGCTTCCTAGTCGTGGTGTTTTTGGGCCATCGAGGCGAGAGTTGTTTGATGTGTGCTACTTGCTCGACCAGGTTGGTTCGCCTCCGTGTCCTTGGTCAACATCTTGTTGGTTGGATTTAAAAAAAATCTGGGGGTTCCCCATCACAAATAAATATTTGGGAAATTGCGACCGCATCTAGGTTCCTCTTTACACAAGGATGATGACCGTAAACGCGGTAGTCATGACATGCCCTATCCGCACATGGAGTAACTGCGTCAGTCGGGGTTGTGGAGGGCGCCGACGCTGAGAGTGATAGGGCATTCAGAGGGCGCCAGCGAGGGAATGGAGGCGGGGCTTGACGGCGCCGGCGAAGAGGGTGGTCGGACTTGCAGAGGGCGTTAGACGCGTAGAGGGCGCAATGTCGCAACCTTAGCGGCGAGGGAGTAACTGCCTCGGTAAGTTGGACTCAGATTAATTGCTGCGGACTCGGTTTTTCTATCCACGCGGTTTGAGCAGGCTTAACTGGTTGCTATTTGCAGGTGGCGCGGCTAGCACTGAGGAGCCAGGAGTTTGGTTCTGACTTCGGTCAGGCTTAGTGAAGTTTGCGGATTGCAATCAACGGCTTACCAGTTTTCTCTTTGCTTCATTTTTCCAAGTTCAATAAACTGTCCGCCGGACTCGGCGGTTACGCGGTCTGTTCTTCAGTTCGGCAGCAGCTTGCAGCAGTCAGCGAATAACGATGTGTCCGCGCGAACTCGCGGTCTCGACAGACTCCGTGTTCTATTCGTCTTCTAGCAGCAGTTCGGGCGGTCTCAGCGACTTCGGCGGACTGGGCGGTCTCGGTGGTCTCTGATTCTGTTAGCGCGGACTGTTGTATTCTTTTCTGTTTTCCATTTTATACTGGTGAAATCATGTCTCTTCACGTATACCTCGCCCTGGAAAGAAGTTAATGAAAAGTTTGATCTGCTTGTCTCTTCTGGTTGCTTATTGTGTCTGAGCTTGCTTTCCTATTTCCGTATGATCAAGCTGTGATCTTGATAGTTCTGAGAATATTAATTTGGCGTCAGACTATCTCGTTGATCATCGTGAGAAAATTCAACAAACCCCCTGATAAAGAGCCTTCAAACCACTCTTCATCACTAATTATAAGCTTTGATCCCTTGCTCGTGTGGTCTTCCTTATAATCTTTAGTAGACTCTAGAATCCCGAGACTAAGAAAATCTTAGAGAGCCGGGATGTTCACTTTATAGAGATATTATATTCTATATGAGAAATGAAATGAGTATGAGTATGAATGAGGAAAAAGTGAAGTTCAATTTTTCTTATGGATATCTCCTCTATAGAATAGAATGATTCTTTAACGAATGCGAATATGATCTGATTCCAAGGTGTTGCTTTCCTTTGACTGATTCTTTAGCGATGTAACATTCATTTGGGCAGTAGATCATGTAATGGAGGTGGTTATGCGTCTATCCGCACACCATAACTATCCAAATTAATATTTTTTCTATAGTTTATGGGTGCGCATTATGATCATCCATTTCGCTATCCGTAGACTAATTAATTTAATAATATAATTCCCTCACTAATATGGCGTTTAGTGGGTGGTTGCACTCGATTCGGACGACGATGAACGATCCGAGAAGATCGGACGGCGGGGACGGGCTCCCACGGGCGGCCAACGAACTTTCCAGCGAAATTGCCGGCGAGGAGGGAGACCGCCTCTGATGGTCGGGAAAGCGGGTGGCGGCCAAGCTGGCAGCGGAAAGGGGAGAGCGGCCGGCTCGACCACCTCCTTGGCCGCATGCCGACGGCCGAAGAGGGGAGGCTCGACCACTACTTTGGCCGCGCGCCGGCGGCCGAAGAGGGGCGTCCGGCTCTGCCGCTTCCTCGGCTGCGCGCCGGCGGCCGGCTCGGCCGCCTCTTCGGCCGCGCGCCGGCCGGCTTGGCCGCGCGCCGACGGTCGAGGAGGGGCGGCCGGTTCGACCGCTTCCTCGGTCGCACCCCGGCGGCCGAAGAGGGGCGGTCGGCTCGGCCGCCTCTTGGGCCGCGCGCCAGCTGCCTAAGAGGGGCGGCCGGCCCGGCCGCCACCTTGGCTGAAGAGGGACGACCGGCTCGGCCACCACCTTTGGCGCACGCCGACGACCGGGAGGGGGTGTCAGGAGGCGGAGAGAGGGGGCAGTCGACGTCCGGAGATGACGCCGGCCGCCTGACGCCGGTGATGTTCTTGGTGGTTCGGACGTCATGCGTAGTGGGATCGGCGCGTGAGGGAATCGGATGTGGCGATCGCGTGCGCGGTCAAACCAATGATCCCAATATTTTAGTGAAGATCATGGGGGGGGGGGAGCGGCTATGTGTAGCCCGACTTCTTTATAAAATGGGACTCATTCGTGTAGCCCGACTTCTTTATAAAATGGGACTCATCCCTTCAACAAACATTAAACATTCGTAAATATTACAAAATTTAACATCTTTTAGTGAATGTAAGTAGGAGCTAGGCTGAGTGTAGGATGTCGTGCTGACATCAGATGGGAGTCAACGAAGGTTGTGGTGACTGGCGGTAGGATATTGTGCTCCTGTCAGCGAAGTGATGACAAAAAATGGAATTAGATGAGGCGATGAGAATACACATTTTCTCATTACGACATGTGGGTGTGGGTCTGCAGTTAGATATTTCACAATTTGTTTTACTCACACAAATGACAGTACATAAGAACTCTCATGGGAAGGTGATTGATCGGTAAAAATAAGTTCCCATTCATTCATGTGGGTGTGGGTCTGCAGTTAGATATTTCACCATTCATTCATGTGAACCTACATGTTGCTCGCGTGAGCGGGTGCGCTTGGCTTAGCTTCCTAGTCGTGGTGTTTTTGGGCCATCGAGGCGAGAGTTGTTTGATGTGTGCTACTTGCTCGACCAGGTTGGTTCGCCTCCGTGTCCTTGGTCAACATCTTGTTGGTTGGATTTAAAAAAAATCTGGGGGTTCCCCATCACAAATAAATATTTGGGAAATTGCGACCGCATCTAGGTTCCTCTTTACACAAGGATGATGACCGTAAACGCGGTAGTCATGACATGCCCTATCCGCACATGGAGTAACTGCGTCAGTCGGGGTTGTGGAGGGCGCCGACGCTGAGAGTGATAGGGCATTCAGAGGGCGCCAGCGAGGGAATGGAGGCGGGGCTTGACGGCGCCGGCGAAGAGGGTGGTCGGACTTGCAGAGGGCGTTAGACGCGTAGAGGGCGCAATGTCGCAACCTTAGCGGCGAGGGAGTAACTGCCTCGGTCGTGCTTGCCAGTGTGCGCCAACACTGGACGGCGCCAGCGAGGAGGGGAAGCTATCGGGAGCGGGAGAGATAGTGTGCTGGAATCCTAAAATCTAAAATGTGCTAATGGGAAAATTTTTAGGGACGGGTCTCGTTCCCAAACATAGGAACGGGTTTAAAATACAGTTGTACTTCAATATTAAAATACAGTTATACTTTAAAAAATACAGTTGAAGTTCAATATTAAATACAGTCGTACTTTAATATTAAAATACAGTTGAAATTCAATATTAAAATACAGCTGTGTCCTAAAAATACAGTTTGAAGTTCAATATTAAAATACAGTCGTACTTTAGTATTGAACTTCAACTGTATTTTTTAAAGTATAACTGTATTTTAAAATTGAAGTACAACTGTATTTTAAACTCGTTCTTACGTTTGGGAACGAGACCCGTTCCTACGTTTGGGAACGAGACCAATTCCTAAAAATTTTCCTTGCTGATGATGCCTGATAACAATCGCAAAAAAAAAATCAGTTCATTTATGAACGTAGCCTCGGTGCAACTAACAGAAATAGATGATCAGCTGAGGCAGCACTAATTTTGAGGGAGTAACCGGATTTATTGACACGCGTCGGAAATCTGTGCGGAGATTGAGGAATTTGATAATGAGTGCGAAGAACGATGCATAAGAATAAGGCTTATTATTTAATTAGGAATTAGGACGGGGGGCTGGACGCGCCGCTGGACAGCCAATGACAAGCACGATAAATTGTGTTTGCCTGCCCTTTATTAGGGCTGTGTATGGGTCGGTTCAGTTCGGTTCTGCCCAGAATCGAGAACCGAATCATATAGGTTCGGTATTAAATATTTGAACCAGAACCGAACCGAGTATTTCTCACCAAGAACCAGAACCGTATTCTCGGTTCCGGTTCGGTTCCGGTTCTAGTTTCGGTTTCTAAATATTAACAAATAGTCATATAGGTTCGGTCGTTCCTGCAAAAATCGCGAGGCTGGACCGCTGGAGGAAGAAGATCCGCTCGTCGTTCGCGAGGCTGGAGCGTCGTTCGGTCGTTCCTGCAAAGATCGCGAGGGACCGCTGGAGGAAGAAGATCCGCTCGTTGTTCAGTCGTTCCTGCAAAGATCGCGAGGCTGGAGCCTGGAGGAAGAAGATCCCGTGAAAACTGAAAAGTAAAAACCGAACCGGAGACAAGGCAATAAGCAGTGCGGCAGTGGCGTGGTTAAAAACTTCGGTGATTTAAAAGTTAATACTATGAAATGATTTATTTATTTATTTAACATTGAATCATTGTTCCATGCGGACATCACATCATATTCTTTTTTTATTTAAAAAATAAAGACATGGCAGTGGCGTGGTTTAAAAGTTAATACATAAATTCACTCAGTCCTGAGTTCGGGCCGGGTCGGTTCTGGGTAGAACCGACACCAGAACCGGGAACCGACTTGTAACTCCGGTTCTTGAAAATTTAAGAACCGGAACCGAACCAGTAACCGATAGAACCGACCCAAATGACACCGATTCGGTTCGGTTCAGATCGGTTCTTCGGTTTTCGGGTATTTATGCACAGCCCTACCTTTATTATTAGCCGCTCCCCCGATAAGGCTCTGGATTTTATTTTGAATGTTTACAAGGACGGAATTAGTATTTTTCTAGAATAAAGTGTGTTTTTTTATATATATTAAAAAAAGATATAAAGTGAATATATTCAAAGCCGAAATTGACCAAAATTGGGAAGACAGCTGTGTAGAATTAACCTCAGATATGACCATTAAGATGGACTGCTGATGGGACACCTTACACCACCAAGATATTTCTTTTTCCACTTTTTCTTATTTAATGAAACTCAATAATTTATATATATAATATATATATAGGCAAAAATATAAAATCGATTAATATATATTATAGTTTAGATATATTATTAAAAAAATTTGTTGAAAAACCCGCTTTACTTTTTCGTCATTGTAATGATTCATGTTAATCTTTAGAAATAAGTAGATAATCTTCTTATCTTTACTTTTAAGGCTGATCAGTTTAAATGGTCATTAGTTAAGGATCACATAACAAACATCATCCGTATGAACATATAAGGGGACGAAGTTTCTAAGGTGCGCGTTAACGAATAACAATTTAATTCTCATCTTCATGACCGCCATCATTGTGCCGAATGGAGCCTAAGTTGTGTAGCTTTCAATTTTTTTGGGCAAACATTCAGCTTTATTTTATTTTGAGTGTAATTAAATAGCTAAAAAAGTCTATAAATAAGAAGTTCAAGAATTATTTGTTGGGGTTGTGGAACACTTCCGGTTCTCTTGTTTTTCACATCGGGTTAGCCCACGTGAGTTTAGAGGAATCGAAGTGTGATCCCCCTCCGACATATCTGGCGCCGACGACAGCGGGGGTCCGGGGGCAGCCGCCCCCGGCGGAGGTCCCGCTGAGTTCGACGTTGAACGTCGAACTCAGCTCGACGTTCGACGTTCGACGTTGAACGTCGAGCTGAGTTCGACGTTCGACGTTGTGCTGAAGCCTATTTAAGACGTATTCCAGTTGTTTTTTAGGGATACGATCGAGACGACGGCTTACGGCTGATATCCCTTTTGGAGGCGCACACGAGGTTTCTTGTTGGAGGCAATCCAAAAGGGGTTCTTCCATTGTTTCTTGTCCAGAAGAGGAGTTAAGGTAGGATCGGTTTAGATTCTTGAAACCTTTGTAATCTGTATTTGTTTTGGTGATTACAAGAACTGAGAATGGAAGGGATAGGGGACGTAGCCCGGTTTTGGGTGAACCTCTTAAATCTGCGTGTTTGTGTGCTTGCTCTGTTGCTTTTGTTTACTGCTTTTATTCGGATTTTTGTTTCTCGGCGCTTCGGATTTCCTACATTATTTAAATACAGCAAAAATTTTAAGGATTAATTTATTGACTTGAAATATAAGGAGTGATATTGGTTGAAAGACATTCATGTGAGTATCCCGGGCCGCTCTCAATCGGACTGCAGTCCACCAGCCTCAACCCGCTCTCCACATAACCGCGTGCGGTCAATCTCCCAAACTGGGCTGACCTCCCTTAACTTGTTTGTGGCGGGTTGTTGAGGTTGGCGAGGCGTTGCGCTTGCCCGCTCTCGATCCCCTGACCTCCTTTCGATGAGAAGTGATAAAGTGAAGCGCCCCTACGAGGACTTCCCAGGAGGTCACCCATCCCAGGACTATTCCAGCCCGAACACGCTTAACTATAAAGTTCTTTCACTTCTCATCATCAATTCAGCTGACTGAATTGGTGTTGAGAAGTGAAAGAACTTTATAGTTAAGCGTGCTCGGGCGCGAGTAGTTCTGGGATGGGTGACCTCCTGGGAAGTCCTCGTAGGGGCGCTTAACCGGATCACTTCTCATCGAAAGGAGATCACGGGATCAAGGTCAGATGGCAATGCCTTGGTGACCTCAACAACCCGCCACAACCGTATTATTAGTCGGTTCCTGGGTGCCCGGAATGGGCTAGGCCACGAGCGATTGTGGAGAGCGGGTTGGAGCCGGTGGACTGCAGTCCGGCTGAGGGCAGCTCGAGATACTCAAATGAGTGGGCCGACCCCTTTTCAACAATATTGACGTAAAAAGTGAAAGTTTTTTTTATAAAATGTCTGGCTATAAATATGCGTGCACGAGCGTGTTGACGTGTGTTTGTAAGACTAAACAGACTCAAAATATTTTAATTTATTGCTCCACAAGGAATGGAATTCTGTTGGTCCGATTTGCATGTGTTAGGCCAAAATTTTCTACTAAAAAATAATGATGATGATCATGATCTGAATACTGTGAAAAGTGATGTCCAATTTACAAGATGCCGGCAACACGTCTCATTCTCATTAGCTCATCATATTGTGCTATGGTTGCTTGCTAGTTCCATTTCTTTTACACTGGAACGGACCCCAATCAAATTCAACCAAATTATTACTAATTAATTGGTGAAATAAAGAGTTAACGAAAGGAGGTCATGAGACACACTCCTTTCATCTCCCCAAAACATCAATTAGCCTTCCCTGATGCTTGAGAATCATTTTCCCATTATTTTCATCTGGCCGCCATCAAGGAGAGCTCTAAATGCTCATGGCTGATCATCTCCCTCATGGCACCTCCATAAATACCCTTCCTCAGTCCATTCGAACCTTTCATCATCTCCAAAAACTCTCAAGGAGTTGAAATGAACTAGTTGATCGGATTTTGATAATTAAAAATTTAATATAAAATATTGTTGGATTATTATGAAATTTTGTCCAGATCTTTTATTTATTATTTTTATCTTATGAAAATTAATTGGTATTGTTTGGACCCCTAGAAGTGATACTTCATGCACAAATTCATTAGTGACTTATATTTTAGAAATATTTAATTATGGTCAAATTAATTTGAAAAACTGATAAACTGTGCAATTTTATCATAATTGAATATCTGGACTCCTACAATTAATTTTAGGACATTTGGATCAAATTAATTGGTGGTTACAACCCTTACGCTCAAATCGCTCATTTGATCTGCATATAGTAACGTCAAAGGGGTGATGGTTAGAAACGATACTAAATTAGATCTAGACAGGTTGGAGTATGGTTATCATGATATGATGCTGGTTGGAGTCATAAGTATTTTTCAAGAGGTGATGCGAGTTAGTGTACATGAACCCTAAGGGGAGTAGTCAAGCTCGGAGATCGACGAATGATCGTCGCTCCCCTATAAGAGGTATAACACACCTTAAGATAAATCAATTGTAATCTGAGAGAAGGGTAGCAAAAAAGGGTAGACACCAATAATAGTACATATCTTGGAAATGGAGATTTGAGATTCAACTAATCATATTTCCTAGTACCGCTGCGAGCCCTTTATCGTGTAGACCTCGGGAAGTCCAATATTCACCTTAAACTTCTAAGTATAATTAACCAATAGATAGGAGTACTCTAAGTAGATGAGAAAAGATAACAATGAACCTCGTCCCATGTTATGAGATGGATTAAGGCCAGGACTTATTAGTCCTGCGAGCTGGAGGCTCAGTATGGTTTTGATGCAAGGACTTGTTAATCCTGCGAACTGGAGGCTCAGATGAGTATGAATGATACATTGCATGTGCATATGATGTGGTAGGTCCTCAATACTAGCCTTGTCATCACACTGGCGGTAGTACGCGGACTTGACAAGTCGATAAGGTCTAGAGGGCCAGCTTAGTCTGGAGTGTGACATTTTCCCTAAAGACTTTTCACTTGGCCAGTAAGACTAGTTATTCCACCAAAGGGTACGCAGAGACTCTAGAGTACACTAGAGATGAGTACATAGACGTGCAAAGGGCTTAGGCCTGGTAGTGAGTATATCCGTCTAGGAGTGGGGTACGTGGTGCCCGATCCCCAGCTACTGTTTGACTACGACGAGGGTGATCGAGAGGTTAGTTACCTCCAAAGAGTGGGAACAAAAGGTCTGTGCCCACAGAGTCGACTAGTGTGAGTGAGTTGCACTTGCATGAAATATAAACACTACATTGTATATCGAAACATTCATTCATAGCAGACCCTCATCATATAAATTAGTATGAGCTCTTTTATATGACGAGTTATTTTAATTAAAAATCTTAACTTATAAGTTTGTATGTGCATTCATATAAGTTAAGGTACGCTTCTGTGATGGTAGTGTAGTTATTTTTACTTATGTTACTTACTGCTTATTGTTTACTTACATAATGATTCTACTGTTACTACTTCTATTGTTTACTGCTTATTATATAAACTGTTAGACAGTGTCATGTCACCTGCTTTTCCATTCTTCTTTATTGTCCTCCACTTCCTTCCTCCAGCGCGGTGCCTAAGAGGCGCGGGCGTGAGGCGAGGATGATAATGACTTAGTATTTTGACTAATGGTCGGTGGACCATATCATTTTAGGAGCGCATGATGATGCAGCTACAACATGACCCAGAGGACCAGTAGCACGAGGAGGCATGACTTGAGGAGCCGTTGCAACGCACTACTACTACTATCAAATGACAGATTGATGAGTGATCTTTGATTAGCTTCTGCAAGATGTATTAGAGAGAGAGAGAGAGATTCTGTGTTTTTACATTTGAACATGTACCGGGCTTAGGATCTTATTACACTTTCATCTATTTTCTCATTGTGGACTACCTTTTGATATATATTATATGTTGTGATTTGTGAACTAGGTTAATCTTTTACTTCTTTCCTCGTTGGCAATGTGATATGATTGTACTAGCCGAAAGAATTGACGTCTTGTGGTGATGACTATCCCATGTGTTGGTGCCACTATAAGACGACAGTTCTGGGCATAAAATCTTCCCTCGGCCATACTCAATTACCGGGAGGAGAGATTTTACAATATGAGTGGAGAGTCAAACTTTTATGAGTGGGAGAAAGTCTATGTCGACTTAATTGTCAAATTCGATTGGAAGAATTTGACTAGATTGTCAAGTCATTCGACTAGAAGAACTAAACTAGAAGAATTTGACTAGAACTGTTTATGTTGTCTGGTCAAATTGGCTATATCATCTAGCCATTCGACTAGAAGAATTTGTCTAGACTATTTCAATATAGATTGTACAGATTCGACTGGACATCTAGCAGTTCTACCAGATGGCCTGACCGATCGACTAGAAGAACTCATCTATAATGTTTCAGTATAGATTGGAAAGATTCGACTAGATGATCTAACCGATCTACTAGACATCTAGCCGACCAACTAGACAGTAAAACAACTAAAGACAACTTTTTCTTCGATTTTAAACCTTGAATCGGTTCACCTGTTCTTAGGATAATTCCTGCAGAAGCTGAACCTGATTCACTGATAATTGTATATAGATATAATTTTAGATATAGGGTTAACACCTTTCAATATTCTCCCGAGCCATTTTGGAACTGTTCTGAAGAGCGGCGAACCCGACGACAGTCCTTTTGCGAACTGGAGCGTTAGCGCCAGATATCTTCTCCTAGAATCAGATCTAGGAAACTATGGAGATGAAGGCCCCAATCTCTCTTCCAGCTTGGTTCCGTTCGACGCAAGCGAGGCATTTCTTGGCGTAAGTGTGGATTATCCATAAAGCTGCAAATTTAGTTCCGCGTGAACTCCAGCAACCTTAAGTCTCTGGTTTTAAATCATCCTCAGGCGAAGGAGACAACCCAGAATAAGATTCTGACACTGGCGCACAAGTATTTTGCATTTTATTTATTGATTAATGGTTTTTGTAAGATCCAGTTATCTGTTTACAATTTTCTTGAACTCTATTCCGTTGCGCACATGTAATATGTCACCCATAGAGAAAACCTAATAGCTCCAAGGTTATCAGAATCGAGATCCTACATGAGATCATTTCGAGGTAGGATCAGATCATATAGTAGGGTTGGATCGAAGATCGCTTTACAAATCAGGATCGATTTACAAAAATTGGATCGTAGGATCCTATGACCCGGATCGTGATCCTGACAACCATGAATAGCTCCTGACTCCACCGCTTGGTTCTTGAACACCACTTACTTCTTCCGTCGCTCCAGATCGCTTCTGTGCATACTGCTTGTTGTTGTATAGGCCTGGGCGGACAGGCGGTTAAAGACCGGGAGGTTTGGTAACCGCGCGGGTTGGCGGGTTGTCTCTGGCGGTCTGATATCTGAGCAGCGACAGCGGGTTGGCATGGCGGTTTGGTAACCGGGCGGTTAGCCGGTTACTCTCTGGGATATCGATGGTCGGCGGCTCGTCTCCTGGTGGTAACCGAGCGGTTAGTGTTCTTACTAACCGCGCGGTTAGGCGGTTAACTTTGTATATGCTGTATTTCTGTATTTAGTCCCACATTGGGTATCTCTTCTCTATCTCATCTCCTCCATTCTATATAAGGGAGGCTATACCATTGTAATAGTTAGTTTTTTGGATAATAAAATTTCCATTACTCCAGTTTCCGGACTGTTTTTGGTCTATTCGCACATGGTATCAGAGGCAGCGATCTAGTCCTCCTGTTCCGTTGTCTTCTCGCCGCGTTCTTATCTTTCAGTTCGCCCGGTTTACTCATCCTTATCCGCGCGACCTCCCCTCTGCTTCTCTGCGCTCTTCTCCTTCTGTTCGCCCGGTTTACTCATCCTTATCCGCGTGGATTTCTCCTTTGCTCTCCGCAGCTTGGTCGTGGCTTCTCTAGCCGCTGGTGTTCCCCTTGTGACCGCTGCGGTCTCCTACTTCTGCTACTCGCCCGGTTTCCTTTCTTAACCGCGCGGTCTCCTCCTTCCAGAATGACTGTTTCTGATGTCTCCACCTCGACTACTGTCGTTACCCACCCTCCTCCTCCTCCTACTGCATCCGGGAATCTTGGAACAGTTTCTAAGCTTCTCGGCCCCAATTATCCCGATTGGAGTGTCTCGTTTACCTTTCTTCTCCGCTCTCAGCGCAAGCGTCATCATCTTACCGATGACCCTCCTCCTGCGGACTCTGACCAGTTTAATGACTGGGATGCGAATGACGCTCTTGTTCGTACGTGGCTGGCAAACAGCTTGTCCGATGAATGTCTTCCGGTCATCCGTCACGATGAGACGGTCAAGCAAGCTTGGCTTCACTTAGTCGCCCTCTACTCCAAAGGGGGTCAAACATCTCGCATCTATACTCTGTATGCGGATCTCTTTGCTCGCCAATCCATGTCTCCTGCTGCGGCTTACCAATAGGTCCAAGCCCTTGGAGCGGAGATTCTTCAACATCATCCCCTCTCTACTGACGTGGCCACCCAACTGAAGTACTTCCAGGAACTCCTGGTTGTTTGTTACCTTCTGAGGCTCCCGAATTCCTATGATATGATCCGACAGCAAATTCTTGGAGAAGCTGAATCTCTCACCCTGGATGCTACAGCTGCTCGCATTGCCGTTGTTACCTCTCTGCTCAATCGTCCTTTGCTTGCCGCTCCTCCTGCTCCGGATGCCTATGCCCACCAAGCACATCGTGGTGGCTCGGGTGGACGTGGTCACCAGTCTGGCGGGCACGGCCCTTCTCGCTATCTCTGTTCTCACTGTGGCCGCACAGGCCACTTGATTGACCGATGCTGGACAAAGCATCCGCACCTTCGTCCCTCTGGTGATGCCCCCCACTCATCCAACTCATCTGCCTCGGTGGACACGACTTCAGGTAGCGCCCATGTGGTGACTCAAGGTAAATGGCTAATCGACTCTGGCGCCACTAATCATATGACGGGCAATCCTCAGTGTTTTTCTCTCCTAGAAACACATGATCGATTGCCCCCGGTTCTCGTTGCGGATGGATCTCCCTCTCCGGTTCACGGGACGAGCATGGTTCAAGTCACTCCGTCCCTTCGCCTCGCGGATACTCTCTATGTGCCCAAGTTCCCGTGCAATTTATTGTCGGTTACTTCCCTTTGCAAGCAACTTCAGTGCTCCGTAACGTTTACTCATGTTTCTTGTTCTTTTCAGGACCCGGACTCCAAGCGGACGATTGCTACTGGGACTGAGAGAGGCGGCCTTTACTTCCTTGATGATGTATCCGCTCTTTCAGCATTCTCATCCGCTTCTACAGATCTTCTTCAGTGGCATCTTCGTCTTGGGCATCCTCCATCACGTCTCATCCACCAACTGTTACCCCACCTACCTCAGCATGCTTCTCCTATCAACTGTGATGCCTGTCAGCTTGACAAGCATCACCGCTCCCCCTTTCCTCCTAAGCAAGGTCGTGGCTCTTCTAAGCCGTTCGACCTTGTTCACTCTGATGTATGGGGTCCTGCCCCCACCCTTACCATAGGGCGGGGTAGTTCCTATTTTGTAACCTTTATTGATGATTTCTCTCGATGTACATGGGTGTATCTTTTAAAAGAACGCTTTGAACTATTTTCTGTATGGCAATCCTTCTATTTTATGATTAAAACTCAGTTTGGTGCTTTTGTGAAAGTTTTTCGTTCAGATAATGCTAAAGAATACCTGAGTAATGAATTTTCTTCTTTCTGTATGCAACACGGCATCATTCATCAAACTAGCTGCGTATATACCTCCCAGCAAAATGGGGTGGCGGAACGTAAAAACTGTCACCTCCTCGATATCGCTCGCACTCTCATGGCACAGATGCAGGTTCCTCGTAGCTACTGGGGCTATGCAGTTCTCATCTCCTGCTTCCTCAACAATCGTCTTCCCTCGACAGTTCTTAAAGGCAAAACACCTTTTTCCATTCTCTATCCGACCAAGAATGCTTTTCCCTTACCTCTACGCATTTTTGGCTGCACCGCCTTTGTTCACAACCCTTCCGCAACTCGCGACAAGTTATCCCCACGTTCCACCAAGTGTATCTTTTTGGGTTATTCTACTACTCAAAAAGGTTACTGTTGCTTTGACCCTATTCATCGCAAACAGTTCGTTTCGGCGGATGTAACGTTCTTTGAAAATGCCTCATACTTCTCCTCTGACCTTACTCTTTCTCCGGCTGACTTGCCCTCTCCAACCATTCCCTCTGTCCCATCCACTCCTCTTGAGATTCCTCCATCACCAACTCCACCGCACACTCCGTCTGTTGATCCCCTGCCATCTTCCTCCTCTCCTCGGTCGTCTCTCTCCTCTCCCGGGCCAGCCTTCTCCGCCACGGATGCACCGACGACTGAGGAACTAGATGACCTGGAACTGCCCATTGCTCTTCGCAAAGGGGTTCGGTCGTGCACCCAGCACTCGCTGGCCGCTGTTGTTTCTTATGATCGGCTAACACCTTCTCGCAGGGACTTCGCCCTAGCCATCTCAGCGACTTCCACTCCTCGCAACTACCAGGAAGCCCTTGATGTTCCTCACTGGAAGGCGGCCATGGATAAAGAAATTACTACTCTCTCTGAGCGGGGCACTTGGACTCTTGTGCCTCCTCCTTTTGGCACGGATGTGGTTGGATGTCGCTGGGTCTTTGTCGTCAAGTTCCGTCTGGATGGCAGCGTGGACCGGTACAAGGCCCGTCTTGTGGCCAAGGGATTTACCCAGACTTACGGTGTTGATTACTTCGACACGTTCTCTCCGGTTGCTCGTCTCAGCACTATTCGAGTTCTTCTATCGGTGGCAGTCAACAAGGATTGGCCTATTTCCCAGTTGGATGTCAAGAATGCCTTCCTCTATAGTGATCTTCATGAGGATGTCTACATGGAGCAACCTCCTGGGTATGTTGCTCAGGGGGAGACTCGAGTATGCCGGTTGAAAAAGGCCATCTATGGTCTAAAGCAGAGTCCTCGGGCCTGGTTCGACAAGTTCAGTGGCATAGTTGGAGCAATCGGTTTCACAAGGAGTTCGGCGGATCACTCCTTGTTCATTCGCAAGACATCCTCAGGTCTGGTTGTGCTAGCCGTTTATGTGGATGACATACTTCTTACTGGTGACGACCAAGCTGGTGTAGCCTTGACGAAGGTCCATCTCCGCCAACACCTTGTCACGAAGGATATGGGTCCTCCAAAATACTTCTTGGGAATTGAAATCTCTCGGAAACCGTGCTCCTTGGTTCTCTCCCAACGCAAGTATGCTCTTGACTTATTGAAAGAGGCAGGATTGACGGACGCCAAACCTGCTCGGTGTCCCATGGCTCCTGGAGAAGACAAAACATGGACTGACGAATCACCTCCTCTATCGGACACCACGAGGTATCGGCGTCTTGTTGGCAAACTCATTTACCTCACGGTGACCAGACCAGACATCTCTTATGCAGTAGGAAAGGTCAGCCAGTTTATGCAGTCTCCTAGGGAATGCCATCTTCAATCCACTCTAAGAATTCTGGAGTATATAAAGTCATCTTCTGGGAAAGGTCTCCTCTTTCAGAAGAATGATCATTTGAGAGTTGAAGCGTACTCCGATGCTAGCTATGCGGACGACAAAGGGGATCGCAAGTCGACATCTGGCTTTTGCACGTTTGTTGGAGGAAATATGGTTAGCTGGAAGAGAAAGAAGCAATCCGTTGTCTCCAGATCTAGTGCGGAAGCAGAATATCGAAGTATGACGTCAACCACGTGCGAGTTGAAATGGTTGCAGGCTCTCATGCTGGATTTAGGAGAGGTCTACAACTATCCGCTTCCCATGTTTTGCGACAACAAGGCGGCCATCTGCATTTCCAAGAACCCGGTCTTTCATGAGCGGACAAAACACATAGAGGTTGACTGTCACTTCATTCGGGAAGAAGTGTTGAAGAACCAGATTTGCACTCTGTTTGTTACGTCAGAGAAAGAGTTAGCAGATATCTTCACAAAGCCTGTATCCGCTTCCTTTTTCCACATTTGCAGCAAGCTGGGCATGATCGACATATATGCTCTAGCTTGAGGGGGAGTGTTTCTGTATAGGCCTGGGCGGACAGGCGGTTAAAGACCGGGCGGTTTGGTAACCGCGCGGGTTTGGCGGGTTGTCTCTGGCGGTCTGATATCTGAGCAGCGACAGCGAGTTGGCATGGCGGTTTGGTAACCGGGCGGTTAGCCGGTTACTCTCTGGGATATCGATGGTCGGCGGCTCGTCTCCTGGTGGTAACCGAGCGGTTAGTGTTCTTACTAACCGCGCGGTTAGGCGGTTAACTTTGTATATGCTGTATTTCTGTATTTAGTCCCA
Source organism: Platanthera zijinensis (assembly GCA_039513925.1). Taxonomy (NCBI): domain Eukaryota; kingdom Viridiplantae; phylum Streptophyta; class Magnoliopsida; order Asparagales; family Orchidaceae; genus Platanthera; species Platanthera zijinensis. The sequence continues at coordinate 137,984,768 of CM077098.1, forward strand.
CATTGGGTATCTCTTCTCTATCTCATCTCCTCCATTCTATATAAGGGAGGCTATACCATTGTAATAGTTAGTTTTTTGGATAATAAAATTTCCATTACTTCAGTTTCCGGACTGTTTTTGGTCTATTCGCACACTGCTCCCTAACTCCGCCGCTCGGCTCCAGAGCACCAGTTGCTGCCTCCGCCGCTCTAGATCTCTTCTGAGCACACTGCTCCCAACTCCGCCTCTCGGGTCCAGAACACCAGGTGTGGCCTTGCTATAGATCGCTTCTGAGGACACTATTTGCGACTCCGCCACTCAGCTCAAGGCACCAGTTGTGCTTCTGCCGCTCCAGATTGCTTCCGAGCACACTGCTCCCGACTCCGACGCTTGGGTCCATCCAGAACACTAGTTGCTGCTTCCGCCGCTCCAGATCGCTTCTGAGCACACTGTTCTCAACTCTTTCGCTCGGGACTAGAGCACCAGTTGCTGATTCCACCATTTTAGATAGCTGTCAAGCACATCCGCCATTATTTTTCCTGCCGACTCCATTAGTCTGGAAGAGCAAACTATAACGAGCGATGACCTGTACGTCATTCTCGAGATTAAATATCTTTGTAACTATCAAATATATAGTGAAATTTGGCCATCACAGACCTGACCCTTTGGTTTTTTCCTCTTTTCAAGGTATTCCCACGTAAAAATCTATTTGTCAGCCGTCAACAATTTTTTGTGACTTTTTACGCGCTCGACGCACTCAAGAGCTAGGACAATTCGCTTTCGACCGGTTCATGAGCGCCTCATGTGACCCGCAACAATATTCTTTTTTTGTTGGCTATCCTTAACATATCAAAGTGGTTGGATCTTATAGAATTGGATGACCACAACAACGGTTGACTCGCCAAGACGGTTATGAAAAGCAAAAAAAACGCGCAAATTTGAGCTCGGATGACCTCTCAAGCATCGTTCAAAGTTGCTCGCGTTAGACCCGACTCTGGTTGGGTTGATCTCTCTCCTCCCTTAGCATGAGGTTCAGCTAGCAAGAGTACGACTCATTGGTCATCGTTTGGGATCGGGGAGGCCTCCAAAGGGTTGTTTGCGACCACGAGATGGTTGCTTGTAGCCCCCCGTGGTAGTGGGTCTGCCTTTCCTCCTCCTTCCTCTCCTAGCACCAATTCAGCCTTTATGGTGAAATGCCCAAAAAACTTTAGGAACCCATCGTAGTGGGTCTGCTTTTAGCGGTGTTGTACTCCTCAGGGAACCTCTACTGATGATTGCCAAAGTTTCAAAGCTCTGATTGAAAATCTTCATCCACATTGGGCTCCAAAATTTTGATTGAGTTCTGAGAACTTCGTTTTTCGGCATGGTGACCGTCATTGTCGGTCTCTCCAACTCCGACGAACTGCCCGAATCTATATGGGGGTAAAATTGTCCCGACATCATAGGTGGACATGGAGGGCCAAGTTAGGCAATCTTATAAGGAGTAGATAATTATAAGGGCAAAATCTCTCAAAAGCCCCTTCAAAAATCTTAAAAAGTTGGTATAATCATTCATTTGAGAGGTCAGATGTTGAGGGGATGAATTGATGAAAGAAGTCTTTTTTGAAATAATAATTGTTTGATCCATTTATGTTAAATACCTACATTATTAGGTCGTTGTTAATATCGACTCAATTTAGATGATTAAATTAATCAGGTAGATTAGATTTGATATTGTATAGATAATTTAAATTATGTGCAGATATCAGACGTCGTTTTGCATTTATAGGTCAAGTTTAATCATAAAAGTACCCACAAGAGTTCCCGGATCACAAAATATTAGATGCAATTAAATATGAGATGTATCCGTTTCCATCACAGTTTCACGTATTCACCCTAACAAATCGTCCTGTACTAAACTTTTTTTCAAAAACAAAGCTCGCAGAAGACCGCCCCCTTATGCTAGTTCCCTCTCAACAAAAGAAAATTATTGATTAGTAATGAGCTCCATTTCTTGCTAATTTTATTCACTAAGAAATTTAGAAACAAAATAGTTTGCTATCTAAGTTGAGCATAACTAATTATTGCAAGGAAATTATTCCATCATATTTTATTTATTTGCATGAAGCTTTTTCAGTGAATGAAATGTTATTTATTTCAATAAAATTATATATATATAATTTAAAAAAATCCCTGAAGCAAAGAATCTGTACTATAACTATCATAAAGTTTTTTCCCCAATTATTACACTTGAGGACTGAAAAGAGTGAATTGCACCATTCCTTGATTCAATGAATGAAGTGTTGGAAGTTTCCTGTTAGCATAAAAGTGGGAGAAAGGATATAATTTATAGTCATGTATTATCTGTGGCCTTCAGTTTTTAATTGAAGCTATTATTTCAATAATTATGGAATAGATGCCGGGCACAGATGGGCCGTGCCGGGGGCGGGATTGGGCTGGGCCGGACGCTTTTGTTACAGCCGGGTAGTATAATTTCCGCTGTGCAAAGAACAATGACCTACGAAAGAAAGAGTACTCTCCTCTCCCTTTGGTGATCGCAAGCGGGTGCTGATCCGCAAGCGAGTTAATTTGCAATTGATGTGCGGGGGACCAGCGAGGTCTTGTGGTTAGTCGGTGGTGCTCGACTTGACTTGGTGTTAGCAAGCAAGACTCGTGTAGACCGAGCTTCAGTTTTCATATGCATAGGTTTCCATGTTGTTGATATTTCAGGTGATAGTGGCGGTGGTCGGTTGCGTGTCGACAACAAATCACTTTAGCGTGCAATTGAGTGTGTGTAGACAACGAATCATCGTGGATGTTGTGTTTTTTACTTGATTATGTTCGCTTTTGTTTGATTGTCAGCCTTGCATAAATATTTGTTGTATTTCGTTTACCTGAAAATTGATCGAGCATTGAATAAAATATCTCTCGATTACTTTTGGGCGAATATTTTTTGCAGAGTTGGGAAGTTCGTTAGGATTCCCAATGAAGCCTAATGGCCCTCCCAGCTGACTCCACCATCGCGTTGTCACTATCCGGCCGACCATATCGTTATTGGTTTGGTTGTTTCGGATCTGGATCCAAACCAGCTCTGAATCCAGTAAGGAGTACATCGCTCCTTGTTTTAGATATCGTTGAGACCTAACACCCATGAGAACCCCCATTCAGGATGAGTCACTCATACAACTCCATATCGAGAATAAAAATATCACCTGCAATCCTACTCCTCCCTCTCATTTGGTGATTGCGCGTAGGAGGCGGCTAGGACGCAGTAGCTATGAGCGGTGGCAAGTCGTAACATCCACCCATCTTCATGATGTGCTCACTCTGGTAACACTAAGCAACATTCTCCGCACGTGCCCGTTGCTTTACTTGTAACATCACATGGTTCTCCCAATCGGGTGCTCGCCCGACGACTCCACTTCCGTCTCTAGCTTAATCGATTAACTCTTTGTGAAAGGGGGAAGCTAGGTATTTAAGTTCCCATTGACTCAAGGAATGCACATGTACAAGTATTACGACACAACCCTTTCTTTTTGCACTTTAATAACATCAAAAAATACATTCAATCTAGCTTCAAATTAGTATTACATTGGTACAATCCAACAAAGTCATTACACATCTCGACCAATCCAAACTTATGGTGCATTGAGCGCATTGGTTTATGCTCCACCTAAAACATGTGTTGCGTATTTGCCGCCCCCTCCCATAATTTTCCGCCGGATTCTCCTCCTGGCCGGCCCCCTCTTCTTTTGGAATCCACTCCAATTATGTAATCTCTATTATTCCGATATTAATGGAGGATTTCTTTGAAGAGATCTTTGAACCTTCCATTGTTGCCGTCAACCCGTTTTGGAGACCGCTCCAAATTTGACATCCTCATTATTCCGATGATGATGAAAGTTTTTTTTGGAAGGGATTGATCTCCTTTCATAATGACCGTCATACCTATTTTGGGTTTTCTTCCACCACCTATATATAGTGGTGTGGCCGGTCATCCAAGTAGTGCAGTGCAGCGACTTCTTCTCGGTAGAGTTCTTTCCGCATAGCCTGGTGCTTGGCCGCCGGTCTTCCTCTTCGGAGTTCTTCTTCCCGCCGGCCTTTGAATCGGAGCTCTTCTTCGAGTCGCCGTCTTGATTTCTCGTCGCAACGTCTACGATCGGATTTTGGAGGGTTCGAGATTTTTCATTTTTTCCTCGGTTCAATTTTATTTTTTCATTTTAGCCGTATTGTATGTTTGAGAAATCATTAGTATTATTGATCTCTACCTTCACAGTGGATATACCCATACTTATTTTTCGGGAATCACTTTAAAATCTGGTGTGTCTTTTGTTTGTGGTGCTTGTTCATTTATTTTATTTTATTTTATTTTGTGCGCTAATTATTTTTCGCAACCGCAACTGACTGTTAGAAAATTTATTTGGAATATGATTCTTCATCTGCACTCGAACCGATCGATTTTTATAACAAGTGGTATCAGAGCCAGGTTCGATCGGTGACTATTTGGACGTTCCGTTTCGAGTTGGGTCAACGGTAGATGACGACATCGATTCACTCCCTATCTTCCCAATCTTGATCCGTGAATTTCTCCGATCGCCTCGGTCTCACTGTAGATTTCTCTAGTTTGATTTCTATGACATCTTCTATCCCAGTGCAAAGTTTGAAGTTGTGAAGTTTGATGGGAATCACAATTTTGGCCTATGCCAGGTGAATGTCAAAGCATTACTCATCAAGGAAGTTTACACCATGTGCTATTTTGAAAGGTCCATAAGAATGCCGAGGTTATCGATCGCATGTGGGAGGATTTGGATCTCAAAGCTATGTCCACCATATAACTTCGCCTACACGATGATGTGTATGGAGTTCTTTCAGAGACGGCTGCCTCTGGTCTTTGGGCAAACCTAGAGAGTACCTATATGACGAAGTCTCTCCTTAACCGCATGTACCTCAAGCAATAGTTGTACAAGTTCAGCATGAAGGAGGGTTCTTCTCTACATGACCACCTGAACAGTTTCAATAAACTGTTATCTGAGTGTCTCAGCATGGATATTTAGGTGGAGGAAGAAGACAAGACAATTATTCTTCTGAACTCTCTTCCAAAGTCCTACGAAGACATGATCACTACCCTCACTTATAGTAAAGATTTTTTGGACATGGAGGAAGTCACTGCAGTCTTACTCTCAGATGATATCTGAAAGAAGTCGTCCGACTTAGGTGTTGCTGAAATTTTAGCTTTATTCTCTCGAGGTCATTCTAGTTCAGTCAAAGGAGGCAAGTCTAAGAAAAGTTCAGATAGCCACTGCAACTACTGCAAAAAAGGATCACAGAATCAAGGACTGCTGGAAGCTTCAAAACAAGGAGAAAGGAAAACCTTCTGGTGACGATAAGGAAAATTCTGTCGCATCCCTATGCCTTGAGGATATCGATGATGACGTCCTGTAGTACTTTTTCACCTATCTTTTTCCCATGTTTTTTGTGTTTTTCTTCCTGCATTGTTTTCCTTTTATTTTGTTTCTATCTCTTCATTTGTTCACCACCTTTTTCTCCTCTATTTTCCTAGTCATGCTACCTTTATGCTTGTGTTTTTTTTCAACTCTTATTTTTTGGAAGTTATTTTTTTAATCAAAAACTTCATTGTTGAATGCGGCCCCTATTATTTAAGCTCTTTCCTTGTTACTCCTCATTTATGAGCTTAGAGTGTGTCTAGTCAAACCATCTTTAACCAGTTCTCATAGAGGTTCATCTTTCCATACTGAGGTCAGTTTGTTTGCATTCTTTCTTGGTGTGTCTGCATTTATCAATTTCTCTCCCGCGAGCACATCAATGGCCAGAAGTCTTAATAGGTTCAGTTTTGTTATGGGAGACCACCGTTGGAGGTGGAGCAGTTGGTATTTTAGCTCAAGGTGGAGCATTTTTCGAGTCAACCACGTTAGTTCAGTTGGTGTGCTATTCAAAATCAGAAGAGTTTTCTTATAATGTGTTCTCGGCCGAAGTTCATTCAGTCAGTTTCTTTGGTTTTTTGGATCTTGGTGTCCGCTATGCCATCTTGGAGTTATCTCAGCCAGGTGGAGCATGTTATGGGAGAAGCGTCAATGTGGAGATTGTTGCGTATTTGCCGCCCCTCCCATAATTTTCTGTCGGATTCTCCTCCTGGTCCGCCCCCTCATCTTTTGGAATCCACTCCAATTATGTAATCTTCATTATTCTGATATTAATGGAGGATTTCTTTGAAAGAATCTTTGATCATCTTCCATTATTGCCGCCATCCCGTTTTGGAGACTGCTCCAAATTTGGCATCCCCATTATTCCGGTGATGATGAAGGATTTTTTTTTGGAAGGGATTGATCTCCTTTCATGGTGGCCGCCATATCTATTTTGGGTTTTCTTCCACCACCTATATATAGTGGTGTGGCCGGTCATCCAAGTTGTGCAGTGCAGCGGCTTCTTCTCGGCAGATTTCTTTTGGCACAGCCTGGTGCTTGGCCGCCGGTCTTCCTCTTCGGAGTTCTTCTGTCCGCTGACCGTTGAATCAGAGCTCTTCTTCCAGTCGCCGTCTTGATTTCTCGTCGCAACATCTACGGCCGGACCTTGGAAGGTTCGAGATTTTTCATCTTTTTCTCGGTTCAATTTAATTCCTTCATTTTAGCCGTATTGTATGTTTGAGAAATCATTAGTATTATTGATCTCTGTCTTCATACTGGACATACCCATATTTATTTTTTGGGGAACCACTTTAAAATCTGGTGTGCCTTTTATTTGTGGTGCTTGTTCATTTTCTTTATTTTATTTTATTTTATTTTGTGCGCTAATTATTCTTCGTAATCGCAATTGGCCCTTAGGAAATTTATTTGGAACATGATTCTTCATCTGCACTCGAACTGATCGATTTTCATAAAAAATATGAACTGACCCAAATAACATTGTCATTTTTGTTAGTCTACCAACAATGGAATGTCTGAGGGAAAGGAAGAGTTGGGAGGGAGTAAGAGTTGAGAGCTAGAAAGAAATTAAGGCTTCATTTGGGGGGACTTATTTTCACCGGTCAAGCGGTTACGACCGCATGAACCCAACCTTAATTAAGATCCGATTCATGCGATCGTAACCACTTTGCCGGTGAAAATAAGTCCCCCCAAACGCAGCCTAAATATCTACGATCAAAAGGATAACAAAGAGTCTAATGCTCGAATGTCGTGAAGGAGAGCTCAGTGGGAATGTATAGAAAGCTCGGGTTTGCGAACCAATTCTGTGTTATATTGAACGATGATAAATGTACAGCTAGGTTGCTCGGCTAACAACATTTTTTTAAACAATTCTTACAACGAATTCTTACATTGAAATTTTTTAACATGTGTGTTAATTCCAATTGTCTAAATCATAGTGTATATATATATATATATATATATATATTGACTTTTTTGCATTCAAGAATAAAAATTAAAGTCCAGGTACTTATTTTTCTTCCTGAAGGAAAGAGCTTAAAAGAATTCCTCTCCTTATTCCTTCCAGAAGGAAATGCCTAGCATTAGACTTTTTGAGTCTCTTTGGTTGAATTTCTAGAACTAAATTTATGTGATTTATATTAAAAAAAACATAACTCTAGAATAATGTGCAATAAAAGGATTTCACAGAGATTTAAAAGTTAATTTTCATACAATCTTGGTTAGACTGACTGTTAGTATATATTTGAGTGTTATTTGATTGTAAAAATAAATTATGATAATTGTTATTTGTAGATCAGATTTATTTATCTGTAGATTTTTATTATTTGCAACTTTAAAGGAATCCAATTTTGTTATTCACGGATAACTATGTTAATTTTTGAATCAAAATACGAGACGTATGACTTAATTTACATGATGTAACAGAACGAGTATGTATCTACAGGGTCATGAGATGTGCTTTCATCTTTGGATTTACACGGAGAGCAGGTAAGTGCTTCCTCTTCTTGCCACATTTGATTTCTTCAACTTCGATGCATGGGATGAAGTCGTCGGCCTGGACTCAGAAGTTTATCAGAGTAGTATCGTCATCGTCGGGCTCGGATCAATATGGAGTCATCGGCTTGAGCTCAAAAGAATGTCTGAGAAGTTCCTTTATTGTCGGACCCTACTAAAAAAACAATGCTTAAGTTTTTCTATGAATAGACATTTATAAACTCAGATAAAGTGCAAAAATTAATTTGAAAATAGAGAAAATAGGAGTGATATTTATTAAAAAAAAATTAAAAATGCAGGAAAATGTTATTAGAAATTGAGCTAATTAGATAGAATATATTGTTTGCATTGACTAATTAGACAGAAGAAAAGGTTACTGAAGGTATATGAAGTGCAAATAACGCCTGCCGGGCCCAGGCCTCCTGGGCCCGGATATTTTTTCGGGCCCATGCACGGACTTTGCTTAATGGGCACAGGCCGGGCCCAAGCCCTTGCAATTTAAGGGAGCTTGCTGAGCCCACAAAATCGAGCCCAAATAGGCTTCCAAAAGAAACAATTAGGGTATGTTTGACTAAGCTGTGGCGGTGCAGGAATCAGTGGTGGGAAACAGTGGTGCAGGAATCAGCTGTTTTGCAGTGGTGAAAAAATTTATGAAACTGTTTGGAAAACTGTATTTGCAGTGCTGTGTGAAACAGTGGTGCAGAATTAAACAGCGATAGTAATAATAAAACAACCCGGAGAATTTACGAAATCTAAAAATAAATAAACAATTTGCTCGACATTAATTTTATTTAATTATAAAAGTAAATATATTAATATTTATAGGTTTTCCCAAAATATGTTCGGACGAGCCATAGATTGTTTTCCCGATCATGTCCGGCTCGACGCTACAATTCCAACGGGCATATTCTCGCATAATTTCGAGTACGTTCAGTATTAAATACTAATTAATTATATTATTAATATAAATTTTATATAATATAAATAATTATCAATATATATGTATATAAATATTACATAATATTTATTTTCTATATATTTAATATTTTGTATTTTATTAATTATAAAATATTTTATATAATATTATATTTAATATTATATAATATTTAAAATTATATAATATTTAATATAATTAAAAAAACAGCGCTGCAGCCCTGAAAAAGGGCTGCAGCGCTGCCTGCCGCGGGTCCCCACCCGCGGCAGGTAAATTGGCGGTGGCAAGGCTGCCACCGCCTGTGCCCTTTTTTTGTTTGGCGGAGCGGCACAGAAATCGGCTGCATGCCGCTGCTGTGCCGCTCCGCCAAACAGACCCTTAGTTCGACGAACTTGGAGCTCAGATTGGCAAGTATATTTTTACCTCGACGATCTTAGAGGTCAGCTCGACAAAGGAGATTTCTTAGCTCGACAAACTTGGAGTTCAGGTCGACGAAATCTTTGCTGAGTTCGACTAACTCCTTCCAGGTTCTATTCGACTAATCTTCTCTGCAGTTTCTCAGTTCGACTACCAATTTGATTTCAAATTCTATTATATTAAGTCAGTAGTGCTCAATATTCTCAAGAATATAGCCGTTCCGGGCAGCATTAATTATGGTTTTCACAGAGTTATTGTTCTACCATATTTACTGGAAAAGTTAGGGAAATACATTCACGACAAATATTAACCGTTCAGGATTCCAGAATTTCTGCAGAGAACTTCAGGAAACAATTTAAAATTCAAATTGTCTTGAATCTAAAAATATATTGAAAGTGATTTTCTTTCAGAAGAATACACAGATACATAGAGATACACAGAGAGAAAGGAAAACAACAACAAGGAAGTGAATCAGTGAAAAAATATTAGCAGACAGTGAAGAACAATACAGCTCCCACACACTCAGTGTTTTTCATCTGCTTCAGGCTTTCAAATAGACAAACAATCAAAATCAGTCTAAAAGGTTGAAGAACAACATCATTTGAAGGCCTACACCCTGAAGAGAAAAGGACTCCCTCACCTGATCAGCAACATCATTTGTGTCGTCTGTGTTGATTATTTTTGTGCTATAAAAACAAGTTAACAAATTTTTAATACTTTATTCACCCTCCCCCCTCTAGAGTAAAGATAAAATCTATCCCTCACTTTCATGAGTGAAGCGGTGTCGGGTTTAGAGCGTGATTGAGAAAAAAAGAAGTGTTTTGACTTTTGAGTACAAATATCAACTTTTTTTTAAAATGCTAAAATAAATAACTTTTCATGTGTAAATATTCATTTATGAAACATCAATAACAATTCTCTAACGTAATCTAACATTAGATTTTATGTTAACTATTTTAATAAATATTTAACATTCCCACAACTCGAGCTCCATAGATTCCAAATTAAATTAATCGCACAATTTTTTGTTGAACTTGTTGTGGGGTGCAAATTTGGCCCGTGCCTGATTGTCCGGCCCGGGTCTTGCCCGATTAGGCGTGAGCCTAGTTAGGCCCGGGCCAGGCCTAGTCCAAGCCCAAGAGAGCTCAAATGACACTCTTATTCAATCAAGGCCTGACCTGGTGCCCGAATCGGGCCAGGCCCAGGTCTGCCCGAGCCTATGCCCGGGCCATAGGCACGATTATACCCAGCTATAATTGTTGGGCATTGAGCCCAGCAATAAATAAATGATGGGCTCAAATGGCCTGCATTTATATATTGTTGGGCTCACACCAAGCATTTAATAATTGTTGGGCATTTGAGCAAATTTTATTAATTAAATGTTGCGCGTTTGCCCAGCATTTATTGTTGTCATGCGTGGCAGCAGTTAGCTGCCTTTTGGCAGCTAAGGGTCTGTTTGGCGGAGCGGCACAGCAGCGGCATGCAGCCGATTTCTGTGCCGCTCCGCCAAACAAAAAAAGGGCACAGGCGGTGGCAGCCTTGCCACCGCCAATTTACCTGCCGCGGGTGGGGACCCGCGGCAGGCAGCGCTGCAGCCCTTTTTCAGGGCTGCAACGCTGTTTTTTTTAATTATATTAAATATTATATAATTTTAAATATTATATAATATTAAATATAATATTATATAAAATATTTTATAATTAATAAAATACAAAATATTAAATATATAGAAAATAAATATTATGTAATATATATATATATTAATTTATATACATATATATTGATAATTATTTATATTATATAAAATTTATATTAATAATATAATTAATTAGTATTTAATACTGAACGTACTCGAAATTATGCGAGAATATGCCCGTTGGAATTGTAGCGTCGAGCCGGACATGATCGGGAAAACAATCTATGGCTCGTCCGAACATATTTTGGGAAAACCTATCAATATTAATATATTTACTTTTATAATTAAATAAAATTAATGTCGAGCAAATTGTTTATTTATTTTTAGATTTCTTAAATTCTCCGGGTTGTTTTATTATTACTATCACTGTTCAATTCTGCACCACTGTTTCACACAACACTGCAAATACAGTTTTCCAAACAGTTTCATAAATTTTTTCACCACTGCAAAACAGCTGATTCCTGCACCACTGTTTCCCACCACTGCTTCCTGTATCGCCACAGCTTAGTCAAACAGACCCTAAGATAGTCCTTCGTCAAGATGAACTTATGATATGAGATCATAGTTCGTCGATCTCAGCTAGACTTTCGCCGAGCTCAACTCAGAGAAGGAACTCTGAGTTCGTCGATCTGAGATCGACGATCGTTGAGCTGAGTTCAGCTATCGTCGAACGACTTTCCTGCAATCAATTTAATTGCTTTTCCTTTGAGGTCTTCTGTCTCTAAAGTCTTCTGAAGGGTATTAGCAATCTAAGTAGGTGCTGCTGACTTTGACCCTGGAAATAACCTATGACCCTAAACTATACATGTTGGGTCATTCTAAGCAATCCTAATAGTAGTCATTGCCCAAATCCAAACTGGGGTTCCAACAATCTCCCCATATTTGGGTGAGGATACTATTTACAAAGAATAAAACAAGAACATATATCTAGCAGAAATGAAACATTCAGCAGATATATATACAATTGTGCTTTGAAAAATATATAACAGTAATAAAATTCAAAATGCATAGGCAGAAAATTAAGAGTCTTTCTTTGAAGAATCTGAAGAAGGTTTTGTGAAAACCATTTTCCTTTTGGGGTCCTCTGCTTCTCTTTGAGTCATCTTCATGTTTTGTGCACCAAGAATTTTTACAGTTGCAGCTCTGAGCACTACAGCTTCAGGATGCAAATTCATATATGTATCAACATTAAAAAGATTTTGTATAGTACCTGGTATTTGTCTAGTTCTTTCTTTCTGTAAGATGACATAGTTATAAATTTAGAGGGATCTTTTCCTTCTTCCTTAGCCTTCCTTATCTGGGATAGAGATATCAACTCATTAAACCTAACCATTCTATAATTGGGATCCAATTCTGGATCATAAGCAAGAGAGGGAGGTCTCTCTGGACTTGATTTTTCTTTCTAAACATCTTGAACTTTCTGCTGGCTGCTTTGACTATCAAACTGTTGCTGTTATTTTTTTCTGTTGGCTGCTAGATTGAGATTCTGACCTTGAAGGTCTTTCTATACTGCTATGAGTTGGTCTTGATTAATAAGAATAAGAAGGAGACCTCTGAGCTTGAGAAATGTTTTCTGTTGATCCTGCTGTAGGAGGAGGAGGAGGAGGTCCTTTCCAAGACTTCTTTGGAGGAGAATTATATCTCTTCATCTTCTTTCTTCTCTTTTGCTCATTCTTAGATAGTCTCATCCAGTAAGGGAAATCTTGAGTGAGTGTAATATTATGTAGAATATAGTAGGGAATATCTGTTGTTGGATTTGGTATTGGTACAACTTTTACTGGAGCCTTCTTCTTAGCTTTTCTCTTCTTAGAACCAAAATTTTCTGAATCATCAGAATCATCATCATCATTATCAGAATCACTAGCATGATTATTATATAACTCATCAATTTTCTTAAACAAATAAGCTTGATTTATAGCTTGAACTTCTGGCTCTTTAGATGCAATATTTGTAATATCTTGAGCCTGAGCACTGTCACTTTCTGCTTCTATATCTTGAAACATAATTTCATCAAGATCTGACATGGGAGACTCAGCCCAAGCATAAGTTGGAGGAGAGAAAGCCTTTGGCTCTATAACAGAAATGCTAGAAGAAATAATACAGAAACTATTTCTAATTTCTTCTAACACAAAAGAATCAACTGGAGTAGAATAAGGAACAATTGCTTTAGAATAATCTGAAATTGTATCAGCTGGTATATTTCTGCTTTAAACTGTATCAAAAGAATGAAGTAATGAATAAATGTCAACTGTGAGATTAATGATGAAATCACCAACAGTGATCATTACTGTATCAACTGACTCTTCTTCTAAACAAGTCATTTCAGTATCATCAAGAATTTCAACTATTTCTGCTGCTGGAATTTCTACTGCTAATGTTGCTACTGTTGCTGCTGCTACTATAGGAGCTTCTAAACAAGTCATTCAGTAATGAATAAATGTCAACTATGGGATTAATGATGAAATCACCAACAGTGATCATTGCTGTATCAACTGACTCTTCTTGTAAACAAGTCATTTTAGTATCATCATCAAGAATTTCAACTATTTCTGCTGCTGGAATTTCTACTGCTGCTATTGCTACTACTGCTACTGTTGTTGGAGGAGCTTCTTCATTGGACATCTCCCCCTGCCTGGTTATAGAGAGACATGAACTCAGGCCCCTAGAAGAAGGGATAGGAGAGGAGGAAGCCAGCTGAGCAGTTAGAAGGGAAATAGAAGCAGTGAGAGGGGCAACAGCCTTAGCTATGAGCTTCTTAAGAGAGGGAGTGATGAATTGAATAAGATCATTAGCAATGTCAGAGAAGTCTAGATATAGTGGATCAGGAGTATAAGGGGTATATGTGGATTGATGACCACAGTTGGAACAGATGGAGAGTGCTTGAGGTAGGTCTGAATGTTGGAAGGTTGAGAATGTTGGTGGAATATGTGGAGGGATGGCATCAGGAAGTTCATCTTGAAGAGGTGAATGTGGTGGAGAGGGTTGAGGAGATGGAGATGAGAGTAGATTAAATATTGGAGATGATAGGAATGGATCTGGATGAGTAGAAATGGATGGAATATCAGCAAAATGTGATGGAAGAGGTGATTGAGGAGGAGATAGTGTATCCTCAGGAATGTGGATTGGTGATTGTGGTGGAGATGGAGGTTGAGATGGTGAAACAGAAAGGATGGAGGTAGAAGGTGTGTCTGTAATAATAGTAGATGGTATATGAGCAGGAGAGGGAGGAGCAGGAGCTTAGGGGTTGAGAAAGTGGTTGTTTCAGCCCCGGTGTCCTCTGAAGCTATCCTGGAAGAGGAAGCCCTGAAGGGCTTTGGGATTACCCTCTCCCATCTGCCAAAGAGGGCAGAGGTAAGCCTCTTAGAGGCATTGATAAAGATGGTATGATAGACCAACAGTTCTGGCACCTTTGCCCAGAGGAAGATGCCTAGAACTCTTCCAAAACTCACATCCTTTTTACTGATTTTATTTTTAATCAAACCAAACAGAATATTACCCCAGTTCAACGATTTCTGATTAACCAGGGCACTCATCAAAAGGAATTGGTGCCTGGTAATGTAGTCATGGGCAGAGTGCTTGCTCAAGATGACTTTTCCAATCACATCAGCCAAGAATTTGTATTCAACAGTCAAGTTCTTTTTCAGCAATTTATTAGGGTTTCCTTGGGAGTGACCCATGAAAACTAGCATATCCTCAAACTCATTGCTAGATAATTCAAAATCATCTTCCCCATTTACAAAACCAAAAAACTTCTATTAGAATATCAGGCGTAAGAAAAACTTGATGACCAGAGATTAATCCAGAGATGGAGGTTTGTTCTGGAAATGTTGCTGTGAAAACCCATTCTTTGATTTCCTGCACTGGAAGCTTGATTCTTAGGGTCATAAACTTTCTCAACTGAGGAGCCTCAAATAACTGAAGGATGTCTTTGAAGATTTGATCTGAATTGTTGAAAGAGTCGATGTCAATGTCGAATCATGCATTAAATTTCATTCTAGAGAGGGTCACCGTTGAAATCGCCTTACCTGCAAGAACAAAAGATCAAGTGCAAGAGAACTGGAAAGCGCGGGATGGAGTTCGATGAAAGCCTAATTATAGGTTTTCAGAAGATGAAGCGGCGAGCTCCGTCCGACGCAAAAGAAAATCTTCGGACTAAGGTCAACGAAAACTTTCATGAAGAAATAAAAGCGTCGATCTCAGTTTGAAGAGTGAGAAAATAGTTCGTCATTCTCCGGTCGATAAAAATTTTCTGAACCGAACTTCGTCGATATCCGTTCGATGAAAAGGTTCACAAAGAGATTTCATTGATCTCCGTTCGATGAAAAATCTCAAGAAGAGTTCACAGATCGTCGATCTCCGTTCGACAAAAGGTGACCAATTCTTCGATCTCAGACAAAAATCAAATTAAACCTTCTCCATTAATCATACCTAGCTGATTTAAGAAGAACATATGTTTCTTTTCATCCAATGATTTGGTGAAGATGTCTGCTCTTTGTAAATCAGTAGAGATGAAAACAAGATTAATTTTATTTTTGTCCACACAATCTATAATGAAATGATGTCTAATCTTTATATGCTTAGTTCAACTATGAAGCAATGGATTTTGTGCAATTGAAATAACACTGGTATTATTACAAAAGATAGTTGAATTATTTAAGTTGAAACCATAATCCAGTAACTAATTTTTAATCCACAATATCTATGAGCAACAACTACCAACTGCCATATACTCAGTTTCAGCAGTTGATGTTGACACAGATATTTGTTTCTTACAAAACGAGGACACAAGCCTATCACCAAGAAACTGACAAGTTCCTGATGTGCTTTTCCTGTCAACTTTGCATCCAGTATAGTCAGAATCTGAGAATCCAGTTAAGTCAAATTTTGACTCTGTTGGATACCAAAGTCCTAGATTTGGACAACCTTTTATATATCTCAAAATTCTTTTTATTAAAATTAGGTGAGATTCTTTGGGATTTACTTGAAATTTAGCACAAATGGATGTAGCAAACATAATATCAGGTCTACTAGATGTAAGATACAATAAGGACCCAACAATAGCTCTATATGTTTTCCGATCAATTGGTTTGCCCTGTTCATCATAATCAACTACAACATTGGAGGGCATGAGCGTTTTCATTGCTGAGGCACCAGACATCCCAAATCTTTTTATAAGCTCTTTAGCATATTTGAATTAGGATAAAAAGATACCATCAGGGGATTGCTTCGCTTGGAGACCAAGGAAGTAGGATAGTTTACACATGCTACTCATTTCAAACTTTGAATGCATCAGGTCAGAAAACCTTTTGCAAAGTTTGGAATCAGTAGATCCAAATATTATGTCATCTACATAAATTTGAACTAGCAAAATTTTATCCTTATGATGCCTAAAAAATAAAGTTTTAACTACCATGCCTCTAGAAAATTTATGCTCTAAGAGAAAACTAACCAATGTCTCATACCAAGCTCTTGGAGCTTGCTTTAGACCATAAAGGGTCTTATGTAATTTAAAAACATAAGAGGGATGATTTGAAGAGATAAAACCTGGTGTTTGTTCAACATACACTTTGTAACACCCCTATCCGTCACATGGCATATAGCAGTAGGTCCGGCCGGGGCCCGACGCCATATACCGCAGACAGACCGTGGAGTTACGCATCGCATTATCATACTCACAATTTGAAAGACAACGTCCTACGCAACACCTAGCGGAAGCATTTTAGGTTATTAAAAAGAACCCAACAATAAGCATGAATGTCCACTAATAATAAAACCCATAGGAATGAAACGACTAAAAATACACAAAACAGTCCTCGGCCTTAAGGCCTTACAAACATTGTTCTCTTAACCAAATAGTGTCTTTCATACATCGGCGCGCAGGCCGGCCAAACATGAATATGAAAAACAAAACTAAATCTTCAGCCTTCATGGGCTAGCGCTGCAACTTGGGCTTTAGCCTGCTATTTGCCGCTCGGCTCCGCAGCAGCACCTGTAAGAAGCAATCCACCGAAGAGGTGGCAATTTACACGAGTAACCGGTCAGCAATGCTGACCAAATTATAACGACCCCGTCCCGCAGTTGCGGGACGGCGGTGCTCCTTCCCTGCATAACAACTAACATAGCAATATATAAATCTATATAACTATTCGCCACAAGTGTCGGCACGCACGGCCGTACACCCCGTGCTCTCAGGGCACTAAATGGTGAATCCGGTCCGGACCCGGTCCGTTCCCGCGATTCCACCGTCGTCTCGTGGACGACAATTCTCGTGAGCAAATAGCCCTTTCAGCCGAAGCCTAGGCCCGTTTCCAGCCCCCCGGGAAGTCCCATGTACTTTAGGTCGCTTCTACCGAGACCACTTGGAATGGGTAGAGTTCCACCCGCCCGTTGCTCACTTCACCACGGCCATTTAGCCATCGGTGCGGGCCAAGTTTCTCCTCATTCCCACAATCGATCAAAACACGCACATAACCCCGTTATGTACCGATTTGCCCTCCAAGGCAACATCGTGGCGGCAATGCGATTCCGCCCAAGCTTTCCGGGTGCGCCTCGAGGTTAATCCCCAAGGATCCCTGTATGCAATCTACCGCGTAGAAATTTCGGAAAACTGAAATCATCGGCGCGGAGTCTTCTCCGACCATGCAATGCAACAACACCGATTCGGGCTAAACCCAAATAGGCTTCACACACAATGCCTACGCCCGTACTTCGATTCCGGGCTCTAACAACGGGGACTTTACATATCTACCCGAAGGGATTCCGCTCCTCAACGCTTACTCGCGAGAGGGGGATTTCCCCATGCAAAGGAAGAAGGGCGACTACACATGCCCTATGAAGAGGATCGTTACCCTCGTAGATTTTCGCGTGCCCGTCATGAAGAAGTAGACGGTTGAAAAGCTTCGCCTCGCTCTTGCCGTCGAGGATCCGGTCTCGGATCGAGATTCGGTGCTCCGGTGCTCCGCCGGCGGCCGGATCTCCTCTTCTCCTTCCTTGCTCTCCCTTCTCTCTAAACTTTTAGAAAGAGAGTCTAGGGTTTGAAATGAGGGTTTAGAACCCTTCAACCCTAAATTAAATGTTTGGGCGGACCATCCTAGGCCGTTAGATGAGATTTGATGGAAAATCGGACGGCCACGGAGTCATTTTACGGATTCTGCACCCGTCCGCACGACCAGTGGCGCACGGTCAGTGGTCGTGCGCCCTATGTCAGTGATCGTGCGTTTTCGTTAAACAGGGATTTGGCATTAAATTTTCTTTATGCACGACCAGTGGCGCACGGTCAGTGGTCGTGCGCCCTGTGGTCAGTGATCGTGCGCTAAGGGAAAAACTGCACAGTTCAACGCCCTTCCGCCGACGGTTACTCTACCGCGAGGCGTTAACTCCCACCGACTCCAGGACTGAACATGGGGTGTTACAACTCTCCCCCCCTTAAAAGAATTTCGTCCCGAAATTACGAATAGCAAGTAAACAACTTAAACTTAAACGGTACCTGAGTTGAAGAGTTCGGGGTACTCCTCGAGCATGGTTTGCTCTCGTTCCCACGATAGCTCCTCACGACCGCAACTGTCCCAACGGACTTTCACCATCCTGATTTCTTTGTTCCGAAGCCGCTTGACCTCGAAATCTTCGATAGAAATGGGCTTGACTTTGGTCGTCAACCCTTCCTCAACCGGTACTTGATCAACCGCTAACACTTGCGACGGCTCTTGCACCGCCTTCCGCAATACTAAGATGTGGAATACGTCATGCAAACAACTCAGTTCCACAGATAATCTCAACCGGTAGGCCGCTTCTCCGATCCGTTCTAGAATCTCGAATGGCCCAAGGTATCTCGGACTCAACTTTTTCAAGCGTCGAACCCGTGACACCCCCTTGAACGGTTTGATCTTCAGGTATACCCATTCGCCAACATTGAACTCCACGTTCCTATGTTTGGCATTAAAATACTTAGCCTGCCTGTCCTGAGCTATAAGCAAGCGCTCTCGTATCGTTTGCACCAAAGAAGTCGCATCTTCGATCTCCTGACGATTGTAAAGTTTCGACTCACCCGTCTCCAACCATGACAACGGCGTGCGACACTTTCTCCCATAAAGAGCTTCGAACGGTGCCATCTGGATACTTGCTTGGTAACTGTTATTGTACGCAAACTCGACCAAGTATAAGTGATCCTCCCACCGTTTTCCGAAGTCCAACGCACACATGCGAAGCATGTCTTCCAGTGTCCTGTTGACTCGCTCGGTCTGGCCATCCGTCTGCGGATGAAACGCCGTGCTAAACTTCAGTTTCGAGCCCAACATCTGATGTACTAGCCTCCAGTCATTGGACGTGAAGCGTCCATCGCGATCACTCACAATGCTGCGGGGCACTCCGTGCATTCGCACAATATTATCCACGTAGAGTTTTGCTAACTTCTCCACCGGATCATCCTTCCTCATCGGAATGAAACGCGACACTTTTGTCAATCTGTCCACGATCACCCAGATGGCGTCGTTTTCCTTCTGCGATCTTGGCAATCCATGCACAAAATCCATAGATATGTCGTCGAATTTCCACTCCGGAATGGGTAAGGACTTCAAGAAACCTCCCGGCTTTTGACATTCCGCCTTCACTAGGGCGCAGGTTTGACACCTCGCCACATAAAGCGCTACATCTTTCTTCAGTCCTGGCCACCAGAATAGTTTCTTCACGTCTTTGTACATTTTTGTACTCCCCGGGTGGATTGAGTACTTGGTATAGTGAGCCTCGTACAACAATTCCTCCCGTAGATTACCCACGTTGGGGACGCACAAACGATCGTCCTTTCTGAGCAATCCGTCCTCCATCATAAATTGGGAATTTGACCCATCCAAAACACCATCCATGAGTTGCTTCATAACATCATCCACAGCTAAAGCCTGCCGAATCCTATCAGCCAGGTCATACTGCACCTCCGTCCAACTCAAACGCGCTTCGGCGCCCGTTTGTCTATCTACACAGAAGATCTCCAAATCCTCTAACTCTTGAATCAATCGTGCATCATGCACCAACAGCCAACTAGCACGTGCGGGAGTTCTGCGACTCAACGCATCTGCCACCGCATTGCCCTTCCCCGGCACATAATGAATTTTGAAGGTGTAGTCCCCCAGGAACTCCATCCACCTCCTTTGCCGCATATTCAAGTCCTTCTGATCCAGCAAGTACTTCAAGCTCTTGTGGTCGGTGTAGATATCAACTTTCACACCGTAAAGGTAGTGTCTCCACAGCTTCAGTGCATGTATCACGGCCGCTAACTCCAAGTCATGGACCGGATAATTCCTCTCGTGTACCTTCAGCTGCCGCGAGCCGTAGGCAATCACACTCCCACACTGTAGTAGTACACATCCCAAGCCACTCCCGAAGCATCACTGTAGATTTCGAATCCCTCGGTCCCACTCGGCGAACATAAGATTGGCGCCGTGGTCAACCGACCCTTTAACTCCTCAAAAGCTTGTGCGCACTCCGGCGACCACACAAACCTTTGATCCTTTCTTGTCAACGACGTGAGAGGTAACGCTATCCGCGAGAAGTTCTCTACGAAGCGCCTGTAGTAGCCGGCAAGTCCTAGGAAACTTCGGACTTCCGCTACCGAGGAAAGAACAGGCCACTCCCGTATCGCCACTATCTTCGCCGGATCTACCGCAATCCCTGCTCCACTAATGATGTGGCCAAGGAAAGCCACCGAGGATAACCAGAACTCGCATTTGGAGAACTTAGCATAGAGCTGGTTCCTCCTCAGTGTCTCCAACACCATGTGCAGATGCTTGTAGTGATCATCTTCGCTCTGAGAGTATACCAGGATGTCGTCGATAAACACGATCACAAACTGATCCAAGTACTCTCTGAATGTTCTGTTCATCAGATCCATAAATACGGACGGCGCATTTGTCAGTCCAAACGGCATAACCGTGAACTCGTAATGCCCATAACGCGTGCTGAACGCCGTTTTAGGGATATCACTCTCCCTGATCTTCAACTGGTAGTACCCAGACTTCAGATCCAACTTCGAATAAACTGTAGACCCCACTAGCTGGTCAAACAGATCGTCGATCCTCGGAATCGGGTATTTGTTCTTCTCGGTGAGCTTGTTCAACTCTCGGTAGTCGATACACAGCCTCAGACTTCCATCCTTCTTCTTGACGAAGAGGACCGGTGCACTCCAAGGTGACGAGCTTGGACGCACGTACCCCTGTTCCAACAGTTCTTGCAATTGGACCTTCAGCTCTGCCATCTCCTTCGGCGCTAGCCGATAAGGTGAGCGGGACACAGGTTTGGCACCTGGCACCAGCTCTATTGTGAAATCAATCTCTCTTTGGGGTGGAGCCCCAGGGAGATCATCGGGAAACACGTCAGGATACTGCCCCCAGTTTAACTTCCTTCCGACTGCAGTCAATATAGGCTCGCTGCTCTGAGAGCCAATCCATCCCAAGGATCACGTCAAACTCCACTAGCGGAAGTAACGACGCCTGCAGATCGAATTCCTGATCCCCAATCTGAATCTTCACGAGGCATACTCTATCTACGCGCATAGAGCATCCATTGGGGAGTAGCACATCCAGTTTGTCCTTAGCCATCGAAGAAGGGACTCCGATGCGCGATACGAATTCTTCGGACATAAAGGAGTGCGACGCTCCCGTATCAAATAATGCCCTTGCTGGGCTATCGGATATCAAAACGAAGCCTAGCATAGGAAATATAAGCTAACATGCAAACAGGTAATTATTCAAATAAGGTTAAACTGCAATAATTTAACTCATACCTGTCACCACGTCAGCCTGTTTGATGGCTTCTTGTAGGCCAAGGTTGTACACCCTGGGCTGAGCTGGAGTATGGTGAGATGCGGATGACTCCGCCATCTTCCCTTTCTCCTCATAAGTTGCTCCTGGCTTTCTCTCGGACTTTGGACGTCCGCTCCAACAATCACGGGCAAAGTGCCCTGGCCTCCCACAGTTATAACAAGCACCTGGGGTGCGCGCTGTCGTTGCTCCCGAGGCACCAGAAGAGGGGGCTTGACTTGACGTCTTGGCCCTCTTATTCCACCTCTGAAACTTTGACTTCGTAGCGTTCGGCACCTTGAACTCGGGCTTCTGCACACCCAGCTCTTTCTTTCCAGAGATTCTTGCCAACTCTCGCTCCAACGATCGAGCCGAGCCGACCAAGGTTAGAAATCCTTGCGTCAACGGCCCTGACAGAAGTACCTTGAGATCATCTCGCAGTCCTTCATAGAAACGGTTCGTCTTCCGTTCCTCATCGCCAAAAGTAGGAGCTGCATAACGACCCAGCCTTGTGAACTCATGCAGATAATCATCCACATTTTGACTCCCTTGTTGCAGTCTGAGGAATTGATTTTCCAGTTCTATCTTCTCGGTCGACGGTAGGTACCGCGCCATGAACATTCTCGAGAATTCTTCAATAGAAACCTCTTCCAACTGTCTTTCGACTAGATGGTGTTGCTCCACACCGTCCCACCACAGCCTTGCCTCGCCATCCAATAAGAAAGTGGCTATGGCGGTTTTCTGATCCACTTCGGTTCTGGTTGTCGAAAGGATCCGCTTAACGCGTGATAGCCAATCCTCCGCTTGCGATGGGGTTCCACCCCCCGAGAATATTGGCGGATTAAAGCTCATCACGTGCTTCAGCTGACAATCCGTCGTACGCCTTGGTGGTCTAGGCTCCTCAGCCACCACAGGCACTGTCGCTCTCGCAGGTTCTTGCTCAATCTCCGGTGCTGGACGTTGTACCTGCCCTGCAGGTTGGGCATTTAGTGCGGCAAGCACCGCCTCGGTAACCAGCCGAATAGTTTCAGCAGATGGAGGTGTTGCAGGCGCCTTGCTTGGTGCCCTACTCTCCGCTGAACGTGTACGGGCTGACTGCCCTGCCCCACTCCTAGTCACCTAGATAAACAAAACCGACAAATAAGCGACATGCACATTGCTAAAAAGCAATCATTTGAACATTTAACTTGTTCAAAACTGTGTATTTTCATTCCTAAGTGGACATTCATGGGTTCTTTTTCATGTTATAACGATGACGCACGTGATAGTGCTCACCACCCCTTAAAAGAATTCGTCCGCGAATTCTAATAAGCAAGACCGAAACCGTTAGTCTGATACCAATTTGTAACACCCCTATCCGTCACATGGCATATAGCAGTAGGTCCGGCCGGGGCCCGACGCCATATACCGCAGACAGACCGTGGAGTTACGCATCGCATTATCATACTCACAATTTGAAAGACAACGTCCTACGCAACACCTAGCGGAAGCATTTTAGGTTATTAAAAAGAACCCAACAATAAGCATGAATGTCCACTAATAATAAAACCCATAGGAATGAAACGACTAAAAATACACAAAACAGTCCTCGGCCTTAAGGCCTTACAAACATTGTTCTCTTAACCAAATAGTGTCTTTCATACATCGGCGCGCAGGCCGGCCAAACATGAATATGAAAAACAAAACTAAATCTTCAGCCTTCATGGGCTAGCGCTGCAACTTGGGCTTTAGCCTGCTATTTGCCGCTCGGCTCCGCAGCAGCACCTGTAAGAAGCAATCCACCGAAGAGGTGGCAATTTACACGAGTAACCGGTCAGCAATGCTGACCAAATTATAACGACCCCGTCCCGCAGTTGCGGGACGGCGGTGCTCCTTCCCTGCATAACAACTAACATAGCAATATATAAATCTATATAACTATTCACCACAAGTGTCGGCACGCACGGCCGTACACCCCGTGCTCTCAGGGCACTAAATGGTGAATCCGGTCCGGACCCGGTCCGTTCCCGCGATTCCACCGTCGTCTCGTGGACGACAATTCTCGTGAGCAAATAGCCCTTTCAGCCGAAGCCTAGGCCCGTTTCCAGCCCCCCGGGAAGTCCCATGTACTTTAGGTCGCTTCTACCGAGACCACTTGGAATGGGTAGAGTTCCACCCGCCCGTTGCTCACTTCACCACGGCCATTTAGCCATCGGTGCGGGCCAAGTTTCTCCTCATTCCCACAATCGATCAAAACACGCACATAACCCCGTTATGTACCGATTTGCCCTCCAAGGCAACATCGTGGCGGCAATGCGATTCCGCCCAAGCTTTCCGGGTGCGCCTCGAGGTTAATCCCCAAGGATCCCTGTATGCAATCTACCGCGTAGAAATTTTGGAAAACTGAAATCATCGGCGCGGAGTCTTCTCCGACCATGCAATGCAACAACACCGATTCGGGCTAAACCCGAATAGGCTTCACACACAATGCCTACGCCCGTACTTCGATTCCGGGCTCTAACAACGGGGACTTTACATATCTACCCGAAGGGATTCCGCTCCTCAACGCTTACTCGCGAGAGGGGGATTTCCCCATGCAAAGGAAGAAGGGCGACTACACATGCCCTATGAAGAGGATCGTTACCCTCGTAGATTTTCGCGCGCCCGTCATGAAGAAGTAGACGGTTGAAAAGCTTCGCCTCGCTCTTGCCGTCGAGGATCCGGTCTCGGATCGAGATTCGGTGCTCCGGTGCTCCGCCGGCGGCCGGATCTCCTCTTCTCCTTCCTTGCTCTCCCTTCTCTCTAAACTTTTAGAAAGAGAGTCTAGGGTTTGAAATGAGGGTTTAGAACCCTTCAACCCTAAATTAAATGTTTGGGCGGACCATCCTAGGCCGTTAAATGAGATTTGATGGAAAATCGGACGGCCACGGAGTCATTTTACGGATTCTGCACCCGTCCGCACGACCAGTGGCGCACGGTCAGTGGTCGTGCGCCCTATGTCAGTGATCGTGCGTTTTCGTTAAACAGGGATTTGGCATTAAATTTTCTTTATGCACGACCAGTGGCGCACGGTCAGTGGTCGTGCGCCCTGTGGTCAGTGATCGTGCGCTAAGGGAAAAACTGCACAGTTCAACGCCCTTCCGCCGACGGTTACTCTACCGCGAGGCGTTAACTCCCACCGACTCCAGGACTGAACATGGGGTGTTACACACTTCCTCTTTGAGTTCTTCATTGAGAAATGCACTTTTGACATTCATTTGATAAACTTTAAATTTTTGATATGCTGCATAAGCAAAAAAAATTCTGATTGCCTCTAGCCTTGTAATAGGGGCAAAGGTCTGGTCATAATCTATGCCTTCCTCTTGAGAACAGTCTTGGGCTACCAATCTTGCTTTGTTCCTCACAATTGATCCTTGAGCATCCAACTTGTTCCTGAATACCCATTTAGTTCCAATTACTGGATGGTCTTTGGGTCTTAGAACTAGATCTCAAACTCTACATCTTTCAAATTGATTGAGTTCCTCTTGCATTGTAATAATCCAGTGGAGATCTTGGTTTGTATCTTTTATGGATTGAGGTTCAATTTGAGAAAGAAAGCAAGCATGTATCTGATCATGATTGAGTTGATGCCCTGCTTGCACACCAACTGATATGTCTCCAATCACTTGAGATATGAGATGATCTCTAAGTGTGACAAGATCAGTGGATAGAGTTGGTTCTTCAACCACTTGTGGAATTAATTCCGCTTGTGGAATTTCATTAGCCACAACATCATCAACATGAATTTCCTGAATATCTTCATCACTGTCATCAGCAGTAATCTGCTGAGAAGGATGTGATATATCCTCTTGTGTTAGGATTAAATCATCCATTTTCTCACACAGATTTGGTACCTGCAAATTTTCTATAGTAGAAGAATCCTTCTCCTTGTAAAACATGTTAGTCTCATCAAAAGTTACATATACAGATTCTTCTATTTTTAATGTTGATTTATTATACACCATATAAGCTTTGCTGACTTGAGAATATCCAAGAAAAATTTCCTCTACAACTTTGGCTTCAAATTTTCTAAGATATTTCTTGTCATTATTATGAATATAACATATACAACCAAATGTTGAAATCGAAAAATCAGTCTCTGTGGAGTTCACTCTCGGGGAAGAGGTGATCGCGCACCTACCTCTTTCCTGCAAGCAAAATGACAAGGAAAAAGAATAAAGAACTGACCCAAGGTCTCGACGCGGAGGTCCCACCACACACCCGGAAGATCTGAGAGCGCTTCCCCTCCCTAGCCAAGAGCCGAGCTAAGGCAACCTCAGAAAGTGTTAGAATACTGGGAGACAAGTGAGCATGCCCTCTGAGGTGCCCCTTATGTCCTATTTATAGATTTCTGGAAACAGTCTGCAAATAGACAACCTCCGCTGTTCTGAACAGCTATATGCAACCCAACTGGGTCTGCCAACAGCATAACTCCATTGTTCTAACCAGCTAGGGGCAGGTTAGCGGGGGAAAAATGGTAAAAACACATCATAGGGCACATGGCGAGTAGCCCTCAACAATCTGTACTCGGCAGGGGCGGCGGGTGCTCGTTGGAGCTAGCACTCGCTGCTTCTGCTCGGCCTTTGGCAAGTATAGACCTGGCCTACCCGGCTCACCGGCTACGAGTTTGTTGAGCGGCTAGAGCTCGTCAGGAGGCCCAGAGCTCGATAAGCATCCAAGAGCTTGACAAAAGGTCTAGAGCTCAACGAGCAGCCTAGAGCTCGACGAGCAGGGCTTGGCGAGTACAATCTCGCCTCTTAGAAGCATCCTACCCCGCCTGAGTGAGTCGGGGCTACTGCCGAGCTCTCTAGTGCGATTATGAGCCGGTGGATGCCGAGATGTCCCTCAACGCCAAGAGCAAGAAGCGTTGACAGAACTCACCTCATTCGACGTCTAGGCTGAAGGCGTTGAGTGAGCTCGCTTCACTCGACGCCTAGGCTGAAGGTGTCGAGAGAGCTCGCCTCACTCAATGCTGAGGCTGGGGGCGTCGAGTAAACTTGACTGCAGGGACCTGGCTCGCCTGGGTCTTGGGTTGGACTTTGCCAGTCTGGCTCCTGCCGACCCCACTCGTCGGATACGGGGTTATACGCCAAATACTTTAAAATAGTTTATTTTAGGTTTTTTCTCTTTAAGTAATTCATAGGGGGGTCTTACCCTTTAACTTATGAATTAGACTTCTATTCAGAACATAATTTGTTGTGCTTACTGACTCTGCCCAAAAGGATAGGGGCAAGTGAGCATCTATAAGTAATATCCCTGTAGATTTAATCAGGGTTCTATTTTTCCTTCCAGCTACCCTATTTTGTTGAGGAGTTCTAGGAGCAAAAAAACATTGCATGATACCTTCCTTCTCACAGAATTCTTGCATGAGAAGAGATTCAAACTCAATATCATGATCACTTCTGATCAATGCAACTTGAGTAGAGTACTCAATCTGTATGCTCATAAAAAAGTCTGTAAGAACTTTAAAGTTATCTGACTTATTTTTTAGAAAAAAAACCCAAGTGAATCTAGAGAAATCATCAACAATCACTAAATTATATGACTTGCCTCCCAAGCTCTGTACTGCAATAGGTCTAAAAATATCCATATATAGTAAGTACAAGATTCTGGGTGAATCACTTTTATTAATGGATTTAAAACTATTTTTAGTTTGCTTGCCTAATTAACAAGCCCAACAGAGTCCTTCCTTCTTGTAGGGGCCAGAAGATAGTCCTCTAACAAGGTTGTCCTTAGATAATTTAGTTATGGTCCTAAGGTTTACATGTCCTAATCTCTTATGACATAAATTATTAGTTTTATTAATCTGATTGAATAAACAAATTTCTGATTTAGCTGAATTAAAATTAACTAAGTATATGTTTCCTTGTCTAATACCAGTTAAAATAATTTTGTTTTTATCAGAAATAATGTTGGTACCCTAGTTTGATTTGAGTTTAGTCTTGCCTTTGTTAGTCCCTTGACCCAAGAAATACTTATGGTCAATGGTTAGAAGTCTAGCTGTAGAGTCCTCACTTTTCCAGATTGAGAATTTGGTTAAGTAAGTTTTTCGTTCGACGATAGTCGAACGCCGCTCGACTATCGTCTATCGGCTAATCGACGATCGTCTATCAGTTGGTCGACGCTTTGTCTGCGTTGATAGCTCGACTATCTGTTGATAGGTCGACTATCTGTTTTGCGTTGATAGTTCGACTATCTGTTGATAGTTCGACTATCTGCTTGGCGAGGTAGTTCGACTATCTGTTCTGATAGGTCGACTATCTGATAGTTCGACTATCTGTTGATAGGTCGACTATCTGTTCCGCCTTGATAGTTCGACTATCTGTTGATAGATCGACTATCTGTTTCGTCTTGATAGTTCGACTATCTGTTGATAGTTCGACTATCTGTTGCCTTTGATAGTTCGATTATCTGTCCTGATAGTTCGACTATCTGATAGTTCGACTATCTGCTGATAGATCGACTATCTGGTTTGTTTTGATAGTTCGACTATCTGTTGATAGATCGACTATCTGTTTTCTGAGGTAGGTCGACTATCTGCTTGATAGGTCGACTATCTCTGTGCGCTTGATAGTTCGACTATCTGTCCTAGATAGTTCGACTATCTGATAGTTCGACTATCTGCTCTGATAGTTCGACTATCTGCCGGGGTAGTTCGACTATCTTCTTCGATTGGTCGACTATCTGGATCGGTCGACTATCTGCCCGATAGTTCGACGATCTCCGTGCGTCGTTCGACGATCTTCGAGGGTCGTTCGACGTTTTCTGTCTGCCTTTGTATTTTGTATTTATTTATTATTAATTAATTAATACATTTTCTGGCACATTATTTTAAGCTGTATGATAAAATTTCCAGGCATTATTTGCTCTATTCTTTTTGCCTGAGTTAAAATCTTTTAAGATAAAGTTGTTTGTCTTATTAGCTGTCTTTATAAATTACTTTATCTGCTGACAGCCCTTTATAGCCGTTGGACTGAAAAGTCTTCTTTTTGCTATAAAGAGATTATTTCTGATGTGACTTTATTTAGTCCTTCTGTTATTTGATTTAAGCCTGCAGCTTCTTAGAAAAAGAGTTATTCCTTTTATAGAATGTTTTGCTGCAAAGATTGCTCTGTCTTCTTGATATTTACAGCCCAGGTCTCAAGGCTCAGAAGAAGACAAATAATTCAAATGGAAGAGAGCCGTTGCTTGCTGATGTTATATAAAGAACCCTTTGAAGAAGGATTGAAGCTAGTGTTACACATATTCTCAAGCACTCAAGCCTTCATCAAGTTCAAGCTTCCTGCTCTCAGCAATTTCCATCTAACTGAGAAGTGTTAAGATCTTCATCTCTTCTTCACCTGAGTTCTCCTGCTTTCAGGAAGTTCAAACTCAGAGTTCCTTTGAAGAAGAAGAAGAAGAAGATAGCTGCTTGAAGATCTTTTGATTTTATTATTTACTTTCTTCCTGTAGCTTTTCCTTCAGAACTTTCTGAAGAGTTTTCTGCACTGAAGCAAGACTTCACCTGGACATCTTTGTGCCAGGGGGAGCCTTAATTCTTTAGAGCATTCTAGCTCAGTGCAAGTTTTTGTGCTTCTCTAATCTATTGTAAAATAGAGAAGACATCTTAACCTTCTTCCCCCTCCTGTACAGGGTTATTACTCCCTTCAAAAGTATCCCTTGGTGGCAGGGCACCTGATCAAAAACCTGTGCTTGGTTTTTAGACACCTGATCAAAAGTCTAAAGGGTTTCTGGATCTACCTGAAGCAGATCCTGTTGGTGGCAGGGCACCTGATCAAAAACCTGAGTGGATTCCTACCGTGTGGGTAGAAGAGTGGACGTACCCAAGTTGTTTGGGGAACCACTATAAATTTCCTTGTGTCGTCTGGATTCCATTGTTTAATTCCTGCATTGTGGCTGTGATTAGATATAACTAGGTTGCTAGTTGCTGATTAGGTTTTTCCAAGCTTAACTGTAATTACAGTTAGCTTGTGTTTGTACACATCACTTGTGTTAGGCTTTAGGGTTAAATCTGTACAACCCCGTATCCCGCGAGTGGTCGACAGGGATTGAACCGGCCGGCTCAGATCAACTTGGACCCAGCTTGCCGAGCCCGAGCTCGGCAATAGTCGAGCTAAGCTCGGCGATGGCCGAACGAAGTCCGGCATGCCGAGACCGAGCTCGGGTGCGGAAACAGGGCTCGACGATAGTCGAGCCAAGCTCGACGATCTCCGTGCCGCGTCCAAGCTCGACGATCTCCGTGCCGAGTCCGAGCTCGGCGATCGTCGTGCCGAGCTCGAGCTCGGCAATAGTCTAGCCGAGCCCAGCGCTAGCCGAGCACAGTCCGCCGAGTCCGTGCCCGCCTAGGCCCAGGGCGAGGCGAGTTGGACCCCTTGCCGAGCGAGTGCCCCCCTCAGGTCCAACTCGCATCTTGGCCATGGCACACTTTTACTGTGTGGCCCCTTTTGGTCTGCCTGCAGTCCTCGAAAACAGTGAAGGTTGTATATTGGCAGGCCATCTTTTCCTATAAATAGGACCCAAGGGGTACCTCAGAAGGCAGGTTTTTACTGATTTCCCGGCCTACTAGCGCTTTCTGAGGTACCTTAGCCCGGCATTTGGCTAAGGAGGGGAAGCGCTCTGAGATCTTCCGGGTGTGTGGTGGGACCTCCACGCCGGGCCCTTGGTCTAGTCCTTGTCTCTTCTTTTCTTTGTCGTTTTCTTACAGGAGTGAAGTAGGTGCGCGGCCACCCCTTCCCCAAGGGTCGAACTCCACAGAGACCGATTTTTCGGTTTCAACATTTTGGTGCGGTGAGCGTGGACAGTGGTCAGCAGAGAAAACCTCCTACAGGCCTGATGACTGGAGATGAGGGACAAGGATCAGGCAGGGGCAACTCGCCACCCCCCCACCCCCAGCGGCGAGCATGCCGGCGAAGCTCAGAGAGGAGATCCTCGGGCTCGTCAGGACCGCCCTCGGCATGCGAGCTGAGAGTGCGACACCGGCTGTCCCGGTGGTCGCCGTTCCCGCACTCGGCGACGACGCCCCGCTCAGGCGACCAGGGAAGGAGCCCGCCGAGAGGGGCGAGCGCGAGTTCCAGGGGCGAGTTCTGTTCCCCGGCTCGGCCGCCGAGTACCACTTCGGCGAGACGGCAGGGAGGGAGTTCCCGACTCGCCCGGCTGAGGGGGGGAGCCCCTTCAGCGAGTTCGTTTCTTCAGCCCCCGTTCCCGAGGGGTTTCGCGAGCCGGAGATGACTTACTACTCCGGGAGAGGAGACCCGGTCCACCACATCCAGTGGTTCGAGGACATGGTCTCCATTCGACAGATGTCAGACGGCTTCAAGTGCCGACTCTTCGCCATCACCCTCAGGGAAAAGGCGAGAGAGTGGTTCCACCAGCTCCCGATCGGGTCCATCTACTGCTTCGAGGATCTGCGACGGGGTTTCATGTTGAGATTCACCACTTCTAAGAAGAGGAAGAGGGAGGCGGAGTCTTTGTTCCGCATCAAGCAGAGGGTGGGAGAGACCCTGGGGAGCTACCTGGACAGGTTCCAAGAGGAACTGTCCCAAGTTCAGGAGATGCCAGGACACACCATGATGGTGGCCTTCACCCTGGGTCTCCAGTCCGGGTTCTTCGCAATGGAACTAAAGAGGTCACCTCCAGTGTCTTTTGAGGCGCTTCTGGAGAGGGCGGCTAGGGAGGCCGAAATGGAGGCAGCACATCCAGAGTTCGCGCGGAGGTTGGCCAAGTGGGCCGTGGAAGAGGAAAGGCCAAGGGGTGGCCGAGTTCAGGAGGATAGGAGGGCTGAACCTCGGCAAAGGGAGCAGCCGCAACAGCAGCCGCAACCCAGGTGGGTGCGTCCGGAGCAGACCCACCGTTTGGGATGGAGGCCCGAGTGGCAAGACCAGGCACCACGAAGGGGTTATCAGGGTGGAGATAACCGCCAGGGTGGCCGAGGGCAGTACAACCCCCAGGGGGGTAGGCAGGGTCAGAGACCCCCTCTCCCCGACCAGGAGGAGGCAATGGCAATTGCCATGAGGGGGAGGAGGAGAGGACAGCCGAGGAGAAGGAGGGAGGTCAGGGTGGACCTGCCCTACTGTGACTTTCATCAGGAAGAGGGGCACCTCACATCCACGTGCCCGGAGTTCCTCGAGATGAGAGGGAGAAGGGAACAGCAACAACAAGACCATCAGGAAGTTCGGATAAAGGAGATCCGGCCTCGGGAGGAGGGGGATCGGTGTGAAGACCGGGTTGATGTGGGCACCCGGGGAAGGATCGGAGCGATCCACGGGGGGCCGGGATCGAGGCCTCCCGTAAGTCAAGCCTCCACACTATGTACCGGAGGAGCGTTGGCTCCACATCCCAATCCCCTCCCCCGGAGGAGAAAATCACCTTCTCCAGAGAGGACTTGCCGGGTCACGAGGACCCCTTCTGCGATGCGCTGGTTATCTAGACAGCCATCGAGGATTTCACTGTCTCCCGGATCCTCGTGGACAATGGGAGTTCGGTCAACGTCATCTTCAAGAAGGCGTTTGATGCGATGAAGGTAGAGGCCAGGAGGGTGTTGGCCTCGGACGGGCCTCTGTTCGGCTTTTCAGGGGAGAGGAAAGAAGTCGAGGGGGGAGTGGGACTCCATGTCACTCTAGGGGGGCAGTCGCGCAACTGCAAGTTTGTTATCGTGGACGCCCCTAGCAGTTACAGCGCCATCTTCGGGAGACCCCGCATCAGCGCCTTCCGCTGCGTCCCCTCGTCCTTCCACCAGTGTCTAAAGCTCAACGTCGAGGGGGTCCAGATCCGAGTTCGAGGAGACCCTAAGGAGGCAAGGGAGTGCTACGTCTCGGTGGTAAACTCCATCTCTTGGTTGGAGGGGGCCGAGGAGATGGGGCAGAGGCTGGAGGAGGAGCAGGAAGCTGACAAAGAAATGGAGGTGGAGTGCCGCGCTCGGGGGGAGGTCGCGGAAGAGGCTCGGGGGTCGGCCGAAGCCATGGCCGTCGAGGAGGCTGAGGAAGAGGTCCTCGCCCCCGGAAGGGGAGGTATCGGGGAATGGGAGGAACAGTCCCGTTTGGAGGCAGCGGAAGAGGTGGAGGAGATGGAGGTCCTCACCATTGGAGGCAGGGTGGAGAAGGTCCGCGTCAGCAGAGGTCTGATCCCGGAAGCTCAAGGCAGGATGCTGGAGTGCATCCAGAGGAACGTGGACATCTTCGCCTGGAGCGCCGCGGAGATGCCAGGGATCGACCCCGACGTGGCCTGCCACCGCCTCAACCTGGACCCGGAGGCTCCCCCCATCCAGCAGAAAAAGAGGTCCATCACAGACAAGCTCGCCGAGCCAATCAGAGAGGAAGTCGCCAAGCTCCTCGAGGCTGGCTTCATATCTGAAATCCAATACCCCGGCTGGGTCTCCAACGTTGTAATGGTTAAAAAAGGAGACGGCCGGTGGAGGATGTGTATCGACTTTTCTCTTCTTAATAAATCATGCCCGAAAGATTGTTATCCTTTGCCTCGGATCGACGCGCTGGTTGACTCAGCCGTCGGTTTCCCTGTAATGAGTTTTTTAGATGCTTTTTCAGGTTATCACCAAATCAGGATGCACCCCCCTGACGTTAAAGATGTCTCGTTCATCACGGGAGATGGGTGTTATTGTTACAAAATGATGCCCTTCGGGCTAAAGAATGCAGGGGCTACCTACCAAAAAATGATGGATAGGGTCTTCCGAGAGCAGAAGGGGAGAAACCTCGAAGTGTATGTGGATGATCTCATGGTCAAGAGCTTGGATGTCGACTCCCACATCCAGGACTTGGAAGAGACTTTCGCCACTCTCCGCAAGTTTAAGATGAGGCTGAACCCCTTGAAGTGTGTCTTTGGGGCAAGCCGGGGAAAGTTCCTAGGGCACCTTCTCACCCCCGCTGGGGTAGAACCTAACCCAGACAAGGTGAGGGCAATCCTGGAACTAAGGTCGCCGCAAAATACCAATGAAGTACAGCAGCTGACAGGGAAGTTGGCAGGGTTGAGTAGATTCCTCTCCCGGGCCGGGGAGAGGTGTTCCTCATTCTTTAAAACCTTGAGAGGGGGTCGAAGGTTTGAATGGACCTCGGAGTGCGAGGAGGCATTCCAGGCTTTAAAGAAACAGCTGACTCAGGCCCCCCTGCTCCAAGGGCCCAAGGAGGGGGAGGACTTATTCCTATATCTAGGGGTCGGGGCTGAAGCCTTGAGTTCGGTTTTGGTTCGGGAAGAGGGGAAGAGGCAACTCCCCGTCTACTATGTGAGTCGGATACTAAAGAAGGCCGAGCTCCGCTACCCCATCCTAGAAAAACTGGCCTTCGCCCTAATCATCTCAGCCCGAAGGCTTCGGCCTTATTTCCAGGCACACTCAATTCGAGTAGTGACCGACCACCCCCTGCGCAACATCTTCAAGGGGGTAGAGCATTCAGGTAGGTTGGCCAAATGGTCGGTGGAACTGAGCGAGTTCGACATCTCCTTCGTCCCTCGACTCTCAATCAAGGCCCAAGCTATGGCTGACTTCCTGGCAGAGTATGTGGTCGAGGTGGCGGAGGAGAGACTCACTCGCCCCCTCCCCTGGAAAGTCAGGGTGGACGGTGCCTCGGGGAAGCATTCTTTAGGGGTTGGGGTCATCTTAGAAAGCCCCCAAGGGATAAAGATCGAGCAGACCGTGGTAGTGCACTTTCCTATCACCAACAACCAAGCCGAATACGAAGCTGTAATCGCAGGTCTGCGCCTGGCAAGAGACTTGGGGGTGCATGACGTGGAGGTCCTCACTGACTCCATGGTGGTGGCTTCCCAGATCAGGGGGGAGTTTGAGGCAAGGGAGCCCACCCTGCAGCTCTATTTGATGAAGGTAAGGGGAGTCATTGGGACCTTCCAGACCTTCTCAATCAAGCACGTGCCAAGAGGGGAAAACGAGCCAGTCGACCAGCTAGCAAAGCACGGTCCCCGGATGGGAGGCACCATTACGGATCTCTTCCGACCTTCCATCGAGGAGGGGGAGCTAATGGAAGTAGAACAACACCCCTCATGGATGGATCCCTTCGTCATCTTCTTGTCCACCGGAGAATACCCGGAGGGGATGGACCGAAGAGGGCTCAAGCACAAGGCGGCATACTACCTCCTACGCGAGGGACAGTTGTACCGCAAAACCCTCTCAGGGATGTTGGCCCGTTGCGTGGCCGAAAGAGAGGTGCACAAAATTTTGGAGGAAGTCCATTCCGGTGAATGTGGGAGTCATTCGGGGAGTCGGACCCTGGAAGGGAGGATCGTCAGGCAAGGGTACTTCTGGCCCACCCTCGGTCAGGATGCAGCCGAATTCGCGAAAAAATGTCATAAGTGTCAACTATATGCCCCGCTCCAGCTCCAGCCGGCTCAGAGGTTAAGAAGCATCATGGCACCGTGGCCCTTCGCCATATGGGGGCTGGACCTCGTAGGACCTTTCCCCCAGGCCAGCGGGCAGAGGAGGTTTTTGTTGGTCATGATTGATTATTTTTCTAAGTGGATGGAGGTGAAGGCTCTAGCCAAGGTGACCTCTCAGGTAGTCAGGAACTTCATCTGGGGAGAGATCATCTGCAGGCATAGGCTGCCACAAGCTATCGTCACGGACAACGGACCTCAGTTCGCCAGCGCGGAGTTCATTCGTTTCTGCGAGCAACTAGGGATTGACCTTCGGTTCGCTTCTGTCCATCACCCCAGGAGCAACGGGCAGGTGGAAGCGGCCAACAAAATCATAGTGAACCTCTTAAAAAAGAAAGTGGAGAATTTAAGGGGAAGTTGGGTGGAACAGCTTCCATCAGTCCTCTGGGCCTTGAGGACCACCCCCAATACTGCCACAGGGGAGACACCTTTCAAACTCTCTCACGGTTGCGAGGCCGTTCTACCTATCGAATTCGAGGTCCAGACGCCTCGGGTCGTCGAGGCAGGAGCCGGAAGGGAAGAATGGAGGTCAGAGAATGAGGAGGAGCTCCGACTCTCCCTTGATATGGTGGAAGAACTACGCGACTTGTCCGTCATCAGGCAGGAAGAGGCCAAGCGAAGGATGGCCAAGTATTTCGACAAGCACGTCCGTGTCAAGCAGTTCGCGGAAGGGGACCTTGTCTTGAAAAAGGTGGACGCAGCAGGGAGATCAACCGCTGTGGGAAAACTCCACCCCAATTGGGAGGGCCCCTACATTGTGCAGGAGGTCTTGAAATCGGGGGGGTATCGCCTCCAAGATGTAAGAGGGGACACCCTCAGCCACACTTGGAGTGGCGACGATCTGAAACGTTTTTACCCTTGAAAATACTGTAAATGACTTGGCTTTAAGAATGAAAAAGAATCTCGTTGCCGTATTTCACGCTCTGTTAAAATAGTGAAGGTAAAGGGATTCGCAGCTTAAACCCCCAAGGGGCAAAAGTTTCTAAGTCTTCTCGCTCTGGGGTTAGGTCTCGTCACTCCCCTGCCAGGCTCCCACCTAGCTGGCACGGCCGAGTCTCGATGGACATCGCTATGACCCTGGGGCTGAGCCCGGAGGATGTTCAACACCCGCCCTCAGGCTCTCACCTAGCTGACTGGCCCGGTGGTAGCACCCGGGAGAGGCAAAAGTTTCTAAGTCTTCTCGCTCTGGGGTTAGGTCTCGTCACTCCCCTGCCAGGCTCCCACCTAGCTGGCACGGCTGAGTCTCGATGGACGTCGCTATGACCCTGGGGCTGAGCCCGGAGGATGTTCAACACCCGCCCTCAGGCTCTCACCTAGCTGACTGGCCCGGTGGTAGCACCCGGGAGAGGCAAAAGTTTCTAAGTCTTCTCGCTCTGGGGTTAGGTCTCGTCACTCCCCTGCCAGGCTCCCACCTAGCTAGGCACGGCTGAGTCTCGATGGACGTCGCTATGACCCTGGGGCTGAGCCCGGAGGATGTTCAACACCCGCCCTCAGGCTCTCCACCTAGCTGACTGGCCCGGTGGTAGCACCCGGGAGAGGCAAAAGTTTCTAAGTCTTCTCGCTCTGGGGTTAGGTCTCGCCACTCCCCTGCCAGGCTCCCACCTAGCTGGCACGGCCGAGTCTCGATGGACATCGCTATGACCCTGGGGCTGAGCCCGGAGGATGTTCAACACCCGCCCTCAGGCTCTCACCTAGCTGACTGGCCCGGTGGTAGCACCCGGGAGAGGCAAAAGTTTCTAAGTCTTCTCGCTCTGGGGTTAGGTCTCGCCACTCCCCTGCCAGGCTCCCACCTAGCTGGCACGGCCGAGTCTCGATGGACATCGCTATGACCCTGGGGCTGAGCCCGGAGGATGTTCAACACCCGCCCTCAGGCTCTCACCTAGCTGACTGGCCCGGTGGTAGCACCCGGGAGAGGCAAAAGTTTCTAAGTCTTCTCGCTCTGGGGTTAGGTCTCGCACTCCCCTGCCAGGCTCCCACCTAGCTGGCACGGCCGAGTCTCGATGGACATCGCTATGACCCTGGGGCTGAGCCCGGAGGATGTTCAACACCCGCCCTCAGGCTCTCACCTAGCTGACTGGCCCGGTGGTAGCACCCGGGAGAGGCAAAAGTTTCTAAGTCTTCTCGCTCTGGGGTTAGGTCTCGTCACTCCCCTGCCAGGCTCCCACCTAGCTGGCACGGCCGAGTCTCGATGGACATTGCTATGACCCTGGAGGCTGAGCCCGGAGGATGTTCAACACCCGCCCTCAGGCTCTCACCTAGCTGACTGGCCCGGTGGTAGCACCCGGAGAGGCAAAAGTTTCTAAGTCTTCTCGCCCTAGGGTTAGGTCTCGTCACTCCCCTGCCAGACTCCCACCTAGCTGGCACGGCCGAGTCTCGATGGACATCGCTATGACCCTGCTGAGCCCGGAGGATGTTCAACACCCGCCCTCAGGCTCTCACCTAGCTGACTGGCCCGGTGGTAGCACCCAGGAGAGGCAAAAGTTTCCAAGTCTTCTCGCTCTGGGGTTAGGTCTCGTCACTCCCCTGCCAGGCTCCCACCTAGCTGGCACGGCCGAGTCTCGATGGACATCGCTATGACCCTGGAACTGAGCCCGGAGGATGTTCAACACCCGCCCTCAGGCTCTCACCTAGCTGACTGGCCCGGTGGTAGCACCCGGGAGAGGCAAAGGTTTCTAAGTCTTCTCGCTCTGGGGTTAGGTCTCGCCACTCCCCTGCCAGGCTCCCACCTAGCTGGCACGGCCGAGTCTCGATGGACATCGCTATGACCCTGGGGCTGAGCCCGGAGGATGTTCAACACCCGCCCTCAGGCTCTCACCTAGCTGACTGGCTCGGTGGTAGCACCCGGAGAGGCAAAAGTTTCTAAGTCTTCTCGCTCTGGGGTTAGGTCTCGTCACTCCCCTGCCAGGCTCCCACCTAGCTGGCACGGCCGAGTCTCGATGGACATCGCTATGACCCTGGGGCTGAGCCCGGAGGATGTTCAATACCCGCCCTCAGGCTCTCACCTAGCTGACTGGCCCGGTGGCAGCACCCGGGAGAGGCAAAAGTTTCTAAGTCTTCTCGCTCTGGGGTTAGGTCTCGTCACTCCCCTGCCAGGCTCCCACCTAGCTGGCGCGGCTGAGTCTCGATGGACATCGCTACGACCCTGGAGTTGAGACTGGGAGTTGGCCCGAGGAAAATACCAGGGCGCGAGCTCGCCAGTTAAGACGGCGAGCTCGGAATATCCTACCCCCCCTCCTCTCACTCTCCAGCTCGCTACTAAGGAAGCCCTGGTCCTGTCCCAGACTCAGGGGAAGGAGAGCGGCTCTCTCCAGCGAGCCCAGCCTCGCTCCAGCTAACTTGGCGAAAGACACGCCCTGATGTCTAAGGCGGACGCCGGCAACATCTTGACCCAAGCGTATTCTCACTTGTCTGAATTATCGAAAAACTAAGGCGAGAAATGGCAGGGGAAGGTGAGGCGCGAGTAGGACGTGGCGCGAGTAGGACGTGGCGCGAGCACGTGTCCTAGGGATTCGCCGCGAGCACCGCGGGGGCTGGTCCTAACTCAAGACATTCTACAGGCGAGGTCGCTCTACCTAGCGCGCGGGTATAACATTGCAAGTGAGTTCAAAAAGAAGATAGCAAAATTGTGCAAAAATATCTTTGATTTATCATTACAGGTTTACAAGGCCCGCCTCGGCAGGGTACACAAAAAAAAAACAGAGAAAAGAAAACAAAATTAACTCTCGCCCTCCCCCCTCGAATGGCGGTCCTCCTCGTCACCGAGCCGAGCGTCCTTCTCCCTCACCCCAGCAAAGAGCGAGTCAAAGCTATCTTCCTTCTCGCTGAGCGGGCTGGGCGGGAACAGGGTTGGCAGGAGCTCCCGGACGGTGACCTCCTCGCAGCCTTCCGCCAAGATCCCCGTCCCCCTCATGGCCTGTAGAAGACACTCGGCAGCCTCGACGGAGTTGACTCGCAGCCGCTCCGCGACGTCAGCCTCGCCAAACACCCGAGGCCTCTTGAAGGGGAAGGCCGGCTCGCTGGCGTCCGGGAGAAGGAGAGCGTCGGCTTGGCGAAGGACCTCTCCCAGGAGCCCCTTATTCTTCTCTTTCAATTCCTCCACCTCCGCCCCCAGCCGGGCGGCAACAGCCTCCTGCTCCTGGGAATATGTCTTCTGATCGGCGAGCTGGGCTTCCCGCTCAGCGAGCTGAGCCCGCAACTGAGCCATCTCGTCTCGCATCGCGTTAGCGGCTTCGGCGTCCTGTAAGACTAGAAGTTCAGAACACGCGCTGGAATAATCTTAAGCAAGGTAAATAGAGGTATCCAGCGATTACCAGGCCGCCGACAGACTTCGCGAGTAGAGCGTCCACGAGGCCGAACCGCCTTTCCGCGTCGACCGCGCTCTCCTTCGCCAGGTCGCGCTCCTGCTCGGCAGTCAGCAGGGCGTTGCTGAGCTGGAAGCCGCGGCGGACCATCATGTGATGGAGCTCGAAGGCCCGCAGGTGGGCCTGCATCCCCTCGTAGCCGAGCTGACTAGGGGTCAGCTTCTTGTACGACTCGGCGCTGTCGCGGCTGTAGAGGCCGAAGCCGAAAGCGAAGGCATGGGCGGTGGGCGGCCGGCGAGCTCCCCAGGAGGGGGCGCGAGTGGAGACGGAAACTCGGTGAGCC
This sequence comes from Platanthera zijinensis, assembly GCA_039513925.1. Classification (NCBI taxonomy): domain Eukaryota; kingdom Viridiplantae; phylum Streptophyta; class Magnoliopsida; order Asparagales; family Orchidaceae; genus Platanthera; species Platanthera zijinensis. The sequence continues at coordinate 138,024,548 of CM077098.1, forward strand.
CCCTCGTCCCACTTCAAGATGGGCTCGTCAGCCGCATCTTTGCTCTTGCACCCCTTGCCGAAGTTGGGGTGATCCTTCGGCAGACTGGGCTCGCGGACGGTGTCCTCCCCGGTAGAATCGGAGGACGGCCCGCTCTTCTTCTTCCCCTTTCGGGGAGAGGAGGCTTCTTTCAGCGGGCTCAAGGGCGGCTCGTCGGACAGAGCCTCCGGCGAGCTCATGAACTTGGCGGGAGACGAGGGAAGGTGCAGCCGTCCGCGCGAGACCACCTTCGCCCTCTTCTTCTTGGGGAGCGAAGAATCGGGGCGCGAGCTCGACCCCCCGGACCCCGAGCGCTTCTTGCCGGAGGGTTGGACTCGCGGTTGATCCTCGCGACAAGCCAGCGCCGCCGCCCGGGCCAGCTCCAGAGGGTCCGAGAATATCCCCGGGTCGGCGAACGGCGGATGCTCCGGGAGAACCCGTTCCCCTGCAGAGAAAGACTTAGTCAAAAAAAAGGGGAGGGAAAAAGTTACACGAGATCCACCTCGATAAAGTCCGCGAGAGGGCTGAGCGAGATATACCTTCGCCGGGGAGAACGGGCTGAAGCAAGTCAAGGCCGCGGCGGAGGAAGGCGACCTCGAAGTCCTTGTGGAGAAAGAACTTGTGGAGGTCGGCGTCGCTACCGGACAGGGAGGGAGGACGGTATATGTCCTCGCTCTTCTGTAGGGGGCGAAAAGGGATGTTGCCGAGCTCGCCTTTGATGAAGACGAGCCGGGTCATCCAGTTGTGATTCTTGTTCGCCAGCTCGCGAACCTTGATGAAGGACCCGCCGAAGTAGGCGACCCCGTCGGGGGTAGCCTTGTAAGAGAACAACTTGCGGAACACCGCGAGGTTGAACTCAATTCGTTCCCGGCGGAGGAAGCAGGCGAACGCCACCATCATAGCAATGGCGTTGGAGTTCAGCTGCGCGGGCACCGCGCCGTAGTACTTCAGGATCTGGCGGATTTCTAGCCAGAGGGGGAGGCGCAGTCCCACCTCGAAGTGCGAGATGGGAAAGGCGAGCTTGCCCTCCGGGAAGGAGTTGATGGCTTCATGCTCGGCGGGCCGGCGAGCCTGGAAGCCGGGGGGGACGAACGCCGCCGTGAACTCGTCGAGCTCCTCCTCTGTGATGTGCCCCTCGAAAAAGCAATGATCCACGAAGTGCTGGGCGCACTTAGACCGACCGTCCGCATCAGGGTTGGTCTTGACCATGGTCGCAGGGGAAAAGAAAAGCGCGAGCTCGGGAAGACAGAAGCGAGGCAAGGATTCGAAAGCAATAAAGGCGTGCCTCGGGGGTAGGTGAGAAGGTCTATTTATAGAAGAAGGTAAAGAAGGGCGAGAGAGAGGGCGAGTCGGCCGATCGGTCCGATCTCGCCGTGCCACCTCGCCATCCTCTCCTCGCAAGCTCTGCGAGCCAACCAGGCCCCCGAAGGGGGAATTCGAAAAGACCCGCCAAAATATTGAAAAGGCGTCTACATATACAAAGTAGTTAAAAAATTGTTCCAAGATTATTACATGCAGACCATTCAGAGTAAATAAAAGGAAAAATACAAATAGGGGCGCGAGGACCATGCGAGGGCGGGGGCGAGTACCGGCCGACTGACAGAAGAGCCGTCTCATTCTCCCCGGTCTCGCCGGCCCGCCGTCGCAGGCCGCCGCGCATGAAGTTCGCGAAGCCGCCCCATGTTCCTGTTTATCACCCGCAGGTTCTCGTCGATTTCGTCCATCAGCACCAGGGAAGACGCCTCCTCGAACACCAGGCTGACTCCAGCACCGTCCGCGAGACACGAGCACTCCCACTGCAGCCTGTTGTTGTCCTTCCGCAGGTCGTGGAGCTCGCGCACCAGCTTCTTGAGAACCTTCCGCTCCCGTCTTGCGCGTTCAGGGCTGCCCACCTCGGAGTCCAGGAAGGCGTCCAGGGCGCTTGGAGAAGGGAGGGGCGAGTAAGGAGGTCGATCCACGGACTCGCCGTCCTCCGTCCGCCCGGGAAATTCTGGGTGAAGAATTGAAAGACGGTCAGAAAAGCAAAAATCCACGGAACAGAAGAGCAATGCCGGAAACTTACCGCGCGAGCCTGGCTTGTCACAACCCGCATTTTTCTCACTATTTATTAAATCAGAGTAAGAGAAAATCTACGCGCTGTGATGCCACGTCGAGCAGGGGATAACTGCCGACGTTCAGGCGACACTCCAAATCCTTTCAAATCATGACTTATTTGATTATAAAAACTTGATTTATTTATTGGCCGTATCCCTCGGCTCAGTGGACCAAAGAGTCCACGGTTTCAAAACTGATTTTTTATACGTAGCGGAAAATACTTCATTTATGTCAACATCCTAAATGAGCGCATAAGTGATCCCGAAGGACCCTTACGCTGAACCAAAACTCTAGTTTTAATTTATACATATATAGGAAAATCATTTGTTATACGTAATTAAGAAAGTACGTTGAAGTGAGTTCTTTTTAGAAATCATGCTGATCATATGCTTATACATAATATAGTTTTACTTTTAGCTTTTAAAGTAACTAGCAACCTAGCATAAAACTTCCCAGAGCAAATAGACTATCTCCCAGAAAGGGTAGCAGTAAGAAGAAAAGCATATCTAGTACAAAAAGGTAAAACTACCAGGGGCGCCAACAGCTGACACGAACCCACTGGCAAGTATGTATGTCTGTAGAAAAACAGTAAAACTACCTCACAATGACTCAAGAGAGTCTCAACAGTCAACAGAAGGACCTCCAACAGCACCACAGCAACAGCCACCTACTGGCTACCGCCCAGAACCTGAGGCGTTCAGAAGAAAATAGAACACCTCAGAGCAAGGAATGCAAGTGCTAAAAAGGAAAGTAAGGTAAAAGCAGGTAAAGTAAGGTAAAGAGAGTACAAACAAGAGTAAAAACAACAATGCCCAAGGAAGGGCGAAAAGCAAACCTGCACCAAGTGCGGGTAAACAGCAACTACTCTGCCTAAAAACCTGCAGAGTCAACATGGCCATGATGCCAAAAAAAATGCTGCAACACCTACGGAAGAAACGCCTAACATCCTAAATTGTGAGAGGCGGCAGTAGCAAAAACAAGAAACTTGGAATCAGGTTGAAAGCGTTCCAAATCGCCCAACCACTAATTCCGAGTCAACAAATTGCTCAAGGGTTGACACGTGAAGGCACAAAAGACCCATCACTCACTTGCCCAGAAACTACTCGGGTCAAGGTAAAGAGTGTGGTCAAGGCTACATCACGCCACACAACCCCTAAAAGAGCCATCCACCACCACTACTGACCACAACCCACGATTCGGCCTTCGAAAGGTAACAGCCGACAAGGGACTCTCGATACACGAGCAAAACACTCGGGGAGAAATCAACGCTAAGGGATTAGTCGTTGCGATTACGCAACGCCGCTGCGAGTGAGTACACTCACTCGATTCTAAGCCTAGCGTACGAGCACCGACATCGGGTCGCACGATTACTAGACGCACGACCATAGGCCGTGCGTGCACAATCACACCTAAACGCCTCAAATAGGCAAAATAAAATCCCAAAACTCCTAAACCTAACCTAGGCCTAAACATAAACCCAACTCCACGCTAACCCATATCTACGCGAAACACCTACCGCGACGCCGTCCTAAAACGGGAAGCTACTAGCGGGAGGGTAGAAATCCTAATTTCTAACGCGGGTACCAAGGGGATAAGGGTTAGGGTTCCGATTCATCAACAAATCTAACATGCGATATATGAAATTAACAAGGAATTGAGAGACAAAAGTAGGCCAAATGGCGAAAAGGAGAGAAGCACTTGCCTCGCTAAATCACCAAAAATTTCGCCAGCACAACGGCGCTATGGCGGACGCCCAAAAATTCCGGAAAGCTCCCAACAACTCCAAATCCACCTAAGATTGCATTCTATCAACACAAGGAGCGAAAAAACCAAACCAAATCCATTCCAAATCACGAAAAAATCTAACGGTGAAACTCAAAATAAATTACCTCGGAGGGAAGATCGCGCCTAGGGGAACCGGATCCGGGCTCGGATCGGGAAGGGGAGGCCGGAGCTGCCGGCGGCGGGCGGCGGAAGGGCGGCTAGGGCTCGCCGTTTTCCTCTTCCGCTCGGGCTCGGGCTCGCACAGGAAACAACAAAAAAAGAAATAAAGGGGGGGGGGGGGGGGGGGGGGGGGTTGGTTCACGGAGAGAGGGGGGGGGGGGTTATAATAAAAACCTAACCTAAACTAACCTAATATATTTAACTAATACTTAATACTAATAAATAATATACATTAAACCTAACACTAATACTAATAATTAACCCCTAATAACATACAACCCAAATAACTATTAATACACATAATATATACACCCTCGCACGCATGCACACGCACGCGTACGTACATAAATATAAAACCTAGCACGCAAGGCACGCACGAAATCGTACCCCTCCGCGCGCACATACTAACACGAACGCCGACACGCACACGCAAACACACAACCCCGCGCGCACGCACACGCGCGCGCGCACACGCGCGCACGAGCACGTACAAAATACCGGCACGCATAAATCGCGCGAAAAAACACATGCGTAAAAATAGATACGTCATCATAAAAATGACGACTCGCTAACTAACGTCCGCCAAAAATGACGCGAAACTTACGCGACGTCCTCGGAATTCGACCAAAAACGCACCGTAGCTAAATACCCGGGCTACGAGAACAACGGCGAAGTCAAAAACGACTTCCGACGAACAAAACTCGAGCTAACCTCGCCCGAAGCCAAACACGAGAATTCCCTGAAAGGCTCAACCGGGTCTCCAAAACAGACACCGGCTAGCTGGGGAAACCCGCAAACAGGCTAAACCTCTAAGAACACCTAACGAGGTACTCTAACAACGGCTCGAGACGGAAAACGTCAACGTAACGCCGAAAAAGGATTTAAAATAAATCATCGAAAATTCGGGGGCGTTACAGTCACTCCCCCTAACAAAAAGTTTCGACCCGAAACTTTGCGAAAACTACTCCTACAACAGAAGGAAAGAAACCAACTACTAGAGAGGAAACGTACCCGAAAACTCAGGGGAACAAATGAGGGTGAGCCTCCCTCATAGCCGACTCTAGCTCCCAAGTCGCGCTCTCCAAATCCTGATTCTTCCAAAGAACCTTCACCATAGGAATAGACTTCGTCCGCAACACTCGAGCTTGAGCTTCCAAAATGCGGACCGGCACCTCGACATACGAGAGATTTGGCTCCAACTGGGGCACAGCGTCCAAGACTTGCCCACTGCTCCGCACGCACTTCCGCAACTGGCTCACATGAAAGACATTATGAACCCCCGGGAAGCTAGCTGGCAGATCCAGCCTATAAGCAGCCACACCAATACGCTCCAAAATCCTGAACGGGCCCACAAATCTCGGATCCAACTTCCGATTCTTGCCAAACCTCTTCACTCCTACCATCGGAGACACCTTCAAGAAGACCAAATCATCCACTGAAAACTCCAAATCGGACCTACGCCGATTGGCGTTCTTCTCATACCTCTCCTGAGCAACTCGAAGCTTCTCCCGAATAAGTTTCACGGAAACCTCCATCTCTTCGAGTGCATCAGGACCCAAAACAGGCCTCTCACCGGCCTCGGCCCAAAACAAAGGGGTTCTGCAGCGCCTCCCATACAACGCCTCGAAGGGAGCCATCTGTAGACTCTCTTGGTAGCTGTTGTTGTAGGCAAATTCCATGAGCCGTAAACGCTCATCCCAAGCACCTCCATGATCGAGAATATAGCACCGGATCATATCCTCCACAATCTGATTCACACGCTCGGTCTGCCCGTTGGTCTGCGGATGGTAAGCTGTGGAATACCTCAAATCAGTGCCCAAACCCTCCTGCAAACTCCTCCAGAAACGCGATGTGAACCGAGAGTCTCGATCTGAAACGATGCTAACTGGAACGCCGTGCAATCTGACGACCTCATCCAAGTACAACTCAGCAATCTTCTTCATCGAGTAATCGATCTTATAAGGTACGAAGTGCGCACACTTCGTCAATCGGTCCACGATCACCCAAACAGAATCAAACCCTCTCGGAGATCTCGGTAAGCCTGTAATGAAATCCATCGAGATGCTTTCCCACTTCCAAGTCGGGATCTCCAAAGGTGCCAACTTGCCACCAGGCCTCCCATGGTCGGCCTTCACCCGCCTGCAAGTGTAACACTCCGAGACAAAACGAGCTATATCACCCTTCATCCCATACCACCAGGCGATCTGCTTCAGATCATGGTACATCTTCGTAGATCCCGGGTGGTAGGAAACACTGGATCCGTGAGCCTCTTTGCAAACCAATAACTCTGATGTCTCCAACTGCGGGGATGCAAAACCTGCCGCGGTACTTCAAAGTACCCGCCTCGTCGATGGAGAAATCTGGCAACTCTCCCCTCTCAGCTCTGAGGTACAAGTGCAACAAATCCGGATCCTCTTTCTGATGCAATCTGGTGAGAGAAATCCATGACGGCTCTGCCACTACCAAACTGCTCTGCAACTCACAGCGTCCTGCGGTGATATCCATCAATAGAAACTCCTCCACTAAACGATCCGCGGTGAGATTGAAGACTTTCCCCGTCTTCCGGCTCAAGGCGTCGGCCACCACATTGGCCTTGCCCGGATGGTACTGAATCTCAACATCATAATCAGCAACATACTCAAGCCACCGCCGCTGGCGCAAATTCAGCTCCTTCTGTGTGAACACGTACTTCAGGCTCTTATGATCGGTAAAGATCCTGCACTGGGCCCCATAAAGTAAGTGTCTCCACAGCTTCAAGGCAAAAATCACCGCTGCGAACTCGAGGTCGTGCGTAGGATAGTTCCGCTCATGAATCTTCAACTGACGAGACCCATAAGCGATCACCTTCCCTTCCTGCATCAACACGCCACCGAGTCCAACGTGCGAGGCATCCACATAAACGTCATAGTCCTGTCCCTCCGCCGGTAAGGTCAACACAGGGGCAGAACATAACCTGCTCTTTAGCTCCAGAAAGGCCTCCTCGCACTTATCACTCCAAACGAACGCCGCATGCTTCTGCGTCAGCTTTGTCAAGGGCGCTGCCAAGGTAGAAAAGCCCTCGACGAATCTTCTATAATAGCCGGCCAACCCCAAGAAGCTCCTGATCTCCTTGGGTGTGCTCGGCCTACTCCAATCCATCACTGCTGAGATCTTCTCCGGGTCCACTGAAATACCATCTTTGTTCACCACATGACCCAGGAAGGAAACCTGAGGCAACCAGAACTCGCATTTGCTCAGCTTGGCATACAACTGATGATCCCTCAAGGCGGATAACACCAACCGCAAATGCTGATCATGCTCCGCCGCATTTCCGAGAATAAATCAGAACGTCGTCAATGAACACGACGACAAACTTGTCCAGAAAGTCCTTGAACACCCGGTTCATCATGTCCATAAATGCTGAAGGCGCATTGGTCAGCCCAAAAGACATGACCAGGAACTCGAAATGACCATGCCTCGATCGGAAAGCCGTCCGTGGAACATCCGACTCTCGGATCCTAAGCTGATGGTAACCAGAACGGAGGTCTATCTTCGAAAATACTGAACTGCCACGCAACTGATCAAATAAATCGTCGATTCTGGGCAGTGGATACCTGTTCTTGATGGTGACTTTGTTCAACTCTCTATAGTCGATACAAAGGCGCATCGAACCATCCTTCTTCTTCACGAAGAGAACCGGAGCACCCCAGGGCGACGAGCTTTGCCTTATGAAGCCCTTCTCCAATAACTCATCAAGCTGAGTACGAAGCTCCTCCAGCTCTCGCGGGGCCATCCGATACGGCGCCTTGGCAATCGGACGCGTACCAGGCTCCAAATCAATCACGAACTCCACATCCCTGTCTGGAGGAAGACCGGGAAGATCGCTAGGAAACACGTCAGGAAACTCTCGCGCAACCGGAATCTCATCCAAAAGCGGCACACTGCTAACAGTCCCCAACACTGAGACTAGACAAGCAAAACAACCAGCAGGAAAAACCCTCTGAGCACATACCGCAGAAATCGCCGGAGAGTCCCGACGCGAATCACCGAAAACACTCCCGGGCTGACCGCTGTCCTTTCTGAAATCCAAGCGCTTTCCCCTGCACTGAATCACTGCATCATATCGGGACAACCAGTCCATACCCAGGATGACATCGAAATCCTCTAAGTCCAACACCTTCAGATCAGCCTTGGCCAGATAATCCCCCAACAAAATAGGGCAGTCCAGAATGCCCTGATCTGATATCACGGATTCACCCGAGGGGAACTTGACGCTAAAGGCACCACCAACACGATCAACAACCCACTGGCACCGCTCGACAAAGGCCCTAGCCACAAAAGGAGTGGGTAGCACCTGAGTCAAATAGAACGCGGGCCCAGCGGTTCCTTACCTTAAATTTCCCTATACACAAACAAAACCATAAACGCACAAGCAATAAACAAAACAATAGCAACACTAAAACTGCTACAAAAGAGAAAGTCAAGCGAGGGGGGGTTTACCTGAAATGACCTGCGTCGAAGTCTCAGCCTCCGCTGAAGATACCACATTCAGCTTCCCTTTACCCTTGTCCACCGGCTGAGGCGGAGGTAAAGCCTGGAGCGGAACGGCATGTAGAGCGGACTGAACCTGAGGGCACCTCGACTTAATATGGCCCTTCTGGCCACACTGGTAGCAAACACGATCCTTGGACCAGCACTGAGCAGCATCGTGACCGGGTCGCTTGCAGACAGGACAAGGAACATCCCTCCTAGGAGCACCCTGGATAGCATGCACATGCTCCTTCTTCTGGACCCTTGCCCTCTTGAAGCACCTCTCAGCTGGGTGGCCCGGATGGCCACAGAAACTGCACACTACCTTGCTCTTCTTCTCAGAAACAGCACCAAGAACCTGGGGACCCTTTTCCTCAACTGACCTCCTCTTCTCGTTCTCGCCTGCTGTCCACGCTGCTTCGCGTTCTCGATAGCCTCTACCTTCAAAGCGGCCTCAACTGCTCCCGCATAAGTAACTGCGCCATGAGCAACCGCAAGCTGCTGGACATCGCTCCTGAGGCCACCAAGAAACCGCTTCACTCTGTCCTCCTCGTAGCTCACCAAACTCGGAGCAAATCGACTGAGTTTGCTAAACTCAATCTCGTAATCGCTGACGGATAGCTGCCTCTGCTTCAAATGAATAAAGTCATTCATCAGCCTGTCTCGCTCTACTGACGGTAGAAAACTTCCTCATCAGGATCTCTTTGAAGGATGCCCAAGTACATCCTCCCACCATGCCTTCCTTCTCTCGCAACCACCAGCTCTTCGCTAGCCCCTTCAGCTGATAGGCGGCTAACATCACCTTCTGGTCTTCAGTCACCCCAGAGTAATGAAACATCTCCTCCATGGTGATCATCCAGTCGTCCAATACCATGAAATCCGCCTTCCCATCGTACGTGGGAGGGCTCAGCCTCTGGAACTGGGAGATGAAAGCCATCCCGGGGGGCACCACCACTGGAGGCACGAGAGGAGCAGGAGGGGCAGGAGGGGCTAGAACAGCTGTACCCACGGCGGGGTCCTGAACTCCCGGAGTCTGACCCGCCGCTCCGGATAAAAAGGACTGCATCTGGGCCTGCAACTCCACCACCTGCCTTGATAAGGCCTCGTTACTCTGCCTCAGGCTTTCCACCAACGCATCACTTTGAGCACCGGAGGACTCACCCTCAGACTGGGGAGTCGACCTCGTCACTCTACGCTTCGGCGGCATACTATAAGGAAAATTAAAACATAACAAACGATTAGAACTTAGCTAAACTCCTAGGATTAGACAAAAGGTACAGACAATACATACATAAATATGATCTTCTACTGCTATATTTGCTCTGAGATTTTATTTTATTTAATACAAAAGGAATGATATGCTTAGCCTAAGATGGTTCACCACCATCACACTAACTCTTGTGCCTAGATCGGGAATGCATGAATTATATTATTTTGACTCAAAAATTATGTGTGTACACATGTCATCCTGCACGTCTTTAGCTTGGCGCGTTGTGCTTATGCAATGTTATGCTATGCATGATTATGCTATGCATTCTAAAAAGGCCCTAGTGCATGCCATGGCGGAGTACACATGAAAATGTTATGCATCCCATACTACATAACATTCTCATGCAACTAAAAAGAAACGTGCTAGTCGCAGTCCATGTGGTGAGGTTATGCATCCCATAATACATAACCCTCGCATGTTGCCCCTATGGTGGATCCATATACGAACACATATTATGTATCCCATAGTACATAATATGCCCCGTATACTTCATGTTATGCTTATGCGTGTAGTGCAGTGTTCGTGCTTCAGCCAAAACGTGCCGATGACATGTCGGTGTGTGTATGATATGACTCTAAACATCTAACACAAACAAAGGAAGGTTGCCCGACCAATTGTCAAGCAACCTCCCTCTGATACCAACTGTCACAACCCGCATTTTTCTCACTATTTATTAAATCAGAGTAAGAGAAAATCTACGCGCTGTGATGCCACGTCGAGCAGGGGATAACTGCCGACGTTCAGGCGACACTCCAAATCCTTTCAAATCATGACTTATTTGATTATAAAAACTTGATTTATTATTGGGCCGTATCCCTCGGCTCAGTGGACCAAAGAGTCCACGGTTTCAAAACTGATTTTTTATACGTAGCGGAAAATACTTCATTTATGACCACATCCTAAATGAGCGCATAAGTGATCCCGAAGGACCCTTACGCTGAACCAAAACTTCTAGTTTTAATTTATACATATATAGGAAAATCATTTGTTATACGTAATTAAGAAAGTACGTTGAAGTGAGTTCTTTTTAGAAATCATGCTGATCATATGCTTATACATAATATAGTTTTACTTTTAGCTTTTAAAGTAACTAGCAACCTAGCATAAAACTTCCCAGAGCAAATAGACTATCTCCCAGAAAGGGTAGCAGTAAGAAGAAAAGCATATCTAGTACAAAAGGTAAAACTACCAGGGGCGCCAACAGCTGACACGAACCCACTGGCAAGTATGTATGTCTGTAGAAAGTGCAGTAAAACTACCTCACAATGACTCAAGAGAGTCTCAACAGTCAACAGAAGGACCTCCAACAGCACCACAGCAACAGCCACCTACTGGCTACTGCCCAGAACCTGAGGCGTTCAGAAGAAAATAGAACACCTCAGAGCAAGGAATGCAAGTGCTAAAAAGGAAAGTAAGGTAAAAGCAGGTAAAGTAAGGTAAAGAGAGTACAAAGTAGAGTAAAAACAACAATGCCCAAGGAAGGGCGAAAAGCAAACCTGCACCAAGTGCGGGTAAACAGCAACTACTCTGCCTAAAAACCTGCAGAGTCAACATGGCCATGATGCCAAAAAAATGCTGCAACACCTACGGAAGAAACGCCTAACATCCTAAATTGTGAGAGGCGGCAGTAGCAAAAACAAGAAACTTGGCATCAGGTTGAAAGCGTTCCAAATCGCCCAACCACTAATTCCGAGTCAACAAATTGCTCAAGGGTTGACACGTGAAGGCACAAAAGACCCATCACTCACTTGCCCAGAAACTACTCGGGTCAAGGTAAAGAGTGTGGTCAAGGCTACATCACGCCACACAACCCCTAAAAGAGCCATCCACCACCACTACTGACCACAACCCACGATTCGGCCTTCGAAAGGTAACAGCCGACAAGGGACTCTCGATACACGAGCAAAACACTCGGGGAGAAATCAACGCTAAGGGATTAGTCGTTGCGATTACGCAACGCCGCTGCGAGTGAGTACACTCACTCGATTCTAAGCCTAGCGTACGAGCACCGACATCGGGTCGCACGATTACTAGACGCACGACCATAGGCCGTGTGTGCACAATCACACCTAAACGCCTCAAAATAAGGCAAATAAAATCCTAAAACTCCTAAACATAAACATAGACCTAAACATAAACTCAACTCCACGCTAACCCACACCTACGCTAAACACCTACCGCGACGCCGTCCTAAAACGGAATCTACTAGCGGGAGGGTAAAAGCCTAATTTCTAACGCGGGTACAAGGGGATAAGGGTTAGGGTTCGATTCATCAACAAATCTAACATGCGATATACGAAATTTAACAAGGAATTGAGAGACAAAAGTAGGCCAAATGGCGAAAAGGAGAGAAGCACTTGCCTCGCTAAATCACCAAAAATTTCGCCAGCACAACGGCGCTATGGCGGACGCCCAAAAACTCCGGAAAGCTCCCAACAACTCCAAATCCACCTAAGATTGCATTCTATCAACACAAGGAGCGAAAACAAACCACATCCAATCCAAATCACGAAAAAATCTACGGTGAAACTCAAAATAAATTACCTCGGGAGGGAGATCGCGCCGAGGGGAGTCCGGATCCGGCCTCGGATCGGGAAGGGGAGGCCGGAGCTGCCGGCGGCGGGCGGCGGAACGGCCGGCTAGGGCTCGCCGTTCTCCTCTTCCGCTCGGGCTCGGGCTCGCACAGGAAACAACAAAAAAAAGAAATAAAAGGGGGGGGGGGGGCGGCTGTTGGTTCACGGGAGAGAGGGGGGGGGGTTATAATAAAACCTAACCTAAACTAATCCTAATATATTTAACTAATACTTAATACTAATAAAATAATATACATTAAACCTAACAGCTAATACTAATAATTAACCCCTAATAACATACAACCCAAATAACTATTAATACACATAATAGTATACACCCTCGCACGCATGCACACGCACGCGTACGTACATAAATATAAAACCTAGCACGCAAGGGCACGCACGAAATCGTACCCCTCCGCGCGCACATACTAACACGAACGCGACACGCACACGCAAACATACTCAACCCCGCGTGCACGCACACGCGCGCGCGCACACGCGCGCACGAGCACGTACAAAATACCGGCACGCATAAATCGCGCGATAAACTACACATGCGTAATTAAATAGATACGTCATCATAAAAATGACGACTCGCTAACTAGCGTCCGCCAAAAATGACGCGAAACTTAACGTCCTCGGAATTCGACCAAAAACGCACCGTAGCTAAATACCCGGGCTACAAGGACAACGGCGAAGTCAAAAAACGACTTCCGACGAACAAAACTCGAGCTAACCTCGCCCGAAGCCAAACACGAGAATTCCCTGAACGGCTCAACCGGGTCTCCAAAACAGACACCGGCTAGCTGGGGAAACCCGCAAACAGGCTAAACCTCTAAGAACACCTAACGAGGTACTCTAACAACGGCTCGAGACGGAAAACGTCAACGTAACGCCGAAAAAAGGATTTAAAATAAATCGTCGAAAATTCAGGGGGCGTTACATGGCTCCTCCGGGTGGGCACGAGGAGAGAAGTGGCGCAGGTCCTTGCCACGCCCCAGCAGTTTCTTGAGGAGCGAGTTGGTAGCCGAGAACGGGGATAATCCCGGCGCCCCTCCCCACGACCAGGGATCCAGGGGAGGGTTGCCGGGAAGGGAGGCGACTCGGCGACGCCGGTTCTCGCGAGCCCGGCTCCTTAACCTCGGGATCCTGCCGTGGCGAGTGGACAGGAGCACTTTTGGTCCGAGGGGTGGACGCTTCGCCGCTGTTCTCCCGGTCAGAAGACAATTCCACGAGATTTTTAGTGGAGGAGCCAAGAACTGGCTGGTTGGAGGAACCGGCCCCGTTCCCCAAGGCGGCAGTAAAGTCGGCCAGGATGGGTTCGGCCCCCGGGGGAAGGGGCTTCGCCCGCTTGGCCGAGCTGAAATCGGCAAAACGGCGAGCAGGGGCTTCAAGGTTGGTTAGCCCCGCGGCCTGGGCAGCGATCTCCCCGCGGGAGCGTGCGAGTCGCTCTAAGACTTCCTTGGGGAGCGGCATCTTGTCAGAATTTGGGGAAGGGCAAAGGTCAGCCAGATGCGCAGGGGTACATATATATAGCTATCTGTGGGGCCTACCAGAAGATTCCTTTTTGCCCCTGTCGCACTCGCCGGATCTCATGGGGTTGGATGTTTCTTTCCGAGCTTGTCCCAACCTCGCAAAGAGCGGGGATTATGTACAACCCCGTATCCCGCGAGTGGTCGACAGGGATTGAACCGGCCGGCTCAGATCAACTTGGACCCAGCTTGCCGAGCCCGAGCTCGGCAATAGTCGAGCTAAGCTCGGCGATGGCCGAACGAAGTCCGGCATGCCGAGACCGAGCTCGGGTGCGGAAACAGGGCTCGACGATAGTCGAGCCAAGCTCGACGATCTCCGTGCCGCGTCCAAGCTCGACGATCTCCGTGCCGAGTCCGAGCTCGGCGATCGTCGTGCCGAGCTCGAGCTCGGTAATAGTCTAGCCGAGCCCAGCGCTAGCCGAGCACAGTCCGCCGAGTCCGTGCCCGCCTAGGCCCAGGGCGAGGCGAGTTGGACCCCTTGCCGAGCGAGTGCCCCCCTCAGGTCCAGCTCGCATCTTGGCCATGGCACACTTTTACTGTGTGGCCCCTTTTGGTCTGCCTGCAGTCCTCGAAAACAGTGAAGGTTGTATATTGGCAGGCCATCTTTTCCTATAAATAGGACCCAAGGGGTACCTCAGAAGGCAGGTTTTTACTGATTTCCCGGCCTACTAGCGCTTTCTGAGGTACCTTAGCCCGGCATTTGGCTAAGGAGGGGAAGCGCTCTGAGATCTTCCGGGTGTGTGGTGGGACCTCCACGCCGGGCCCTTGGTCTAGTCCTTGTCTCTTCTTTTCTTTGTCGTTTTCTTACAGGAGTGAAGTAGGTGCGCGGCCACCCCTTCCCCAAGGGTCGAACTCCACAGAGACCGATTTTTCGGTTTCAACATTTTTCGGTTTCAACAAAATCTATATCTATAATCTTTTCATTCCGCACGTCACTTCAAGGGAGTTGGGTAGACTATTAAGTTTTGTCTGTGCAAAATTTGATAACTCTATTCACCCCCCCTCTAGAGTAGTATCTATCCCTTCACTTTCAATTGGTATCAGAGGGAGGTTGACTGACTGTATAGGCTAACACCTAAGTCACAAGATCCTGATAGATACCAAGAGCTTATAGATATTCACTATCATGGCCCAGTCCAAGGATTATTCTAGCACCAGACCTCCAGCATGCAACTTAGCAAAGTTTGGCATCTGGAAGGCAAGGATTAAATTATATATGAACTCTATTGATGAAAGCATCTTTGCTTCCATTTTGTCAGGTCCCCCAAGAGCACCTGCTGCTGCCACTGCCTCATCATCTGATATGAGTGCAGTGCCTCCTCCAGATTACAATGATGAATACAAGAAGGCCAAAATTGCAGATGCCAAGACAATGAACATACTGGCTCAGACAATGTCTGATGAGGTGTTCCAGAAGGTGGCTGACTGCTCCTCAGCTAAGGCCATGTGGGACACACTGAACCAGATTGTAGCTGGTTCAGCTGATGAAAGGAAGGACAGAAGGTCCAACCTTATCTCACAGTATGAGAACTTCAAGAAAACTGATGCTGAATCAGTTGAAGCTATGTACACCAGGCTCAGCTCAATCATCAATGAGCTGAGGACCCTGGACAAGGACATATCATTGACAGAGGTCAATGATAAGATTCTTACGTGCTTCCCTAGCACATGGGATCTAAGAATCTGGCCCATCAAGGAAGCCAGAAGTACCAATGAGATCTCAACTGAAGCTCTCCTCGGCAAGCTCAAGTCTTTTGAGCAAGTGCTGAAGACCAGAGAAGCAGAAGCTGAAGCCAAGACCCCCACTCCAACAAGAAAAGAGCAATCTCTAGCTCTTAAGGCTGCAGATGTTTCTGAAGGCAGCCAATCTAATGAGGAACTAATGGCATTGTTTGCCAAGAGGTTTCTCAAGATGGGGAGAAAGGAGTTCAGAAAGAAGTCTTCACGCTATGAAGACAAACCAAGGTATGATCGCTCTCCTGATAAAGAAATTATTTGTTATGCTTGCAGGAAGCCTGGACACATCTTGCCAGAGTGTCCAGAGGAGAAGAACAAGGAAAAGAGAAAAGAAAAAGAACAACACAGGAAGCACTCCAAGCCATCCTCCTACAAAAACAAGAAGAAGGAGAGAGGTTTCATTGCTGAAACCTGGAGTGATTCTGATGAAGAATCCTCCTCATCAAGCTCCAGTGAAGATGAGGAAGAGAAGAAGGCAAAAGAAGTTTGCCTAATGGCAATAGATGCCTGCAGCAACCACTCTGCTGCAGAGAGTTCTGATTCTGATGAAGAGATGCCTACAGAAGATGAGGTACTTTCTTCTTATGATTTTACTTCAGAAGAATTTAAGTTAGAATTTAAATCTTTATGTTTAGATTTAATTAGCTCAGAAAAGGAAATAAAAGAACTTAGAAATAGGTTAGCTGACTCAGAATCAATAGCCTCTGAAAACATTAGGTTAAAGGAAGATCTCACTACTTGTAGTGAAGAAATTAAATTTCTTAAAATAGAATTAGCTAAGTCTAAGAGATTAGAAGAATCCCTTAATGGTAGAAGCCTTAAGTTATTAGAAATTACCAGCATGACTAACACTAGGTCAGGTAATGATAAACTAGGCTTAGGAGCTTCTCCCAGTGAACCCCCAGTCCTTCTTAAAAATAATCTTTCAACTCCAGTGAACTTCATTTCAGCTAGTGGAAAGAAGAACACTGAGCAAGTAAACCTTGTTAATAAAACCCTAAATAAAGCTAAGAGAGAAAAGAGAAAGAAGTTCTTTAAAGAAATGCAAAGAGCGTCGAACGCCGCTCGACGATCGGAAGCTCCATGGTCGAACGAAGCTCGACGATCTGAGCGCCCATCGTCGAACGTCGATCGACGATTTCAATATGATTTTCAAAATCACAATCAATTCCATAGAAACCTAAATGAGAATAGAAACCCTAGGTTTGTTGACCCATCATCAGCATGGAGAATCCCACCTAGGAGATCTCACCCACTAGGTTATCACTCTCAGCCTGCATTCTCATATATTTCCAGTTTTTCTTATGTGAAAAACAAGGGACCCAAGGTTACCTGGGTCCACTCTGTCTAAATAATTGTCTTGCAGGTGAAGGCCTATCCAATCACTCAAAATAAGTGGTATTTGGATAGTGGATGCTCTAAGCATATGACAGGAAATAAAGATCTACTGTCAAAGTTCAAAGCTAAGCTCGGCCCAAAGGTTATCTTTGGAGACTCCAGCTGTGGTCAGACAGAAGGCTATGGCAAGATCACAATTGGAGCAGTTACTTTCAAGAGAGTTGCTTATGTCAATGGACTGAAGCACAATCTGATTTCAGTCAGCCAGCTATGTGATGCTGGCTACCAGGTTTCATTTTCAAATTTCTCTTGCAATATTACTTTAAGTAATAATGTTGTTTTAGTAGGTATTAGAATATGTAATATCTATTTAGTAGATTTCAATTCATCTCATTCTGAAATCTGCCTGTTTAATGAAGTAACCCTTAATAATAATTCCCTATGGCATAAAAGGCTTAGTCATGTAAACCTTAAAAATATATCTAGGTTATCTAAGCACAACCTTGTTAGAGGTTTACCTTCTTGCCTCTACAAGAAGGAGAACCTATGCAAGGCTTGTCAGCTAGGCAAGCAAACCAAGAATTCATTTAAATCTGTAAATAAAAGTGATTCTCCTAGAATCCTGTATTTATTACATTTGGACCTTTTTGGCCCAATAAATGTACAGAGTTTAGGAGGGAAGTATTACACATTAGTAATTGTAGATGACTTCTCCAGGTTCAGTTGGGTTTTCTTTTTGAGAACTAAGTCTGATAACTTCAAAGCCCTTACAGACTTTTTATTATGTGTGCAGACTGAGTACTCTACTCATGTGGCCTTGATCAGAAGTGATCATGGTACTGAGTTTGACTCTCTTCTCATGCAAGAATTCTGTGAGAGAGAAGGTATCAAACATAGCTTCTCAGCTCCTAGAACTCCTCAACAAAATGGGGTAGTTGAAAGGAAGAATAGAACACTCATTGAAGCTGCTAGTACATTGTTGGCAGATGCTAACATGCCTCTATCCTATTGGGCAGAAGCTGTTAGTACAGCCAACTATGTCTTGAATAGGAGTTTGATACACAAACTTAAGTGTAAAACTCCTTATGAGTTGCTTAAAGGAAAGAAACCAAAAATTAATTACTTTAGAGTTTTTGGCTGTATTGTTTATATTCATAATAATAATAAAGAATATATTAGAAAATTTGAAGCAAAAGCTTCAATGGGAATCATGCTTGGATATTCCCAAGTAAGCAAAGCTTATAGGGTTTATAACAAGTCTATCTGTAAGATAGAAGAATCTGTGCATGTGACTTTTGATGAGTCTCAGATGTTTTACAAGGAGAAAGAAAATTCTCCTTCCTCCAGTTCTTTGCAGGTACCTGATGCCCCTCAAGAAATTCTCCAACTATCAACTCTTCAGATCACTGAATCAGACAGTGATGAAGACATTGCTGAAGCTGTTGTTGTACCACCAACAGTAGATCAAATTCCTCCTGAGGAATTAATCCCAACTGTTGCTGAAGATCACATCCCACCTGCTGATATTGTCACACTTAGAGATCACCCCACATCTCAAGTGATTGGAGACATATCAGCTGGTGTACAAACAAGACATCAATTAAGACAGGATGTGATGCATGCTTGTTTCCTCTCACAGGTTGAGCCCCTCACCTTTAAAGATGCAGAGCTAGATCCCCACTGGATTATTGCAATGCAAGAGGAGCTCAATCAATTTGAGAGATGTAAAGTTTGGACTTTGGTTCCAAGACCTAAAGGCCAACTGATCATAGGCACCAAGTGGGTGTATAGAAACAAGTTAGATGCAAATGGAATTATAGTAAGGAATAAAGCTAGGCTTGTAGCTCAGGGCTACAGACAGGAGGAAGGTATAGACTATGACCAAACCTTTGCTCCTGTTGCAAGGCTAGAAGCAATAAGGATCTTCTTGGCCTATGCAGCCTTCATGAAGTTTAAGGTGTTCCAAATGGATGTCAAAAGTGCATTCCTAAATGGTGAGCTTAAGGAAGAGGTGTTTGTTGAACAACCACCAGGGTTTGTTTCTTCAACTCAGCCTTCTCATGTTTTTAAGTTGCAGAAAGCTCTTTATGGACTAAAGCAAGCTCCTAGGGCCTGGTATGAGACCTTAGCTAGTTTCCTGTTAGAGCACAACTTTACTAGGGGAGTAGTTGATAGAACCCTTTTCGTCAAGCATCACAAGGACACAATCCTGTTAGTTCAGGTGTATGTAGATGATATTATTTTTGGCTCCACTGATCCCAAACTTTGCAAAAGGTTCTCTGACCTGATGCACTCTAAGTTTGAGATGAGTAGCATGGGTGTGCTGTCTTACTTTCTTGGTCTCCAAGTTAAGCAAGATGCTGATGGTATCTTCATCTCCCAATCCAAATATGCCAAGGAATTAGTAAAGAAATTTGGGATGGCTGATGCTTCAGCAATGCCTACACCCATGGCTACTAATGTAGTTATTGATTCTGATGATCACGGCAAGCCAGTTGATCAAAAGAATTATAGGGCCATTGTTGGTTCCCTATTATATCTAACTGCAAGTAGGCCAGATATAATGTTTGCTACATGCCTTTGTGCTAGATTTCAGGTCAACCCCAAGGAATCTCATATGATTCTTCTAAAGAGAATCCTGAGATACCTGAAGGGATGTCCAGATCTAGGACTTTGGTACCCAGCTGAGTCAGAGTTTGAATTAATTGGATATTCTGATTCTGATTATGCTGGTTGCAGAGTTGACAGGAAGAGCACCTCAGGAACTTGCCAGTTCCTGGGAGAGAGATTGGTCTCTTGGTTCTGTAAGAAGCAGACTTCTGTCTCAACTTCAACTGCAGAGGCTGAATATATAGCAGCTGCCAGTTGTTGTTCACAGATCCTGTGGATTCAAAACCAGCTTGTGGATTATGGTTACTCACACAAGAACACCAAGATCATGTGTGATAGTACCAGTGCTATCTCAATTGCACAAAATCCAGTGCACCACTCTAGAACGAAGCACATTGAGATTAGGCACCATTTCCTGAGAGATTGTGTGGAAAAGAACAAGATCTGTCTTGAGTTCATATCCACTGAGTTTCAGAGAGGTGATATATTCACCAAGCCTTTAGATGAACAGAAGCATCTGTTCTTTTTAGTTCAACTAGGCATGATTAATGGACGAGACTAAGTGTGACTATATCTGCCTATGTTGAAATCTGCTTGAAGATCGTCGAACGATGATCGAAGATCGTCGAACGGATTAAGCCTATCGTCGACCTCTGGTTAATGATGGCTTATCTGTTTGAAGATCGTCGATCGACGTTCGACCATCGTCGAACAGGTTGAGCTCATCGTCGATCTCTGAACGACGACAGCTTGTTGCTTGTGAAGCCTGAAATAGCCGAACGATGGTTCGACTACTCTGCTTCTGAGCCGATCGTCGAACGGCCGTTCGACTATCGGGTCAAGTATCTTTTTAATAGATCGACTATTCCCGGCCTAATATAAAGCCGATAGTCGACCTAGGTTAAAAGATCTTTTGCTTTATCGTTGACGGAGCGTGCCCTTTCGCATTCTGCTTTCCCGCTTGCGATTTCCGGGCGTTTCGTCTTCTTCGTTCTCTGCAGTTTTCTCGAGCTTTCTCCAGCGAATCCATGGCGGTTTCCCCAGCAGTTTTAGCCGTCGTGAAGTTTGATGCAGGATTTAGTGTGGATTTCGAAGCATTCAGTAGCTGCGATGCCGGAATCGTAGAAGTTCTCCAGTTATGCAGGGATCAAGGATTAGAGAAGTTAATGTCTGCAAGGATTAAGATCAACATCCCAGAAATCAAAGAATGGGCTTTCACGTCGTCTTCCACAGACGAATCGATGACTGGTACCATAGGCGGAGAAGAGGTTATCCTGACTCCAGCCGTCTTATCTGATGTTTTTGGATTAGTTAATGGTGACGAGGATTATGAGCAAGATGCTCAGGAATTCGGAAGAATGCTAATTGAGCTGGGACATGCTGAGGGCATTCCCACCAAGCTGCTCAAAGTGAATTTTCCTTTCAAAATCAAGTTTCTGGCTGAGGTAGTAGGAAAAGTGCTCCTGGATAAGCACTCTGCTCACGATAATATAACAAGGCAGCAATTCGCACTCATGTGTGCGATTGTTAATCGAAAAAGGATAGATTGAGCAGCAGTTGTGTTTGATTTAATCAGGAAAAAGACTGGTAAGAAGGAAGTCACCCTAGGAAGGGTCATTGGAATCTTCCTTAAAGAAAAATACCCCCAGCTGCTGAGTTCAACTGCAACAACAATCAACGCCAGCAAGAAGATGGATCCCCACTTGTTCTCTAAGTGGAAGAGAACGTTTGTGAAACCTGCTCCAGCAACATCTGAGGACACAAGGACTGTATCAGTCACTCCTCACCCTGTTGAAGCTAGCTCAGCTCTTCCCTCTTCTTCTGCTGTGTTGTCTGCCTCAGTTGAAGTTCCATCAACTTCAGCTGAAGTACGACCTTCTTCTTCTGCTGCTCCAGAAACAACTACGGTTGTTCCTCTTTCCCCTCCAGCCTCTCCTCTACCTACTCATCTGGCTAGGATATCTGCTCCTAGCTTTGATTTGTTAGGATCAGAGAGAATTCCTACTCCTCCTGTATCTCCCGTTCATTCCCCAATTCATTCCCCAATTAACTCTCCTGCTCGATCCCCTGTCCACACCATTTCTCATCCCAGCACCACTACCATATCTGCTGCAGCTCCATCCACTTCACATCCATCATCTCTTGAGATCTCTCCTGAGCTTATCTCCCGCATTGTGGAGCTGATTACCCCCTCAATCAAAACCATGATTGAAGAGGCAATCGCTCCCCTTGCAGCCTCCATTGATCTCTTATCTGCCTCCATCAAATCCCTTTCAAAATCTGCTGAGCCATCTTCCTCAAGGGGCCTGGTTTCAGTATCCACTGAAATCAGGCAGGGGGAGATGTTCCATGAAGATGCCTCAGATCATCCTGCCTCTCCTCCAGCTATAAAAGATACAGTCATGACTGCCCAGGAAGAATCTGCTCAAGCTGAGATAGAAATAGTTCCAGATGTTGTAATGACTGCCCAGGAAGAATCTGCCCCTGCTGAGAAAGAAATAGCTCCAGTTTTGTCTGATAAGGAAATAGCAGATGGAATCTTGTTATCTGAGATTGCAGTTAAAGTCTGCTTAGAAGATCTTACCTCTCCTGTGATTGTTAGATTCCTAGAAGGAATTATAACTTCATATCTGAATGAATCATGGGAGATGGTTAAGTATGAAGGTAACTCTTTCATTCGTTTTGTTGATGAGTCGATTAATTTGATAGTTTGTGAATACCTTGAAGGAATGATTATCGCTTATTTAGCAGATATGTATTCATAATTTTACAGATGTTATTAAAGAAGATTTAGCTGCTCAGATCATAGCAGTTGTTTCTGAGGCTGACCCAAGTATTCTTGCTACTCAAGTAGACCCTGAATTGGAATCTTTCTTAGATGATAGAGAGGATGAATCTGAAAATCAAGATGAAGTCAAAGTTGACTCTCCTGTTCTGAATTTGGAAGAAGTTCAAGCAAGAGCAGCCTGGGATTTAAGAGTTCAATCTTTAAAAGAGAAAGAGAAAGATTTGCAAATTGAAAAGTCAACCATCTGGGATGATTCTCCAGGATTGGACTTAGACTCCCTTCTGGCTCTGGATGCCATGGAAGAGGAAAAAGAAAAATCTGCTCTTAAGCTTAAAGAAAAGGCTGTTTCAGAAGCCTATAATCCTTATGAAAATTCTCCCTCATCTCATTCTGATGATGATGATTCTGATGTTTCTGAGAAGTCAAAGAGAAAGAAATCTGCTTCAAAGAAAAGAAAAGCTGCTCCTCCTCCTCCTCCCAGTAAGGATAATGATATTCCCTTTTACATTTTGAAGGGCATTGACCCTAAATCCAAGGAATTTCAGCATTGGATGTGGTTTTCAAAGAATCAGCAAAAAGAAAGAAAAAGAACCAAGAGGTATGATAGTCTTATCTCAAGATGGACTCCCAGAGGTCCTCCTCCTCCTCCTAGTGCAGGAGCCTCTGGGAACCTATCAGCTAATCCTGCTGCCTCCTCTGGAAGATCTGCGTCTTTTCAGCCCCAGCCAAGACAAGGTTATCAAAGCTCTCAAGGCAAATCATTTTATGGTTCTCAAAGACAAATGAAGGAGACTGTGGTTCAAAGACCAACTTTTTCCCCACCTCCTTCTCCAAAGAAGAGAATTCCATCTCCAACACCAGTACAATCTGAGAAAATTGTTTCAAAAGGTAAATAGTTTACTTTGTTTTAAAATTTCTAGCAAGAACCCTTTTGCTAAGTTTACTCTAATGTCTTATCTAGTTATTCAAGATAAAATAGCTGATGCTGCTTCTCCTGAGCCTGTGTATGAAAATCCTGAGCTCGATCCTAACTTTAGGATGGCTCGCTTTCAAGAACTAGTTGGAGCAGCTCAGATAAGAAAAGCTAGAGCAGAAGGAAAAGATACAACTGGTTTTACTACCATGTCAGCTTACAGAAAGAAAGAATTTGAAAAGTTCCAGGTTAATCCTGAGATTTTTGATCCATCAAAATACATGGAAAAGCACCCTGAAGCTGTTGTCCCTAGGGCTACAGAACTGAAGATCATTGGTGCGCAGGACCTGAAAATGTCAAAGAAAGAATCAGATGACCCTCTAAGAAAAATTTCCTTTGTTTCTAGTTCTTCTGATCCTTTACCAGACTCTAAAGATTCTTAATAGTTTGATTAACTGCTGTGCTATATTTATTTATCTGATTGATAATCTGCCAGTTTATTGTTAACTATTTCCTGTATTATTTTAGTGTTCTATAGCTAGCTGTATGTTTTAGATTTTGAGAGACTTAACTCAAATAGGAGGAGATTGTTGGTACCCTAGTTTGATTTGAGTTTAGTCTTGCCTTTGTTAGTCCCTTAACCCAAGAAATACTTATGGTCAATGGTTAGAAGTCTAGCTGTAGAGTCCTCACTTTTCCAGATTGAGAATTTGGTTAAGTAAGTTTTTCGTTCGACGATAGTCGAACGCCGCTCGACTATCGTCTATCGGCTGATCGACGATCGTCTATCAGTTGGTCGACGCTTTGTCTGCGTTGATAGCTCGACTATCTGTTGATAGGTCGACTATCTGTTTTGCGTTGATAGTTCGACTATCTGTTGATAGTTCGACTATCTGCTTGGCGAGGTAGTTCGACTATCTGTTCTGATAGTTCGACTATCTGATAGTTCGACTATCTGTTGATAGGTCGACTATCTGTTCCGCCTTGATAGTTCGACTATCTGTTGATAGATCGACTATCTGTTTCGTCTTGATAGTTCGACTATCTGTTGATAGTTCGACTATCTGTTGCCTTTGATAGTTCGACTATCTGTCCTGATAGTTCGACTATCTGATAGTTCGACTATCTGCTGATAGATCGACTATCTGGTTTGTTTTGATAGTTCGACTATCTGTTGATAGATCGACTATCTGTTTTCTGAGGTAGGTCGACTATCTGCTTGATAGGTCGACTATCTCTGTGCGCTTGATAGTTCGACTATCTGTCCTAGATAGTTCGACTATCTGATAGTTCGACTATCTGCTCTGATAGTTCGACTATCTGCCGGGGTAGTTCGACTATCTTCTTCGATAGGTCGACTATCTGGATCGGTCGACTATCTGCCCGATAGTTCGACGATCTCCGTGCGTCGTTCGACGATCTTCGAGGGTCGTTCGACATTTTCTGTCTGCCTTTGTATTTTGTATTTATTTATTATTAATTAATTAATACATTTTCTGGCACATTATTTTAAGCTGTATGATAAAATTTCCAGGCATTATTTGCTCTATTCTTTTTGCCTGAGTTAAAATCTTTTAAGATAAAGTTGTTTGTCTTATTAGCTGTCTTTATAAATTACTTTATCTGCTGACAGCCCTTTATAGCCGTTGGACTGAAAAGTCTTCTTTTTGCTATAAAGAGATTATTTCTGATGTGACTTTATTTAGTCCTTCTGTTATTTGATTTAAGCCTGCAGCTTCTTAGAAAAAGAGTTATTCCTTTTATAGAATGTTTTGCTGCAAAGATTGCTCTGTCTTCTTGATATTTACAGCCCAGGTCTCAAGGCTCAGAAGAAGATAAATAATTCAAATGGAAGAGAGCCGTTGCTTGCTGATGTTATATAAAGAACCCTTTGAAGAAGGATTGAAGCTAGTGTTACACATATTCTCAAGCACTCAAGCCTTCATCAAGTTCAAGCTTCCTGCTCTCAGCAATTTCCATCTAACTGAGAAGTGTTAAGATCTTCATCTCTTCTTCACCTGAGTTCTCCTGCTTTCAGGAAGTTCAAACTCAGAGTTTCTTTGAAGAAGAAGAAGAAGAAGATAGCTGCTTGAAGATCTTTTGATTTTATTATTTACTTTCTTCCTGTAGCTTTTCCTTCAGAACTTTCTGAAGAGTTTTCTGCACTGAAGCAAGACTTCACCTGGACATCTTTGTGCCAGGGGGAGCCTTGATTCTTTAGAGCATTCTAGCTCAATGCAAGTTTTTGTGCTTCTCTAATCTATTGTAAAATAGAGAAGACATCTTAACCTTCTTCCCCCTCCTGTACAGGGTTATTACTCCCTTTAAAAGTATCCCTTGGTGGCAGGGCACCTGATCAAAAACCTGTGCTTGGTTTTTAGACACCTGATCAAAAGTCTAAAGGGTTTCTGGATCTACCTGAAGCAGATCCTGTTGGTGGCAGGGCACCTGATCAAAAACCTGAGTGGACTCCTACCGTGTGGGTAGAAGAGTGGACGTACCCAAGTTGTTTGGGGAACCACTATAAATTTCCTTGTGTCGTCTGGATTCCATTGTTTAATTCCTGCATTGTGGCTGTGATTAGATATAACTAGGTTGCTAGTTGCTGATTAGGTTTTTCCAAGCTTAACTGTAATTACAGTTAGCTTGTGTTTGTACACATCACCTGTGTTAGGCTTTAGGGTTAAATCTATATCTATAATCTTTTCATTCCGCACGTCACTCCAAGGGAGTTGGGTAGACTATTAAGTTTTGTCTGTGCAAAATTTGATAACTCTATTCACCCCCCTCTAGAGTAGTATCTATCCCTTCACTTTCAAATAATAGAGCATAAGGACTTGTTAAAAGTTACCTGATAACCTTCATCACATAGTTGGCTGATAGAGATGAGGTTATGCTTCAGTCCATTCACATAAGCTACCTTTTTGAATATGAGTGCTCCAATCTTGACATTTCCATATCCTTCTGTTTGTCGACAACTGGAGTCTCCAAAAATAACTTTGGGTCTAAGATTTTCCTTGAAGTCACTTAGGTTGGCCTTTGAACCTGTCATATTTTTGAGCAACAACTATCCAAATATCACTGTTCTTCTGTGGTAGGATAGTTCTTCACCTGCATAAAAATAAGTTAGGTGTTTTTGACCAATGTTACCTTGGGTACTTGATTTCTTTCATAAGAATAATTGGAAATGTAAGAACAATCAGGTTGATCATTATAAACTAATGGATTATATCTCCAATGAGGGATTATCCACTGAGTAAAAGGATTAACAAGTTTTGGTTTCTAATTATTAGTTTGATAGTAATTAAAATTTCTGTTTTGAAAATTTGAGTTCGACGAATTTAGTTGAGTTCGTCGATCTGAGTTCGACGAAAAGTATTGATTTTGTCGACTCGGTTCACAGAATGATAATACTCAATTTCTGTGTTCCACGATCGTCGATCTCTGTTCGACGAAACATGTTGATTTCATCGAGCCCCCTTTGTTGAGTAATCATACCCAAATTCTGGGTTCAGAGTTTGTCGATCGTTGTTCGACGCATAATACTGATTTCATCGATCTCAGTTCGACGAATTTTGTTGAACATTATTTTTATGAGATTTTTTATTTTTCTTTGATTTATTCTTTGGTAACATTTCAGTATTTTTATTTGTAAGTTGCAAATCTTCTTTTCCTTTTTCTTTTGTAGAAATGAAATTCATGGGTTTAGATAATATATTTTTCTCAAAAATATAAGGCTTACTTGATGAAGCACACAAGCCCAGTTTGTTATTTAATCTAGCATTCACTGTGCTTGTGATGTTCATCAATTTGATACTTTTCCCATTAAGGGATTCTTCAAATATTTTAGCCTCATTTAGTTTATTTTCTAAAGATAATATTTGTTCTGAAACAGTTTTTAAGTCTTCTTTAAGTTTTGAATTTTCTGAAGAAAAATTATCAAGTTCAATTAATTTTTCTCTGAGAAGTTTGATTTCCTTCTCAGATTTAATTAAATCTTTACATAATAATTTGAAGTCTAATTTGAATTGATCAGAAGTAAAATAAAGGGTAGAGATTACCTGGTCTTCCTCTGATTCTGACTCAGAGTTGCTGCATGATGCATTGATTGTCATCATACAGATCTCTTTAGCTTTTGCTTCTTCTTCATCCTCACTGGAGCTGGATGAAGAGTCTGAATCTGAGTCACTCTATGTCTCAGCTACAAATCCTCTCTCTTTCTTCCTATATTTATTGGAAGAGGATTTGTTAGAGTGCTTTCTGGAGTCTACCTTCTTCTTCTTTTCTTTCTTCTTCTCAGGACATTCTGGCAATATGTGTCCATGTTTAGGTTTCCTGCACCCATAACAAATAATTTCTTTAGTGGGGGTTTTGTCATACTTGGGTTTGTCTTCATTTCTGGAAGACCTTCTCCTGAAGTCCTTCGTGACCATTTTGTAGAATCTTTTGGGCAGAAGACTCATGAGGTCTTCATTTGCTGGAAGAGATTCTTCTTCATATGTAGTCTGAAAAGCTATCTTTTCTCTTTTAAATTTTCACTCAAGATGATCAACGAAATAGTCTGACGTCAAATTAATATTCTCAGAGCTATCAAGATCACACCTTGATCAAGCGGAAACTGGGAAAGCAAGCTCAAACACTAGATGCAACCAGAAGAAACAAACATGTCATATTTTTATTATCTTCTTTACAGAGCGAGGTATATGTGGCGAGACATGATTTCGCTAGTACTCAATGAAAAATAGAAAAGATTACAAGTATCAATCCGAGCGGACAAAATCGGAGACCGTCAAGTCTGCAGAAGTCGCCGAGACTGCCCGAACTGCTGCTAGATGACGAATAGAACACAGAGTCTGTCGAGATTGCGAGGTCGCGCGGACACACTGTTATTCGTTGACGGCTATAAGCTGCCCCAAACTGAAGAACAAACTGCCTAACCGCCGAGTTCGGCGGACAGGTTATTGAACTTGGAAAAGTTGAAGTAGAGAAAACTGGCAAGCCGCAGAAGCGACCTACTGATACCGACAATTGCAAACCGCAAGCTTCACTAAACTTGACCGAAGTTAGAACCAAACTCCTGGATTCACAGTGCTAGTCGCGCAACCTGCAAACAGTAACCAGTTAACTCTTCTCAATCCGCGTGGACAAGAAAACTGAGTATGCATCAATTAACCAAGTCTCAACTTACTATTCACTCAGTTACGAATGAGGTGCCAGAGGGTCCTATTTATAGGAGCGGGGTGGAGTGTGATCACCGCCCTATGAGATAGGCTAACCGCCCCCTGATTGCAGCTAACAAGACAGTCTGCCGAGTCCGCATTGTCCGCATCAA
Organism: Platanthera zijinensis; assembly: GCA_039513925.1. Taxonomy (NCBI): domain Eukaryota; kingdom Viridiplantae; phylum Streptophyta; class Magnoliopsida; order Asparagales; family Orchidaceae; genus Platanthera; species Platanthera zijinensis. The sequence continues at coordinate 138,053,209 of CM077098.1, forward strand.
CAATGTTAGACTCGCGACCAGCCCGCCAACCATCAAGCGCAAGACAACGTAAGATCGCAGCCACAGCTGACTTGCTAGCCAGATTGCCATTCCACACAAGGCAGTCCGCTCAGATCGCAAGGTGTGCCGAGCACCAGCCTAAACACTACAGCAGTCCGCACACAACACGCAGATACACGAACAAAAAACACTCAGTCCGACAGCTCTCAAGATAGATCGCCAATGCTCCACCAGAGCAAGGAAAAACTTGCAAGCTCCAACTCGCACAACAGCCAAGCCAGCAGCCAACTGCCGGACTCCCAACCAGTCTGCGCAGTCCGCAGATAAGCTCCAATCCCGCAAATCAAATTGGTGATAAGCCAGGTCGTAGAAGCAGGCAAACTCCAATCCAAGTCCGCCCAACATGGCGAACTCCATTCCTATCCACACGTCTACCTCCAGAACACCACATCAGGCCGCCATCACCAGACCGCCAGGCTGCTCCATCAGTCTGCATGGACAGTCCGCCAAGACCACCCAGTCTGCCTGATCACCCACTTCCATTTCACAAATTTCAACACTCCCCCTTGAAGTGAGAAGTGGTGATCAAGCATAGTAGTCCTCGTAGCCGTTGAAATGACCCCCTTCGATAGCGGTTTCGTGAAGATGTCATTAAAGTTGTCTTCACTCCGAACATGCCCGACCATAAGAGATCCCTCCAATACCTTCTCCCTTATGAAGTGGTGCTCGATCTCTATATGCTTGGTCCTTGCGTGACAAACTGATTGTTCACTAGTTTGAGAGCACTCTCATTGTCACCTCGGAGCAGAGTAGGACCTTGCACTTCCTCATGGAAGTCCTCTACTAGCCTCCTTAGCGAAATGGCTTCTCGAGCAGCCAAGACTGAAGCCTTGTACTCTGCTTCCGTAGTAGAGACGGACACTGAGTCCTGCTTCTTGCTACACTACGAGATGCTAACTGATCCACAAGTGAAAACATAACCCGATGTTGATCTTCGATCATCCGAGTCACCACCATAATCAGCATCCATGTATCCTAGCAATGAAAAGCCCGCGTCCCTCCTATAAAGGAGTCCCATATCAGAAATAGCCTTGATATACTTCAAGATATTCTTTGCCGCCACCAGTTGAGACTTCTTTAGCTCTGCCATAAACCGGCTTACTTGGCATACAATGTAAGCAATGTCTGGCCTTGTAATCGTTAGGTAGATCCAGCTCCCCACTAGAGCTCTAAACACCAAGGGATCAGGAAGAATCCTTCCTTCATCTCGTCGAAACTTCAGCCTATAATCCAGAGGAGTAGAGCAACTCTTCCCTTCCCTCATGCCGAATCGATTCACAATGCGATCTGCATATCCTTTCTGGGAAATGAGTATCCCGCTCTCCTTCCTCTCCACTTCGAGATCGAGAAAGTGATGAAGCTCTCCCAAGTCTTTCATCTCGAAGCGAATAGCTAGCTCAGCCCTGAGCCTAGCTGCCTCCTCCTCAGAATTCCCTATGATGATCATGTCATCAACATACAGCCGGACCAAGACCTGAAGCTCCCCCTTCTTCTTGATGAACAAGCTTGAATCTGAGTTGGAAGCAAGATATCCATAGAATTGGAGGTATTCTGCTATCTTCTCATACCAAGCTCTTGGAGCCTGTTTCAACCCGTAGAGAGCCTTCCTGAGTTTGTAGACATAGTATGGATGAACTTTAGAGACAAATCCAAGCGATTGATCCATTAAGATGTCCTTATCAATCTCCCCGTAAAGAAAAGCGTTCTTTATGTCAAGCTGCCACATCCTCCATCCTTGGCAAGTAGCCAAGATGATCACCACCCGAATGGAAGTCATCTTCGTGACTATACTAAACGTCTCCTCATAGTCCTCTCCATACTATTGTGAGAATCCTCGAGGAACAAGACGAGTCTTGTATCTTTTGGTGCTCCCATCAGTCTTCTTCTTCAACTTGTACACCCACTTGCAAGTCACTGGAGTAATGTCATCAACCCTGGGCACAAGGTCCAGGTTTCATTCTTCTTGAGAGCAGCCATCTCCTCTTCCATGGCATCTTCCCACTCCTTGACTCCAGTGGCCTCATTGAAGCTTGACGGCTCTCGCTCATCTAGAGGGCCACCTCCATTGCTTCTTTAGGCTCAACTCCATTTTCGGTCAAACTTTGAGCAATGCTCCCCTGCTTTATAAACCAGAAGCCTCTGCCCCAGAGCTTGAAGCAACAGGATCTGCTGGTGATAAGCTCCTCTTGAAGAACTTCAACAGCCATCTTCTGCTCTTCATCAACCTTGCTCTCTGGTAGCTCAACCGAGCTTCCTCCATACGACATCAGTTCATCAAAGACAACGTCTCTTGATACAACAGACTTTTTCGTCGCAGGATCCATGCACTTCCATCCCTTTTTCTGCTCATTATAGCCTACAAAGACAAGATTCCTTGCCTTTGCATCAAGATTCATCCTTAAAGCATCCGGGACATGCACATAGCAAGTTGATCCAAACACTCGAAGGTATTCCACGCTTGGCTTCTCCTTCAGCAACATCTCGAAAGGAGACTTCATGTTGATCAGACTAAGAGGCATATGATTGATGACATAAGAAACGCAAGACATTCCCTCTACCCAGAAGGACCTAGGGATGTCTTTCGCATGAAGCCAGTACTTGCAGGTTTCCATCAGATGACGGATCTTCCGCTCTGCTACTCCGTTTTGTTGTGGAGTATGAGCACAAGTAATCTCTCTCTGGATCCCGTACTTCCTGCAGAAGTTAGAGAATTTGGAAGAGACAAACTCACCACCGTTGTCTGATCTAAACTTCTTGATCTACGGGCCAAGCCGACCCTCCACCAGCTTCTCGAACTCCACAAGTAAATGTTAAGCTTCTGACTTCTCCTTCAAGAAATATACCCAAGTATATCTTGAGTAATCATCAATAAGAATAAGCATGTATTTTCTCCCACCAAGGCTAGCAGTGACGGTTGGCCCCATTAGATCATCATGGATGCACTCCAATAGTGATTTGCTCCTTGTTTATGACTTGTCAAAAGGAAGGCGATGAGCCTTACCATACTGACATCCTACAAAAACATGACCATCGCCAAAGGATGATAGCTTAGGCAAGCCTTTCACAAGGCTCCTGTTTATTATAGCTTTCAGCTTATCCATCCCTATATGCCCTAACCTCTTATGCCACATAGGATGCTATCATTGGTCCTCATCCGATCTATTGAAACCGAAAAATCGGTCTCTGAGGAGTTCGACACTTGGGGAAGGGGTGATCGCACACTTACTTCTCTCCTCACGAGCCCAAATGACTAAGGAAAAAGGACTAGGGACAGACCCAAGGCTCCAGCACGGAGGTCCCACCACACACCCAGAAGATCTTAGAGTGCTTCCCCTCCTTAGCCAAGTGCTGAAGCTAAGGTACCTCAGAAAGCACTAGAAGACCGGAAACAAGAAAGCGTGTCCTTCTGAGGTACCCCTTGGGTCTTATTTATAGGAAAAGGCGGTCTGCAAATATCCAACCTTCGCTGTTTTCGAGGACTATAGGCAGTCCAAAAGGGGTAACATGGTAAAAATACACCACAACTGAGGGGCGAGCTGGCCTTGAGACAGCATCCACTCGGCAAGGGCGGCAAGTACTAGAGCGGGAAAGTTTCACCTCATGCCGAGGGAAAAGGCAGTGGGGGTGCTCGCCCTGCTCAACACCATAAGCCCAGCTCGCCTCACTCAATGCCACAGGGGAAGGCGTTGAGTGAGCTCGCCTTATCCAACGCCGTCGGGGAAGGCGCTGAGTGAGCTCGCCTTACCCAAAACCACGGGAGAGGGCGTTGAGTGAGCTCGCCTTACCCAATGCCACGGGAGAGGGCGTTGAGTGAGCTCGCCTTACCCAACGCCACAGGCCTGGCTCGCCTTGCCTTGGGCCTGGGCGGGTTGGCCCTGAAGCCTCTGCTCACGGGTGACGGACGTACTGGCACTCACCCGCCCCTTGGCTCCGAGCGCGCACATACTCGGCCGGATCTACTCCACTCCACGAACTTCGAGCTCGGCCCGACGATTGTTGAGCCCGTACTCGGTATGTTGGGCTCAGCATGCTCTGCTGAACTCGCCTGGGGATCTGGGGCGGTCTGAGCCGGCCGGTTTGGGTCCTGTTAGCCCACTCGCTGGATACGAGGTTGTACACGATCAACGTTGGAGCGCATTGCAAGAACACACAAGTCCTTTATTCTCCTCCCAATGTGAGCAACATCAGCCTTCACCTCTGATATGTTGCGAAGAAACTTCACTTATGTTGGCCCAAACAGAACGTGATAGTCTGTGTCTACCGCATTGGTCACAGAGAAGAGGTTCTTTCTCATGCCCGGTGTAACGACCCTAGCCAATCCAACGTGATAATGCCACGGCTCGGCTCTAGGCAATGTTATCGGGCTACAGCCCAAGCACCCCAACCCCTCTCCAGTCCACCGACGGGTTGTTGGTGGCAACAACCTCCCTTTGATGAGCGAACTCGACAGTTAAGTTGGGCTGTACAGGGACTTCCCAGGAGGTTACCCATCCCAATACTACTCCAGCCCGAGCACACTTAACTATGGAGTTCTTTCAACTCTCATCACCAATTGATCTACAGCTCAATTGGTGATGAGAGTTGAAAGAACTCCATAGTTAAGCGTGCTCGGGCTGGAGTAGTACTGAGATGGGTGACCTCCTATAAAGTCCCCGTACGGCCCAACTTAACTGTCGAGTTTGCACATCAAAGGGAGGCTGTGGCCACCAACAAACCGCTGGTGGACTGGAGAGGGGTTGGGGTGCTTGGGCTGTAGCCCGGTAACATGCTTACTAAGAGACTACTCTAATGTAGTGGAGAGGTGTTACACCCGGTACATGATACACACTCCTTAACGTGAGTGGCCCCTTATCACTATCCAAGGGCACGACTCCCTCCTTATCTACTGCATGAGCAGTATTATTAGCAGTAATAATAGCTTCGTTACCTGAGTAAGTCTACAGCGAGGAGAACTTTGACTTATCTCCGGTGAGGTGATGACCACACCCGGAGTCCACGGTCCAGTAGTCTTTGAAGTTGATGGCAGATAAGGCACAGACACAACTGCCCGTCATGAAAGCTCCACCCCATCCAGCTTCCTCAGTACTAGAGCAAGCTTCCTCCTTTCCTACAGCATGCCCAGGCTGCAGCTTGACCTTGCAGTCATACTTGAAGTGACCCGGCTGATGACACCTGTAACACTTCAAACTCTTCTTTCAGTCCTTCTTAGGAGCAGCGCTCCTCTCTTGTTGATAAGAGGTTGAAGGCTCATCTTCAACATCAGTCTTCTTCTTCTTCCCTTCACATATCTTCTTCTTCTTGCCTGTGAAGATCGCTTCACTACCTTCTTCAGAGATAGTGACTCCAGCCATCTGTCTGGCCAAACTTTCCTGCGAAGCAAGCAAGTTCTCAAGTTCCAGCAGAAATGGCTAAGTTGCCCAGCCTTGAACAGAGGTTACAAAAGCCACTTACTCCTTCCGCAAGCTGCGGATTATGTGCCTTTTCAACTTAGCCTCAGAGATGGGCTCATCAGGATCAAGCATTGATAACTCAGCACACAGACTCTTCATCTTCAGAAAGAATTTAGAGATGGTCAGGTCTCCTTGAGTTGTCCTAGCCAACTCATTCTCTAGGAACTGTAGCCTAGCTACGTTCTTCCTATTGAACAACCCATCGAGGGAAGTCCAAATATCAGCAGCTGACTCACATCCAATGATGTGATCAAACAGCTCCGGTGAGACAGCCCGCATGAGGGTAAACTCAGCCTTTGCATTAGTTTTCCTCCAGACTCTCACCTGCACAGCAGTCCCAAACGCAGCTATAACTTCCTGCCTGTCGTCACCACCGACGACCTCCCATAACTCCTCACCCAGAAGATAACTCTTCATGCACGACTTCCACTTCTTAAATTAGTCGGCATTAAGAGTTCAATACCCAGACCTCTTGCATAACCCACTTTCATTGCAACAACCCTGGTCTAAGCTTTCAGAAGCATAAAGCACAACACAAGTTGATCACTGCTCAAGCAACTGAACCTCCCTCTGATAACATGTTAAATTTTCACTCAAGATGATCAACGAAATAGTCTGACGTCAAATTAATATTCTCAGAGCTATCAAGATCACACCTTGATCAAGCGAAAACTGGGAAAGTAAGCTCAAACACCAGATGCAAACAGAAGGAATAAGCATATCATATTTTTATTATCTTCTTTATAGGGCGAGGTATACGTGGCGAGATATGATTTCGCTAGTACACAATGGAAAACAGAAAAGATTACAAGTATCAATCCGAGCGAACAAAATCGGAGACAGCCGAGACTGCCTAGTCCGCCGAAGTCGCCTAGACCGCCTGAACTACTGCTAGATGACGAATAGAACACGGAGTTCGCCCAGACCGCGAGGTTGCGTAGACACACCGTTATTCGCTGACTGCTACAAGCTGCCCCGAACTGAAGAACAGACCCCCTAACCGCCGAGTTTGGTGAACAGGTTATTGAACTTGGAAAAAGTGAAGTAGAGAAAACTGGCAAGCCGCAGAAGCGACCTACGGATATCGTCGATTGCAAATCGCAAGCTTCACTGAACCTTACCGAAGTCAGAACCAAACTCCTGGCTTCACAGTGCTAGCCGCGCAACCTACAAACAGTAACCAGTAACCAGCTAATTCTTCTCAATCCACGCGGACAAGAAAACTGAGTCCGCAGCAATTAACCAAGTCTCAACTTAATCAGTTATGAATGAGGTGCTAAGGGGTCATATTTATAAGAGCGGTGTGCAGTGTGATCACCGCCCTATGAGATATGCTAACCGCCCCTGATCGCAGCTAACAAGACAGTCCGCCGAGTCCGCATTGTCCGCACCAACAATGCCGGACTCGCGACCAGCCCGCCAGCCATCAAGCGCAAGACAACGCAAGATCGCAACCATAGTTGATCTGCTAGCTAGATTGCCATTTCGCACAAGGCAGTCCGCTCAGATCGCAAGGTTTGCCGAGAACCGGCCTACACACTACAGCAGTCTGCACATAACAACAGACACACAGACAAAAAACACTCAGTCCGACAGCTCTCAAGATAGATCGCCAACGCTCTACCAGAGCAAGGAAAAGCTCGCAAGCTCCAACTCGCACATCAGCCAAGCCAGCAGCCAACTGCCGGACTCGCAACCAATTCGCACAGTCCGCGGATAAGCTCCAATCCCACAAATCAAACTAGCGATAAGCCAGGTCGCAGAAGCAGGCAGACTCCAATCCAAGTCCACCCAGCATGGCAAACTCCATTCATATCCGCACGACTACCTCCAGAACACCACATCAGGCCGCCATCACCAGACCGCCAGGCTGCTCCATCAGTCTGCATGGACAGTCCGCCCGATCACCCACTTCCACTTCACAAATTTCAACATTCTCTTTCCTTACTGAAGGTGAAGCCACTTGTTCAGCTTCCCTTGTCTTGATAAGCTGCTCATAAGACTTGAGCTTTCCCAACAAGGTCTCTGTTGAGATCTCATTCAAGCCTCTGGCTTCCTTGATTGGCCAGATCCTAGAGTCTCATGTGCTAGCGAAGCACATAAGGATCGTGTCATTGACTTCTGTCAATGAGATGTCCTTCTCTAGGGTTTTCAGCTCATTGATGATGAGGCTGAGTTTGGTGTACATCTCAGCAACTTATTCAGATTCACCCTTCATGAAATTCTTATATTGAGAAATCAAGTGGACTCTTCTGTCCTTTCTCTTATCTACAGATCCGCAACCATCCCATTTAGGTAATCCTAGATATTCTTGGCTGATGTGCATTCAGTAACTTTTTGGAATATGTCATTAGACATAGTTTGAGCCAAAATGTTCATGTCTTTGACATCTGCAATTTTCAGCTTCTTCTGAGCATCAGTCCACTCAGGTGGTGGAACTGCACTTGTGCTTGTTGTTGCAGTTGGTGTAGGGGGACCTGTCAAAATGGAATTATAGATATCTTCATCAATGGAATCCATATAAAGTTTAATTCTTGCCTTCCAAAGTACAAACCTACTTAAGTTGCACACTAGAGGTCTGGTGCTTGAATATTTCTTGTTTTATGCCATGATAGAAAATCTAGATAAGAATAAGATCTATCGGATCTTTTAGTTCAGGTGTTATCCTGTACAACCAAGAAACGACTCTCTGATACCAATTGAAAGTGAGAGATAGATCTTATCTTTACTCTAGAGGGGGGGTGAATAGAGTATTAAAAATTTGTTAACTTATTTTTATAGCGGATTAAAAGTTAGTGATATATATAAGTATAAAGAGAAATATCACAGCAAATAAGTACAGAAATAATCAACACAAATGACACAAGAATTATAGTGGTTCCCCAATAAATCTGGGTACAACCATTCTTCTACCACCCTATTAGGAATCCACTACAGGTTTTTGATAGAATACCCTACCACCACAGGTTTTTGCTCAGGTGCCCTGTCACCACAAGATCTATTTTTTTAAGGGAGATCTAGCAACCTTTTGAGCTTTTGATCAGACGCCCAAAAACCAATCTAAGTCTTTTGATCAGGAGACTTAACAACCAAAAGTCTAACTTTTTAAGGGAGTTAAAATCCTATACGTAGTTGGATGAAATAAACAAAAAAGGTTGAAGATGTTCTTCTCTGTCAATAATCTGAGAGAAGACTAGTAGATTCTGATGAAGCAGAAAGCTCCCCCTGATATGAATAGAGTTGATGATCAGGTGAGGGAGTCCTTTTCTCTTCATGGTGTAGGCCTTCAAATTATGTTGCTCTTCAAGCTTTTAGACTGATTTTGATTGTTTGTCTCTTTGAAAGCATGAAACAAATGAAGAACACTGAGTGTGTGAGAGCTGTATTGTTCTTCACTGTCTGCTAATACTTTTTCACTGATTCACTTCCTTTTTGTTGTTTTCCTTTATCTATGTTTATCTCTGTGTATCTATGTTTTCTTCTGAAAGAAAATCACTTTCAATATATTTTTAGATTCAAGACAATTTGAATTTTAAATTGTTTCCTGAAATCCTCTACAGAAATTCTGGAATCCTGAACGGCTAATATTTGTCTTGAATGTATTTCCCTAACTATCCCAGTAAATATGGTAGAGCAATAACTCTATGAAAACCATAATTAATACTGCACGAAACGACTATATTCTTGAGAATATTGAGCATTACTGACTTAATATAATAGAATTTGAAATCAATTTGGTAGTCGAACTGAGAAATTGTAGAGAAGAATAGTCGAACAGAACCTGGAAGGAGTTAGTCGAACTCAACAAAAATTTCGTTGACCTGAACTCCAAGTTCGTCGAGCTAAGAAATCTCCTTCGTCGAGCTGAGCTCCAAGATCGTCGAGCTGAAAATATACTTGCCAATCTGAGCTCCAAGTTCACCGATACCCCGAGCTCGGCTCGGCCCCAGGTAGACCCGCTGCGCAGGCTCTCATCTAGCTGGTAGGTCCGAAGGCTCGCCTGTGGAGGTGGAGGTTTGGTCCTTGGAAATACTTCCACTTGGATTTTCTGAGCTAGACAAGAGACACACCCAAAAGGCAGAACAAAGTGGTTGAGGATCTCCTCGGGCGGAAAAGGTCTCGACCAGGAAAGGTCTCGGTCAGGAAAGGTCTCGCCGAAAGAAATTTCCGGCCAGAAGGCCTTTTGGCGAGGGATCCTTAGCCAGACAGTGGGAAGATCCGGACGAGAAGTTCCGTCCGTTCGCGCAAGGTAACGAGGGGCGGTCTTCCCTTAAAAGGCCTACGAACGACTGATACACGCAAAATAGAGCTTGAAAACGCAAGTATACGTGTCGTACAAGTAATACTGAGTGAGTGAGATCGTTCCCACGGAGAAGTGATGGGTTCAGCGCTTACAATTACTAGCTACACCGTTTCTATGAATCCAAGTAAAACGGTTAATTGATTTTCTGAAAATAGATTGAAGTTTTTAGATAAATATTGAAACTAATTTAACTAGATCTTAAAGTAACTTCTTTGCAATTAGAGAAAATAGCCTTGCATTTCTGATTTCATATGTATAACATGATGATGATGATAGAATAAATATTTCATTTGGTCTAACTTTGAATTATCTTGCGATGATTTTTAAAGAAGAAATCTTTATCTCTCGATACAAGAAGTCTTAATATCTACGCAACCCTAGTTATCTCTAACTTAGGCGAAACGAAAATATTATGAAGCGCAAAAAATCAAATTCGCTAGCATGAAAAGGAAATCTCTTTCACTTTTCAAAACTCAAGAGATCTTGTGATGCACGCACGTTTCTCCTCTCTCGACTCTTAAAACGCCGTAAAGATAAAGAAATTTTGGTTAATGATTCGCACTGCTCATCTCTCGATTCTCGCACTGCGATAAACTAGCCCTTAAATTAATATTACGACGCTCATCTCTCGATTCTCGCGGCGCAATATAATAAAAAGACATGATCCGACAATTTCACCATAAAAATCACAAGATCAATAAAGATAATCACAAGACAAACTCAAAATCAAAGATGTTCATCATCAAAATACACATACTACTCTCATCATGCAAGACTAGAGAGTTTTAGTTCATGACTGCGGAAAAATAACACAAAACTGAAGAGATCTTACTAAACATCTCGAAAGAAATGCGAATCTTCCCTTCTCCAGTGGCGTGGAAGTGTTTCCTTCAGCCCGAATGCTTAGAACTGGACTGGTTTTCCTTCAGAATTTCTTCCCAGCTTTTTCTCCTCTCTAATGGCCTAATAAGGAAGAAGATGATCCCCTTTAATGGCTGAAATATTCCTCTTAAAAACTCTCCTTTTTCTCCTCCAAGTGGGCCCCACATCCAGTCATTTTTTAAATGCTGAACGGATGCTAAAAATTAAGATGCAACTCTTGAAAACTTGGTAATTTCGGATTTGAATTTCTTGTAACTGCCAGAAATGTTACGAATATGTTGTAACATTTCTGGTTCTGTCTTTCTGCACAATTTGACCTGCCAGATTTGTTGAGAATATGTTGCAACATTTTTCCCAGATTTTCCACAATGCTTAGCCTTCAATTCTTGACTTAAATTCTCCATGAATCCTATCATAAAAACATATGAAGATGAGAGTAACAACCATTTTAACTTCAAATCATGCGGCAATTGGATTTTTATCTACTTTTCATGTGTAAATATCACATAACATGGCTGAACATGGTTAAAATATGGATGAAAATAACTTCTTTTTGCGAAGTTATCACACCCCCATGCTTGGTTCTTTGCTAGTCCCTAGCAAAGGTAAATTATTGAAAACCATAACATGACAAAGGTTTATGAAAGTGTAATTTCATTTCCTTCTACTCTTTATTATAAGGTAACCAAAATAGCTTCAAGTAATTCTCATTAACTGATGCTAGACTTTCTAATCCATAAGAATTCAAACTTTCATAAATCCATCAGATAGATATACGATAAGGCTCAATTAAGAATTCAAGTGTTATATGTGATGCTCTTAACAATCTGTTTACTTCCCTTACAATTCATTTTCGATAAACTTCGTCACCAATAAGATAGATCAAGAGTAGTCTAAGGCTTTGATATGACCTCTACATGAGTTTGATAGAAACCGATGCCAAATAAAACGACTTGATGAAATTGGGAAAGGTGGGTAGCCATTGATTCTAATTGATTAACTTAGTAGCCTGTCAACTTATGGGGTTTAACTTTTAACAACAATTTTTTTTTGATATTTTCATAGTTGGGATCATTCCAAGTATGCGTGAACATCCTTGGGCCACATATCACTATGATATATATATATATATATATATTTTTGATCATAGTTGGGATCATTCTAAGTAGCCGGAGCTAACTTAGGCCACATATCACTATGATATAAAAAAAATTTTTTTTTAACACCCATAAGTGGTCAGTCTACTAGCTAAGGAACATAGGGAAATGAATACTCAAGTCTTTAAGCTTAGAAGTAATATGTGATGGCAACAAAGGTAAGGCTTTAAGTGGGAGCAAGGTTAACTACGTACGCTCAATGTATTGGCAACTATCATTGAATTAGAATCTTACTCGATCTAATCTCATTAGGATCCGAAGTTAATTAAATAAATTAAAAGGGCGTAAATTCTTTTAAGAACTATAGTGCATGAATGTGAGATAGATTTCTTAATCGAGCTTTAACCAATCAGTCTAATTTCAATTTAATAGTCTGACTCATAGGATTGACTCGTCTAACCTTACAATTAATTTGAAAAACTTGAATAGATTTATTAAAACAAAAATTTGTAAGAGCAGACATTTCTAAAATACGTCCCATAAAAGATTTGTCATGCAAGGTATTGAAGGACATGCCCCCATACTTGAACCTTTACTAGTCCCTAGTAAAGAAGTTTTAGCCAATATAATAGCCATGTAAGCGATTGCGAACTCCATAAATCAGAAAGGTGGAATAAAAAGGAATTTTAACATGTCAATCGCCAGCATATAAACATGTAAAAATGAGAGATATAAGATATGACGGGCTGTCCCAACCCACAAAGCAGCAGATTATAATAATAGTGCTCATTAAACAGTGAGTTTATTTATTAAGCATTGAAAACTTCATTGCATTAAAATATATAACCGTAATTTATGGAAACAACTGTTTAGGAAAAGGAACGGTTCAACTAGATAAGTGATCAACCACAGTGAAATAAGTAGCAGTTATAAGGATTAGAGCATACAGTTCAACAAGTTATTAACATACCAAGCATACAGTTCAACAAGTTCAACAATAATAGACAAATTAGCATTCAGCTATTAGCATATAGTTTCATAAGTTCACATTAATAGTCAACCCAGACATTTCCCAGAACAAACCAACAGTAATTTCACCAAAATGTTCAATCTAAACAAACCTTTGGCAATCATCAAATATTTGCCACTCATAGCTGTTCAAAAATGAGTAAATAAATAAAATAAAATAAACTTTTCACCAACTCTTGCGTAGCACCTCAAAAATATCTCAAAAGAAGACAAACATTTCACCACAAAATCAAAGTAAATGTGTGCAAAAGGTACCAGATCCATGTAGAAAGAAAACCAATACTGTCCAAAATAAACATGTTTCACCAGTCATGACCCAAAAGAACACAAACATTTCAGCAGTAATAGAGTAATGTAAATGTCCGAGATTCTGAATAGTGGAGTATCAACCATCCTCCTCATCGTCGTCAGCGTCATCGACCTCGTCAGCGTCGTCATCATCCAAATATTCGTCCATTTCGTCGTCGTCGCCGGATGCTAAGGCTGCATCGTCCTCGACTGCTTCCGCTTCATCACGTGGATCCAGCGATGTTGCAGCCTCCTTTCCCTTGGAATCAGAGGGTTTGCGCTCATACCAAGCAGGATTCACTTCGCGGACCGCTATCTTTTCCTCAGGTACGTTCAAATGGCGCAGAATTTCGACTTGATTGTGATGTAAAATGTCTAAATGTGACACTAGATGATGATGTTGCTGACGTTGATATTTGGCAGTGGATTGCAAATATTTAAATATAATCGGCCAATCCGGAGGATTAGGGGAAGGTGGTGGCGGGATGGGAGGTTGAGTGGTTTTGCGCGAAGATGCGGGAGAACTTTGTTTCTTGGCGGATTTGGGGGATGTCTCATCTAAAGATACCTTGATATAGGATGAAATGACGGAGAATGTTATTGGTCGACCTACAATGGTTGTCGTGTCCGTATCGGCGAGAGATACCCCGGCATAACGGCACAACGATGTGATGAGTGTGGGAAACCATAACTGAGTTCCCCCCTCCGTTTTGACCTTTTTCTGGATTTGACTGGAGATTATATGTCCTATATTAATTGGAATCCCTTTTATAATGCTATAAATGATGCAAGCCCTATCAAAGGAGACATGGTTTGGGTGCTTTGTTGGCATAATACTTGAGTTGACGAAGAGAAACCAAACTTTAGCTTCACGAGTAAAAAGGGCGGAATGTAAGACATGTGAAGATTCATGGACCCAAGTGATATTTTTAGCGAGGCTCAATGCGGTGGCGATGTCGAATGGGTTAGTAGTCTTGACAGATTCGAATACATCGCAGTCCCGATTTGTTAAATCAAAGTAGGAGTTTATACCTTCCGCGGAGAAATCGACTTCCCTTCCCCGAATATGAATTTTTCCGTCCATATGGAACTTGGCGTTGGCGTAGAATTCGTACACCCATGGTAGGACTGCTTCAGTACGGGGGTGGCAGAAGGACGACCAGCCGAACTTGTCTATTTGCTTGACATAGGCTTGACTCCAACCACGAACTTCCAATTGAAACCCTCTTTCGTAGATGACGGGCTTTGCCTTCAGCAGTTCGTAGCGAGCCTTAGCTTCTTCATTGATAAATCTTGTGTGCTTATTTGCCACCACCTTCTCTCTACCTTTCTTAGGGGCCATGACTGCGGAGGGGAATGGCTTAGCGCGGGAAAGAGAATGCTCAAATGAGCGAAAGAGAGAAGAAAATCGAGCACGTACCTCTTCCTGAAAGTCGGCGATACAATATGGTGGCCGGCTATTGGAGTTTTCGCCGGAGGATGCTTCAGAGAGGTTGTGAAGGTGGGGTTAGTGTTGTAGTGAGAAAACGGCAAATAATCGAGAGAGAGAGAGAGAGCAATGTCGAGTTCTTACCACTCTCCGGGGGGTCGGCGATGGATTACGGGTACGCACGGCGGCCGTCGAGAGGTTGCTCCGCCGGCGGATGGTGCAAAGAGGGCGGGGAATGGGGTTAGGGTTTGCTGGAGCGGAGGAAATGGGGGAAGCAGCGGGTTCCAATCCCGGTCAGCGGGTTATCCCGGTCAGCGGGTTCCAAATAAATGTAAATAGCCGGTTGATTTTCTTGTAGTTACCGGCTAAAATGGTCAAAGGAATTAATTCTGCAGGTAGCCGGTCAAATGAACTATCGGACAACCGGTCAACAAAAATTTCTGACCCAAACAGCCGGTAACAAAAAAAAAATTCGTCTTTTTAAGAGGAAAAGACAGCACACGAAATGTTACAACATTTCCAAAATGTTACAACATTTCTTTCTGAACTAATTTCGAACTTTTACTAGAGCCAGGCGAAGAGGAAATGTGATTTTAAGAGTTTGAGACTATAAAGTTTCAGTCATGCATCATTTTTTTTTTATTGAATCTTTACGAAAAACACAAACAAACAAAATATTAAAAACGAGCTTAACATTAAAATTCGGGGTTGCCTCCCCTAAAGCGCCTTAGTTATTGTCCCGGCTGGACATTCGGCGGCTCGAAAATTTTATTTCAAGTGTATGAACGATATGACTCGTTCATTTTCGTTTCCTAAATAAATCTTAAGACGTCCGCCATTGACCTTAAACTCTGAATGATCCTTTTCATTGATTATAGTAACAACGCCATGAGGGAGCACTTCCTTGACCCGAAACGGGCCCGACCACCTAGACTTTAATTTACCAGGAAAAATCTTTAGCCGTGAATTATATAATAGAACTAGTTTCCCGGGTTGTAAATGTTTTTCCGTAAGATGGCGGTCATGCCACATTTTAGTACGGTCCTTATAAACCCTTGCACTTTCATATGATTGCGTCCGGATCTCCTCCAATTCATTTAACTGTAGTAGTCTAGATTTTCCCGCTTCTTGAAAGTCAAAATTGATTTTCTTAATGGCCCAATATGCCCGATATTCCAACTCTAATGGTAAGTGACAAGCCTTGCCGTAAACTAAGCGATACGGGGTAACACCAATCGGGGTCTTGAAAGCGGTTCTATATGCCCATAAGGCATCGTTAAGCTTTTGAGACCAATCTTTGCAATTTACACTAACCGTTTTAGCCAAGATTTTCTTGATCTCTCTATTAGATACTTCCGCTAATCCATTTGTTTGAGGGTGGTATGCCAATGCTACCTTATGCCTAACCCCGTACTTTTTCAATAATGCAGCAAATTGGTGATTACAAAAGTGACTTCCCCCGTCACTTATAATAGCTTTGGGTGTCCCAAATCGACTAAATATGAAGTTTTTCAGGAAGTATAACACCACTTTTGCATCATTTTTGGTCGTGGCTATGGCTTCGACCCATTTCGATACATAGTCTACGGCTAAGAGGATAAACAAATTACCATTCGAATTAACGAATGGTCCCATAAAATCTATACCCCAGACATCAAAAAGCTCAACTTCTAGAATTGGATTCATAGGCATAGCTTCATTCTTCTTAATATTTTCTTCCTTTTGACATCGATCACACCTTTTCACATGTTCTCTAGAATCATGAAATAATGTAGGCCAATAGAATCCGGCCTCTAGGACTTTCATAGCTGTCCTATTTCCCTTGAAGTGTCCTCCGTAGGGAGAACTATGACAATTTTCTAAAATGGGATGCATTTCTACTTCCGGGATACATCTCCTCACTACTCCGTCAGCACCAATTTTAAACAAATAAGGTGGGTCCCAAAGATAAGACCGCACTTGGTGTAAGAACCTCTTTCGTTGTTGGTAGTTTAAATCTGAAGGTAAGATATTACTAACGAGGTAATTGACGTAGTCGGCATACCATGACACTAACTCCTCGGATATAGCTAAGATTTGCTCATCAAGAAATCTCTCCTCAATCTCTGAATGATAATGAGATTCCACTGGTTCAATCCTAGAAAGATGGTCTGCTACAGGGTTATCTACACCCTTTCTATCCTTAATCTCCAAATCGAATTCCTGCAATAATAATACCCAACGAATCAATCTTGGCTTTGTATCTTTCTTTTCCATCAAATATCGGATGGCCGCATGATCAGTAAAAACGGTGACTTGAGTGCATAAAAGATAAGATCGAAACTTTTCGAAGGCGTAGACTACTGCCAACAACTCCTTCTCAGTCGTGGTGTAATTGATTTGAGCTTCGATCAGAGTTTTGCTCGCGTAGGCTACAGTGTGAAATAGTTTCTCCCTAACTTGACCTAGTACTACACCCACGGCATAGTCACTTGCATCACACATAAGGACAAATGGCTCCCCCCAGTCGGGTGCCACCACAATTGGTGCCGTAGTTAATTGCTTCTTCAATTTATTAAATGCACTCGAACAGTCTTCATCAAAATGAAATTTCGTATCCTTTTCCAACAATCCACTAAGAGGTTTTGCAATCCTCGCAAAATCTTTGATAAACCTTCGGTAAAATCCTGCATGCCCTAGGAAACTCCTTAACTCTTTCACATTCCTAGGAGGAGGTAATTTCTCAATGACCTCAATTTTGGCCTTATCTACTTCTAACCCCTTGCTTGACACATGATGACCTAGAACGATGCCTTCGCGTACCATGAAATGGCACTTTTCCCAATTCAGCACAAGGTTAGTTTCGATACATCGCACCAACACTCTTTCTAAGCACTCCAAACACTCTCCAAATGATTTTCCAAAGATGGAGAAATCATCCATGAAGATCTCTATACCATGATCCATAATTTCTGAAAATATAGCAATCATACACCGTTGGAACGTGGCGGGTGCGTTGCATAGACCAAATGGCATTCTCCTAAAGGCGAATGTTCCGTAGGGGCACGTGAAGGTAGTTTTCTCTTGATCTTCCGGGTCAACCGTGATTTGGTTATACCCGGAATAGCCGTCTAAGAAGCAAAAGAAATCATTACCGGACAACTTATCTAGAACTTGATCGATAAAAGGCAATGGAAAGTGGTCTTTTCTAGTAGCCTTGTTAAGTTTTCGATAATCCATGCAAATGCGCCATCCGGTAATAGTTCTAGTCGATATTAATTCGTTCTTATCATTTTTTATTACGGTCATCCCTCCTTTCTTCGGAACACATTGAACCGGAGAGACCCAAGAACTATCGGAGATAGGGTATATTATCCCTGCATCTAACCATTTTATTATTTCTTTCTTTACGACCTCTTTCATAGGTGGACTGAGGCGGCGTTGAGGCTCAATTGAACCTTTGTAAGATTCTTCTAGGAGAATCTTGTGCATGCATACCGAAGGACTAATCCCTCTAATGTCCGCGATCGTCCAACCTATGGCTAATTTAAATTGTTTCAGCAAATCTATGAGTTGTTGATGTTGATTTGGTGATAATTTTGAGTTGACAATGACCGGTAATGTATCATTGTCTCCTAGATATGCATAGGCCAGATGTTCAGGTAATGGTTTCAACTCAAGTGTGGGTGGACTAATGATGGAAGGTTTATTTGTACATGTCTTATCTGTCATATCTAAAATCTCCGACTTACGAATGAACGTCGGTGAACGTGCACTTATTTCAAAGCACTCTAGAATGTCGGTCTCACAATCAGATTTCTCTTCTTCCGTCTCCTCCTCTTCATCTTCTTCTAGATTCTCACTTAAGTTGTAATCATAAAGGGTCATACTCTTAACTTCCTCTATGTCATCTTCTTCTAAACGAGGGAATTTCATGGCTTTTAATACATTAAAAGTCACTTGTTCATCGTTAACCCTCATGGTTAACTCACCCTTGTGAACGTCAATCAAAGTTTTTCCGGTGGCTAAGAAAGGCCTACCCACTATAATGGGTACTTCCTTGTCTTCCTCCATGTCTAATACCACAAAATCTGCCGGAAAAATAAACTTTTCGACCTTGACTAAGACGTCTTCTACAATCCCCTTTGGAAAGGTTAGAGATTTATCGGCTAATTGTAATGTAAGCGATGTTTTGGAAATCTCCCCCAATCCTAACTTCTTATAAATTGAAAGTGGCATAAGATTTATGCTCGCCCCTAGATCGCACAAAGCCTTTCCCTCGAATTGATGCCCAATAGAACACGGAATCGTGAAGCTTCCGGGGTCCTTTAGTTTTGGTGGCAATCTCCTTTGGAGAATTGCACTACATTCATGTGTAAGGGTTACCGTTTCGTTCACGCCAAACTTCCGTTTTTTATTTAAGATGTCTTTCATGAACTTTACGTAACTCGGCATCTGTTCTAATGCTTCGGCGAAGGGTATATTAATTTGCAACTTCTTAAAGATTTCTAAGAATTTCTGAAATTGTTGGTCTAATTTGCTCTTTTTTAATCTTTGGGGGAAAGGTGGTGGTGGATAGGTTCGTGGGCTCTCCTTCCTTCTTTCCTCTTTTTCTATTTCTAATTCCTTACCACTTCTTTCTGTTAATACTCCTTCCTCCTCACTCTTATCGCCCTCATTTCTTCCTATTATTACTTGCTCACTAGGACCCTTGACTTCATCTTGGTCTTGATTTTTATTTTTTTCATGTGGAGTAGTGTCTTGACCAACTATTAACTCACGCCCACTTCGTAATGTGACAGCCTTACAATGATGATTATCTCCCTTGGGATTGGGTGTGGTATCCGTAGGGAGTGTGCCTTGCGGTCGCATACTCAAAGCGGTGGCGATTTGTCCTAATTGTGATTCAATCATTCTCATTGACCCTTCTAAGCTAGAGAAACGGGCTTCATTCTTTTGCATTGATTCTAAAATAAAGTCATCTGTTACCTTTCTAGATGGTCCCGCTTGATTGGAATGATTGTTTTGATGTTGAGGATTAGCATTAGAATTAAATAAGTGTGGTGGAGTAGGACCGGAGTTGTTCTTCCAGGAGAAATTAGGATGGTTTCTCCATTCGGGATTATAGTGGTTTGGGTTAGGGTTTGTATTTTGCTTATAATACCCTCCTAAATAATTAACTTCTTCATTACCCCCTACGAGTTGTTCAATTGTTAAGGTGGGGTTAGGAGAAACCATGGGAGTAATAATGCTATTGACTTGAGGATTCATTTGATTTTGGTTCAACGTCAAAGCATCTAACCTCTTGTTAATGCTATTAAATTGGGACGTCATTTGGGCTGCAAATGACGTTAATTGGTCAACTTGATACAATCCTGCCGTAGTGGGAGGATGTACTTGACGCTCAATCGTGTGGTAATTATTAGAAGATAAATCTTCTAAAATACCATAGGCATCTTCAGGATACTTGTTCATCAGCGAACCTCCTGCAGCTCCATCTACTTGGATCATTGTAGATGTCTGAAGGCCATTATAAAACGTCCATACTTGTTGGTGAATGGCTAACCCATGGTGGGGACATCTACGAAGTAATTCCTTGAATCGTTCCCACGCATCATATAAGGTTTCTCCATTCGCTTGCATGAATGTAGAAATATCCCGCATTAACTTAGCAGTTTTAGATGGAGGGAAATATTTGGATAAAAATTTTTCAGTTAACATAGCCCAAGTAGTAATGGACTCATGAGGTAATGAGTTCAACCAGTCCTTCGCTTTCCCTTCTAAGGAGAAAGGAAACAAGCGTAACTTAATGGCTTCATCAGATGCACCATTAATCTTAAACGTATCACATATCTCTATGAAAGTTCTAAGATGAGAGTTAGGGTCTTCATGATTAAGACCCCCAAACTTGTTGTTTTGAACAAGTTGCATTGCCATGGAATCTATCTTAAAGTTATTGGCCTCTATCGCGGGTCTAGCGATACTAAACTGTACCCCTCCCCTAAAAGGCATGTTATAATCACGGCAAGTTCGTCTTGGTTCATTTGGGTGTTCATTATGTTCTACTTGACCACCTAAATCCTGCCCGTTCTGGTGAGGCTCATCGTCTGGATTGGGATTGTCCATTGCTGGTTGATTAAGTTGTTCCAGCCTAGTTGACTTTCGATTTCGTCTACAGGTTCGTTCGATTTCAGAATTTAGAGGAATTAATTCAACGGATCGATACCTGGACATACACTATAAGATAACAAAGATGATAACACAAATACAATAAACTAACAAGTGAAAATAAAACTTGACCTCCACGTACTAAGGTTCACTAATATTGTAAGAAGAAAAACACTAAATCCGTTGCACCTCCCCGGCAACGGCGCCAAAAACTTGATACACGCAAAATAGAGCTTGAAAACGCAAGTATACGTGTCGTACAAGTAATACTGAGTGAGTGAGATCGTTCCCACGGAGAAGTGATGGGTTCAGCGCTTACAATTACTAGCTACACCGTTTCTATGAATCCAAGTAAAACGGTTAATTGATTTTCTGAAAATAGATTGAAGTTTTTAGATAAATATTGAAACTAATTTAACTAGATCTTAAAGTAACTTCTTTGCAATTAGAGAAAATAGCCTTGCATTTCTGATTTCATATGTATAACATGATGATGATGATAGAATAAATATTTCATTTGGTCTAACTTTGAATTATCTTGCGATGATTTTTAAAGAAGAAATCTTTATCTCTCGATACAAGAAGTCTTAATATCTACGCAACCCTAGTTATCTCTAACTTAGGCGAAACGAAAATATTATGAAGCGCAAAAAATCAAATTCGCTAGCATGAAAAGGAAATCTCTTTCACTTTTCAAAACTCAAGAGATCTTGTGATGCACGCACGTTTCTCCTCTCTCGACTCTTAAAACGCCGTAAAGATAAAGAAATTTTGGTTAATGATTCGCACTGCTCATCTCTCGATTCTCGCACTGCGATAAACTAGCCCTTAAATTAATATTACGACGCTCATCTCTCGATTCTCGCGGCGCAATATAATAAAAAGACATGATCCGACAATTTCACCATAAAAATCACAAGATCAATAAAGATAATCACAAGACAAACTCAAAATCAAAGATGTTCATCATCAAAATACACATACTACTCTCATCATGCAAGACTAGAGAGTTTTAGTTCATGACTGCGGAAAAACAACACAAAACTGAAGAGATCTTACTAAACATCTCGAAAGAAATGCGAATCTTCCCTTCTCCAGTGGCGTGGAAGTGTTTCCTTCAGCCCGAATGCTTAGAACTGGACTGGTTTTCCTTCAGAATTTCTTCCCAGCTTTTTCTCCTCTCTAATGGCCTAATAAGGAAGAAGATGATCCCCTTTAATGGCTGAAATATTCCTCTTAAAAACTCTCCTTTTTCTCCTCCAAGTGGGCCCCACATCCAGTCATTTTTTAAATGCTGAACGGATGCTAAAAATTAAGATGCAACTCTTGAAAACTTGGTAATTTCGGATTTGAATTTCTTGTAACTGCCAGAAATGTTACGAATATGTTGTAACATTTCTGGTTCTGTCTTTCTGCACAATTTGACCTGCCAGATTTGTTGAGAATATGTTGTAACATTTTTCCCAGATTTTCCACAATGCTTAGCCTTCAATTCTTGACTTAAATTCTCCATGAATCCTATCATAAAAACATATGAAGATGAGAATAACAACCATTTTAACTTCAAATCATGCGGCAATTGGATTTTTATCTACTTTTCATGTGTAAATATCACATAACATGGCTGAACATGGTTAAAATATGGATGAAAATAACTTCTTTTTGCGAAGTTATCAACGACGCTCCCGACAAATAGTTCTCGGCAGAGCGCGGAAACGACATGTCTAAGCCTTGAGCTTTCGGCAGGTTCCCACCTATTGATAGCTGAGGGAGATTACCCTAGGGGGGTCAAGGGCCTCGGCGGAAGCGTGCTTGAGAAGCATTCGGTTTCAACAGTTAAAAAGAGAAGAAGAAAAAAGAAAAAGAAAGGGAGAAGAAAAGGAGGGAACCAAACACAACTTACAATATATATACAGTCTCAATGTAATTACAAAATGGAAGCATCTCGCTCATTACAGGCAAAAGAGAAAAGGGGGGGGGGAGAACCCGTCATGGAGAAGCACTGTATCCACTTAAGCTCTCTCCTGAGCCCTCCCCGGATGTCTCGCCAGCAGCCGTGGGAGATTTCGGGACATCCGAGGGTGAGGAGTCGGGCGCGCTTGGGGGCTTCGAGATAGGCTCGAAGAGCCAGGGAACGAGTTGGGGAGCGGTAACGATCTCGCCACTCTCATTCAAGAATCCCGCATCTCGCAACATCTCAAGGGTCAGGCTGACCGTTGATTGAGCGTTGGTCTGCAGAAGTTTGTTGATGTCGTACTCCGAGAAATGCCGGCTCCTCAGCCTTTCGTCCAGTGATGGAGGAGGCGCGACCGCGACCGCCGCCACCTCCATGTGTCGGAGCTGGTCCCTTAGCAGGACGTTCTCGCACCTTACCCCAACCAGCTCTGCGCGAAGTACCGTGCTTTGGGAAGAATCCTGCGTAAGAGAGAAATCGATCAAATACAAGAGATGGCAAGCCGAGGATTACAGAGGCGAGAGCGAGTCCTCGAAAGATCTCGCTTACCTCCTCCACTAGGCGCAAGGAAAGCAGTCTCATAACATCCACCAGTTGTGTCTTCAGAGCCGCCGCCTGGTCCCGCGCCTTAAGCATCTCGCCAAAGTTGCGGTCGATGGTGATGCTCCAGAGTGCGTACATATGCGCAAGCTCGAACCCACACATCAGAGCCCGGACGGAGTCGAAGGCCAGGAGCCGTGTGGGCAGTTGATCATAAAGGTCGGCATTCTCCCGGCTGTAAAGGCCGTAGCCCAACGCGAAGGCCTCGCCGGTGACATGGTCGCGCTCCGCCCAGCTGGGGAGAAGGGTCGAGACGGAGACTTGGTTGGTCTCAGGGTCCCACCGCAGCAGGGGTCTCCCTTCCACGTCAAGGCACTTCACGCCGAGACCAAAATTCTTGTGCCCCCTTGGCACCTCCTTGGGCGGGGGTCAAATGGAGGTCTCAGTGGCTGCCCCCTCGCCACTAGCCCCGCTTGCGGCTGGAAGGTTATCGACGGGGGCCCCAGCTATATCCCTGGCAGCAGCGGTCATCTCGCTGGCCACCTGCATGACCTCTTCGAAGGACCAGCCTGGTGCGAGAGGTCGGACGGGCGCAGTCGCCATGGGTTTCCCTTTGTCGGCAGCAGTTGGCTTTGGTCTTTTCAGTGGCCAGGATGAAAAGGCGTCGGGATTTCTCTTCCCGGCACTGGTCGAAGGAGGCGGGGCCAGCTTTTCCAGACAAGCTTGAACCACGGATTTCGCGAGAGCCAGCGGATCTCTCGCAGCCTGGCCCTCTGTACCCTGAGTCTCGGCAAAGGGTGGGTGCAGAGTAATTTCTTGCTCTCCTGCAAAGGCGACAATGCTCAGCGTTAAAGTTTAAAATGGGAATAACGAGTTAAAGGTGAGACCGTACCTTCGCCAGGAAGGACGGCGGGGAGAGAATCGACGTCCCGCCTAAGAAATTTGACGTTGAACTCCTTCATCTCGAAGAACTCCAAAAGGGCGCTCTCGCGCGACCCCAGGGTGGGTGGCTTGTAAGCGGTGTCCTCGTATTGAACGGGCGCGAGAGGAACGTTGCCGAAGTCACCAGAAACGAAGACGAACTTCTCGCCCTAGTGGTGTGTTTGTTGGCGAGACCGGTGGTCTTGAGAAGATGCCCGGAGAAGAAGACCACTCCCCCTTAGCGCGGAAGATGAACAGCTTCCGAAAGATAGGAAGGCTAAACTCAATCCTCTCGGATCGCATGTAGCAGATGAAAGCTACCAGGATGGCGACTGAGTTTGGAATGAGTTGGGCGGGAATGATGCCGTAGTAGCGGAGGGCCTGACACACCTCGAGCCAGAGGGGAAGGCGGAAGCCCACCTCGAAATGCTCGAGGGGGATGTCGAGCTCTCCCGCTCTCGCGTTATTGACCCGATCATCGTTGCCCGGGTTTCTCGCAGTAAAGCCGGTGGGAATGTAACGGGAAGCGATTAGCTGGTACTCCTCCAAGGTCAGGCGACAAGAGGGGAACTGGTGCTTTCGAAAGGCTTCCGCGCATTTGGAGCGTCCTTCTCTTTCGCCCGGCATTGTATTTAGGGGATTGAGTGCGAGGTATCAAGGAAGGAGGCGAGAGCGAAAATTATGCGAGAACGAGGTAAGAAGGCGGAAGCAGGGGAAATTCTCGGCAAAGCGCGAGAACCACAAAGGAGGCAGGCGAGGGTTTCGGGTCGGAGAAATAAATGTGTTTGGTGGACTCCTCTATTTATAGGAAACCGTGGTAATGATGACTTTTCCAAAAAAGAAAAATGAAAATAGCGGCGGCGGTACAGGCGCCATGCCCGAAGTCAACGACGCCTCGGGTTCCGGCCTGGGATGACAGCGACTGGCCGACGGTTCAGGTTCGCGCAAGCGTTTCGGGACAACCATGTAAAACAGAAAGAAAAATAAAAGCAGGGATCACTCTCACCGGGCGAGAGCTAAATAATAAATAATAAATTGAAAGGTTACAAATAAGCAGTCCAAAATAAAAAGTAACAGGGTACATCGCGAGAAGGGAAAGCCGAGGGGTGAGAGGTGGCGAGACTTCTTCAATCAATACGTCTCCCAGCGCCATCGTCCTCGCTCCCGCCGTCTAGTCCTCGGGGGCGCCAGCGGGTTGTAGTAGGAAGACAGGGTAGTGCACCCTAGGTTGATCCGGCGGGCCTAGTCTCGAATCTGCGCGATACACCTCCCGGGGAAGACTCGGCGATAGGCCCACCCGGCCGCTCCGTCTCGCTAAAGAAGTAGTCGCGCTCAAGGGCCTCCAGCCTCTGCTCCACCATCTTGCAGAATTCTTTTGCCGCAGTGGCGCGAGCCCACTCCCGCCGCACAATCTTCAACAGGAGGGCAGCAATCTTCTTCCCTTGCCTCTTCACGCTCCCGGCGTCATTCACAATGTCCTCCATCTCGTCAGACGAAGGGAGGGGAGAGCTCTCGCCATCCTCCCCCTCTCTATCTTCATCATCTTCATCGGCCCCTGTCTGCGAGTCCGGATCCTCTAAGAAAATAGTTTCATGGTTACGGTGAGAGCTGAGTAAAAGCTATGGTAATGTTTCGCATACCTGCAGCATGGCGAGAGCCACTGGCCGGCGGCAGGCGAGAAGGCCCACCCCCCAGTCCCATAGAGGAAGGGGAGTGGCTTTCCGCGCCCCGGGTGAAAAGTCTCGCGCACAGTGATCCCGGCCTGGCCGTAAGCAGGGGGAAGTCATCCTCTCTCACGAGATGGCTGGCCTCCTTTGGAGCTATGGAGGGGTCGATAGACGCCCCTCCCGCCAGTACGGCAGGATTAGCCACTTGGGCGAGCAAGTTGGAAGCCATTATCTCGTTCTCCCGGGTGGCGAGACCCGTGTTGACGGAAGCTGATGCTGCGGGAAGTCAATTCGACAGTAGGGGAAGCTACGATTGAAACGGTTAGAAAGGAGTGGCAGAGAAAAGTATACATGCGGTTCTCGGAGAGACAGCCGGAGGAGTGGCCTTCGTAACCCGTGGTCGATCCTCAGGAGGGTGAGACGACGAGTCTGGAGGCACCAGCGGGGACCCGGCGCCGTCGTCTCGAGCCGCTTCCTGCGAGAAGTATTCCATCAGGTGCCAACCCTTCCGCGTAACCAGCTCGCAATTTTGATGATCAACAAGTCGGAGAGACATACCTTCTGCGGAGGGGAAGCATCATCCGCACGATCGGGAGTCGGGGTAGGTGAGTCTCTGTTCTCGCGAGAAAGGTCCCGCTGGACCACCTTCGCCTTCTTCTTCTTCTCTTTCTTCTTCTTTAGCGGGGAAGGATTAGCGGCTGGCGACTTTCTCACCAGCCAAGGAGTAACCACAACACTGTTCGCCAGGGCTCGCGCCTGAGCCGCATTGATGCGGTCTTGGAGGTCTTGCGGGAGAGGCTTGTCAACACGCTTGGAACGCATGGCAAAATCTCGCGAAAGCTCAGTGAGGAAGCAGCGACTCAGGGGCAGGCTTAGACCGTCTATTAGCACATGTATATATAGAGTTATGGGATGGCCCACCAAAAAAATTCTCTTTTTTGAGGTGACACGTGCCCAGCGAATATTTATGGGTTGGACGTGTTTTTTCGAGCGCAGAGCTAGCTCAAAAGGAGCGGGGATTGTGTACAACCACATATTCGCTAAGTAGGACCCAGAGGCATCAACGGTCAGGATTGGACTAGCTTCAGGCTAGCTTCGGGCTTCAGATCGGAAGAGCTCCCGCCTTGGAGGAGCTCCCGCCTATAAGCGGGCGAGATCGTTCGCGCCAAGCCTCGGCCGAGACCCACCAACGACCAGAGGCGGGCGAGAAGGCGTCAAGTCCTCTCGATGCCAAAATCTAAGCAGCGAAGGCGTCGAGAGCATCCTACAGCGCGTTGAGTGAGCTCCACTCACTAAACGCCAAGTTTAGCAGCGAAGGCGTCGAGTCCACTCGACGCCGCGTTGAGTGAGCTCCACTCACTCAACGCCGTGTTCGGCAGCAAAGGCATTGAGCCCACTCAACGCCGTGTTCGGCAGCAAAGGCATTAAGCCCACTCAACCCCGTGTTCGGCAGCAAAGGCATTGAGCCCACTCAACGCCGTGTTCGGCAGCAAAGGCATTGAGCCCACTCAACGCCGTGTTCGGCAGCAAAGGCAACTCAACGCCGTGTTCGACAGCAAAGGCATTGAGCCCACTCAACGCCGTGTTGTGTGGAGGCGGGAAGGTTCTCGGCTCAGGGTTCTCGCCGAGTGGGGCCCATGGAAAAATTACTTAATTGCCCTCGGGTAGAATTACCTGCATACCCCCAGGGGCTGTATTTAGTATCTTATAAACAACGGGATTTGGCTATTGGCAGGCCAGGCAGGGGTATTTCAGTAATTTAAGGTCAGCAAAAGGCTATAAATAGACTCATAATGGCTCCTTAGAAGGCAAGCTTTCATTATTCTCAAAATCCCCAAGTGCTTTCTTAGGAGCTCCAAGCCCAGTTTTAACTTTGGAGGGGAAGCTCTCAGAGATCTTCCGGGTGTGAGGCGGGACCTCCCTGCTGAGGCTTTGGGTCAGTTCCAGGTTCCTAGCAACTAGTCGAGGGTCGAGGCTTGAGAGAAGTAGGTGTTGGTTGCGCCCGTGTTTTTGAACTTTCGTTGAGGTCATTTTTGGCTTCAACAAGAACGGCTACGAGCGGCGGTCGACGTCTATTCTCCTTCATCTCATTAAGTGTAACGAGGACAGACATCTCCTGAAAAATCAGTAATAAATACTATGATAGTGGAAGTTAGGCCGACACCGAACCGGCCGCGTGATTTTTGATCCCGATTGCGTTTTTCCATGTCATCAAATCTTTGACTCAACATTTTGTATATGAAAGCCATATTTATAGTTTTTATACTAATCTACCCTTTTATATATGAACTATATGGATGACATATTTGATGTAACACTAAATAATATGTAAACCCAACTGCGCATTGAAGTTTACAAAGGATATTCAAGCATTATAAGGGGATTATATATGCACTGCACCTAATCCTATGCCAAGATATGCAATTTGACTTTATTTAAAAATGCAATTTTTTGATCACTCAAGATTTATCTAATTTTAATATTTAGAATTTGTTGAAATTGTTGAAGTCGAGAATTGAGCAATCTGAGGAAGGCAGACCGCACAGATCGCAGTAATCGCTGCCGGTTAGGTGTTGGCGGATAGTCAAGTTCTTGCTAGCGTTCTTTCTCTGCGGTCTGTCTCAACAAGCTTCCTGGAGTTGTAACCGGGCGGTTAGAGTTGAGCTAACCGTTGGCGGTGTGGATTGGGAGACTGCGGAGTCCGCTGAGTTGGCGGGTTCTTGCAATATATGCCTCGCTTTGTAAAGAAGATAGTTGATTCTATTATAACTCTTGTTCTTCTACTGCTTCTGGTTACTTGGTTTTGTGTGGTTGCCTTGCTCAGCTTCCCGGAAATTTTTACAGAATTATAAGTTCTTTCATGAAATTTTCTGGTTTCTACGTTATCAAGTCATGCTAATGTTGTAGTATTTGAAAGAGAAGGTCGAATTTGAATTCAAATCGAAGTCTGAACCCGAATCCAAATCCAAAATGAGGATTTCGTGGCGAATTTAAATCTGAATTCAAATATTCGAACGGATATGAATCCGAATTTTTGCATTCTTATGAAAAATTTGGATTTAATTGAAAATCTATTTGATTCGATTTAGATCGTGAACACCCCTAATTACATGACATTTTTATGTGGGGTTTTACAATAGACACATCAATTAATTTTATGATTTAAAGAAGTTTTTGTAGGGTTAAGTTGACATATTGGTCAAATGACCTTTTTCATCATGGATTGTAGGAGATCCCAAGGTCAGATTGAGAAACCACCATCATTGTTACACTCGTGGAGACAAGAAATTTTGTCCAGATAATTTTTTTTTCAATTTTCTTGCGAGACCTCCACCACCGTCAGCCGCAATTTAACAGACCTGATCGAGACGCACAAACCTACGCAAATCTAGTGCTTTTATACGCCTATATTTCTTATTAATGGTATTTGAAGATTAAGGCTCAGTTTGGTGTGGTGATGGCGGTCATGAGAGCATTGGTTATGAACTGTCATTCATGAACACCCTACCTCACCTAAGGAACTTCACTCAATTTTATGTTTAAAACTAGTTTTCTTCTCTAAGTGGGACTCATAATTAACTATTGTCATGCAAAACATATATTCTATGACGGTGGAATTTTTGTCCAAACTCATCGGAGCAAAAGTGCCACACCAAACGAAGCCTACAACTTTATTTGGGACAGTGGTGACGGTAAAAAAAGTTATATTCGTACCGCCACCAATGACTTACAAAGGCTTGGTTTCAAGTGGAAAATTGCTATGTAAAATGTTTTGTTTTTTGAAAATTAGCTTTTCGTATTTTCATGGTTTTTTTTTCTAGCTCTACTTCTTCATTCTCTTCAACTGATTTTTCTATCATTGTTATTTCTGACATCTCTAATCCCATCCCAGTTTTTCTTGCAGACACAACTGCCTCTCAAAAACCTCAATAATTTGGTACGTATGTGTACTTTATACTGGTGCGCGAGCAAATTCGACTGTATACTCCCAAGATCAACGACGCAGATTTGAAGTGACCGTACTACGGTCACTTTTGGATACGTCTGTATTCGAGAATTACGACCATATTTTGTGGGGAATGATCTGCGCCGTTGAATTCTGCGATCCTACGATCAGATCTGCCCGTGCACATCCGAAAATAGGTACGTATGCATACCAGAAATGGATTCATCAAACAAAGCCTATATCTTCCAATCTATAGTGCTAAAACCAAAAGTCTGTCAACAAGCATGCTTATATATATCAAAGAGAGTGAACCCAATAAAACCTAGTTACTCTAGACTGGAATCTCTGCGATTTCGTATGAATTACGACTCCGTTTGGCATTGTGGTGGCGGTCATGAACTTGAGGGTTAAATTGTGCTCATTTGTTAACGCCCACCTAAGGAACTTCATCCGCTTTTATATTCAAAAGGATGATGTTTTTAGGTGATCCTTAACGAATGACAGTTTAACCCATGCGTTTACGACCTCCGCCACTGTGCCAAACGGAGCCTACAACTATTAAGTCGTGTATCGTGAACAAATATGAGATGCTCGCTCGCATATTGGTCAAGCCCGGCCCACG
Organism: Platanthera zijinensis; assembly: GCA_039513925.1. Lineage (NCBI taxonomy): Eukaryota > Viridiplantae > Streptophyta > Magnoliopsida > Asparagales > Orchidaceae > Platanthera > Platanthera zijinensis. The sequence continues at coordinate 138,083,544 of CM077098.1, forward strand.
AGTAGATAGTTGAATCAAGTAGAATATCATCGTTGACTATCAGTTGAATATTGCAGTAGATTTAAGCTAGAGCGACTTAAATGCAACTAGAAATAAGAACCCTAGACCTACTCTCTATATGAGTCCATTGGCACGCTCTGATGCCGAAAAAAACAATGTCGGCGAGAACTCAGGAATCCAACCTTAACAATGCTGCTGAAATTGTTTAAGTGGGCGGTCTGATATGTGCAGCCGTGGAGATCGCGCGGGTAGGGCGGTCTAGTTTTGCAGAATAACCTAGTCCTTGGGTTTTCTTCTTCTCGCGGTCTTTCTTAGCTAGCTTCCTGGAGTGTTAACTGTGCGGTTAGCTTTTGCTAATCGCGGAATGTGCGGTCTGGTTTGGGAGACCGTGGAGACCGGCAGACTGCCGCTTAAGTGTGGTTGAGGTTCAGGTCGTGTGGTTGTTTGGTTATTTACTCAAGTCTGCGTGTACTGTGGATGTTGTCCGCAATGTTGTGCGGTCTGGTGGAGTTAACCACAAGCGCAGTCTGGTGTGGGCAGTTCGCGTGTTGGGTGGACTGGTGCTGTTAGCTGGCACGTCACTGGCGGTCACTCTATCCCCCTGGGCAGTGATGGTATTCGCATGTCCGCTTATAAATAGGGGTGCTGAGCTCGTCATAAATAACAGAATCTGTAAAAACTGAAGCTCTGGTTAAACTCAGCGGCTACGTTTTTCTAACCACGCGGCTAGGTTTAGTGACTGGTTAATGTTGTGTTTGCAGATTATGTGGCAAACACTTGTCAGCCAGAAAACTGGTTCTGAAGGCAGTTCAGATAGCTGGTAGAAGTCAGCGGCAGTTAGCAGTGGGTCGTGGATAGACGACTAAGTAGTCTTCTTCCTTGGCAGTTTCCCAACTTGGATAACACAGTTTGTCTTTGGCGGACTGAGTTGCAGTACGAATAAAGTTATTCCCTCAACTCGCGGTTAGGCGACCTTGGCGATCAGGTGACTAGGAGTTGCGGTTAGGTGGCATCTCAGTTTCAGTTCAATTGTTTGCAGCAACTTAAGCGGTTAGGCGATCTCGCGGTCAGGCGACCATAAGTTGTGGACAAGGTTGTTTCCACAACAATCAATAAGCAATTGTTCGTGTGGCTAAGGGTGTAGTCTGACTGTTCGTGCGACTTGACGGTTAGCCTTGGAGGATAAACAACTTGGGTGGTTACAGATTTTTGTTTGCCGGTTTTTGCTCTTGTTGTTTTTTGTGATCTCCATTGGGTGCATTACAAAATCATGTCTCGCATTGTAAAGAAGACTATTAATTCAATTATGGTTCTTGTTCTTCTATCTGCTTCTAGTTTTTTTGGCTTAGTTGTTTGAGTGTTCCTGCGACCTTTCCTGCTTCACAAAATTTTACATAGTATCAGAGCGACAAAGGTTTGAGCAGTGATCAACCACAGAGATTTTGCTTCATACCTTTGGAAGTTTAAGTGAACCAGGTATATAACAATGGAAGGAGGTTATACAAGAGGCCTTGTAATTGAACTCCTAACACATACTAACTTCAAGATGTGGAAGTCGTGCATAGAGAGTTATCTTCTTGGCGAGGATCTCTGGGAGGTCGTTGGTGGAGAGGAAAGACAAAAGGTGACTGCTATTGATGGAAACTCTCAAGAGGTGAGAGCTTGGAGAAGAACAAATGCAAATGCTGAGTTCACTCTAAAGTGGAAGATATCACCTGAGCTTTTTGACCACATCATTGGATGTAGGTCGTCTGCAGAGATTTGGACGGCCCTTGATGGGCTGTTCAACAAGAAGAATGTAACTCAACTATAGTTATTAGAGAATGAGTTGACGAGAGTAACTCAGGGCAACCTGTCAATATCATCTTTTTTCTTAAAAATGAAGAACATGTGTGTTGAGATTTCAGCATTGGACCCAGACGAGCCCATTTCAGAGACAAAGCTAAAGAGACACGTTATCCGCAGCTTGCGGAAGGAATATGTGGCCTTTATTACTTCTGCACAGGGCTGGACCAATCAACCATCTTTGTTGGAGCTGGAGAAACTGCTGGCTTTGCGGGAAAGCATGACAAGACAGATGTATGAAGTTTCTATCTTAGGGGGAGATAGTGAGATTCTCTACTCTGGAAAGAAAAAGAGATGGGATATAAAGAAGAAGACACATGTTGAAGATGGTCCTTCAACTTCATCGCAGCAGAAAAGGAGCAAGACTCATAAACAGGATGGAGGGAAGAAGGGAGGGCCAAAGTGCTACATGTGCAACAAACTTGATCACATCAAAAAGGACTGTAGAGTTAATCTTAGTCGGGACACATTGCGGATAAAGAAGGAGTTGAATCTAAGAAGGAAGAAGACAAATATGGGAACTACTTCATGGCAGATATGACCACAATGTCGGTTCATATCATGACCTCCATCAACTATCAGGAGGACTACATTGTGGACTTGGGGTGTGATCATCACCTCACCGGAGACGAGTCAAATTTCTCTTCTTTTCATGCATACACTAGTAATGATGTTATCATTACTGCTGACGATACTATGCATATAGTGGAAAAGGAGGGAACGATTTCTTTAAGTAGTGATAAAGGGCCACTCACTTTGCAGAGTGTTTATCACGTGTCGGGAATGAAGAAAAACCTGTTCTCAGTGACCAACACTATGGACCATGGGTATCACATTCTATTTGGCCCAACAAAAGTGAAGTTTCTTCAGAATGTGTCAGTGGTGGAAGCTAACGTGATTCATGTTGGGAGGAGAGTGAAAAACTTGTTTGTTTTGTCAAAAAATTATTATGTTGAAAGATAAGGGCTAACGATAGTGTGGTCATCAGGCACAAAAGATTGTTGGGATGGACAAGCTGAAGGCTATGACGGTAAGATGTGTGGTGAAAGACATGTCTAGTCTTTCACCTCTTAGCGATGATCATGTTTGTGCAGGGTGTCAGTATGGAAAGGTTCATCGCCTTCCATTTGATAATTCCATGTCTAGGTGTAAGGCACCGTTGGAATGCATCCACGGTGACTTGATGGGACGGACCATCACCCCCAGTTTTGGAGGTAGCTAATACACGTTGGTCTTGGTTGATGATTTCACTAGGTATACTTGGGTATATTTGTGAAGGAGAAGTCAGAGGTTTTCTATAAGTTTGTGAAGTTTAAGGAGCTCGTGGAAGACCAGCTAAATTTGCGGATAAAAAAAGTTGAGAACAGATAATTGATGGGAGTTCACTTCAAATGAGTTTCTCAATTTCTGCAGAAAGCATGGAATCAAGAGGGAGCTTTCTTATGCACATAATCCACAACAAAATGGTATTGCAGAGATGAAGATCTGCCATCTGGTGGAGACCTGCAAGTGCTGGCTTCAATCCAAAGGAATTCTCAGGGCCTTTTGGGTAGAGGAAATGACCTACAGAGCTTATGTTATCAACCAGATATCATTGAGCCCCAATAATATGAAGTCTCCATATGAACTCATGTTCAAGGATAAGCTAGCATAGGACACATTCAGATGTTTGAATCCACTACGTGCACGTGCCAGATGCTTTCAAGATGAAGTTGGATGTGAAGACAAGGAAACCTTTCTTCATTGGCTACGACGAGCAGAAGAAAGGATGAAAGTGCATTGACCCTGAGACAAAGAAATTTGTTGTCTTAAGGGATGTGGTATCTGATGATTTAACGTCATACAAGGATAGTTCCTCTATGGAACTACAAGAGAGCAGCGTGGATGATATGCAAGAAGAAGTTGTTGGTGATCTTATGGTGGAGCTGTCTTGACTCCAGAAGCTCCAGTCTCGTCTAGCTTAGGGGCAGGTGCTTCTAATTTAGGAAGTAGGGGAAGTGATGCTCCTAGTATGCCCAAAAGAAGAGATGAAACAGAAGAAACAGCTGGTGTGGTGGATAATGGTAAGACTTGCAGAGGTTGAAGAGGATCATTATTCCACCAGCTCGATACAGGGATATGAACATGATGAGTTTTGTCTCGTGTTTCTTTACAGGCCCCATAGACGAGCGGGAGTAATCATGCTTTGAGAATGCCACTGTGAGTAAGGAGTGGGAAGATGACATTGATGAGTAGATAGTCGCGCTCAAGAAGAATGAGACTTGAGATCTTATGCCCAAGGTCGATGGCATGACTCTTGTCACCTACAAGTGGATTTATAAGCTCAAGAAGATTGCTAACGAGAGCATTGAGTGGTATAAGGCTCGCTTTATAGCTTAGGGGGTTCTCCCAGCAGTACAGAGAAGACTATAAGGAAATGTTCAGTCATGTGTCTAAGATGACCTTAATATGGGTGGTGATTGCCTTGGCGGCTTGCCAAAGATGAGAGATTTGACAGCTTGACGTGAAGAACATGTTTCTTTACAGAGAGATTGACAAGGATATCTTCATGGTTCAACCACCTTGGTATATATCTAAATATCATCCAAGACATGTCTGTAAACTAAAGAAGGCCCTCTATGGCTTGAAGTAAACACCTCGAGAATGGTACTGAAAGATAACAGAATACCTCCAGTTTTGCGGATACTTTTCCTCTGATTCTGATTCAAGCTTATTCGTAAAGAAGAGGGGGATCTTCAAGTCTTGGTACTGTTATATGTTGACGATATGATCATCACGGATAACTCAAAAGAGGAGGTAGTTAGGATCAAGATAGTGCTAGCTATTCGATTCGAGATGAAGGATCTTTGGGAGCTCCACCATTTCCTTGGTTTTGAAGTGAAGAGGAAAAAAGAGCGGTGTGCTCGTTTTCCAAAAAGTTTATGCGGAGTAGATCATGAAGTGATTCGACATGTGGAAGGGAAAGAACAGCTCTACTCTACCGGAGATCGATCTGAAACTTCGACGTAATGAGGGAAGGGTTCTTCCTGATCCCTTTGTTTTCCGAGCTCTAGTTGGGAGCCAGATATATCTGACGATTACAAGGACGAATACTGCTTATATTATGGGCCGAGTAAATCGATACATGTAGGAGCCGCTTAGACCTCATCTAGTGGCGTCAAAGAGTATCTTGAAATATATGAAGTTACCTCAGATATGAGTCCCTTTTATGAGAGGGGCACAAGTTTCAACCAGCACGGTTACGCGGATGCTTATTATGGGAGAGATACTGACAATCGGAAGTCGACGTCTGGTTATGTCTTCATGTGTGGATCGATAGCTATCTGATGGTGTAGCAAGAAGCCGGATTCTGTGTCTGTCTCCACGACTGGAGTGGAATACAATGTGTCTGCCTTGATAGCTCAGGAAGTCATCTAGCTGAGGAGATTTGTAACACCCCTATCCGTCGCATAGCATATAGCAGTAGGTCCGGCCGGGGCCCGACGCCATATACTACGGACAGACCGGTTGGTTACGCGTTAAAACCATTCAACCAATTACACGTCCTACACAAGCACCTAACGGAAGCATTAAAATTAAGTTGCAAGACGAAAGAACCTGACCAAAGAGCATGAATGTCCACTACAATAACACACGTAGGAATGTTTCAATACACAGAAATAGAAATGGCCTTAAGGCCTTACACAGTTTGCTTGACATAAAAGTGTTTTCATACTTCGGCTCGCAGGCCGGCCACACATGATTACAATGAAACACACAAAATTAGGCCTTCGAGGGCCGGCTCAGCAACTTGGGCTTTAACCCGCTATTTTCCGCTCGGCTCCGCAGCACCTGCAAGCCACAATCCACCGCCCGGTGGTAAACAAAAGCAACGGTCAGCTATGCTGACCAATTATAACGATCCCGCCCCCAAAATCGGGGCGGCGATGCTCTTTCCCTGCACTTTATTAGTATAGGCAATAAAAATAGTGTAAACACACTTCATCACAGGCGTAGGCTCGCACGGCCACACACCTCGTGCACACAGGGCACATTCACGGCGAACCGGCCAACGTCACGTCAATTCAAGCCATAGACGTTCCCATTCCACCACCGCCCCTTGGACTGCCAATCATATGAGCATTTTTTCTTCATGGCCTTGGTCACGACAATTTAAGCCATAGACCGCCGAAGACTCTCATCCATGCCAACGGTCCCACCGAACGACATAGATCGGGTACGGTTCCGCCTGACCCGTGCTCATTCCGCAACGATAATTTAAGTCATATGCGCAGGTCAAGACTCACCGAGTCCCGTTTCCGCCACAACAATCACATAACCCGGTTATGTTCACGTTGGCTCCCCGGCCATCGTGTTGGAAAAACCCGCTTTTGCCCAGTTTTCCGGGTGCACCTTGGAGTTAATCTCCAAGGCTCCCTGCTGCAATCTACCACGTAGAAAACTCGAAAAACGCCCAAACGTCCGGAGTCTTCCCCGGTTCATATGCAATGCAACATCACCGATCCGACTCTACTTGTCCGGATAGGCTTCACACACAATGCATATGCCCGTTTTCGCATACAGACTCTATACAAGGGGGACTTCACATATCTACCCCAAGGAACGCTCCAACTCTTCGCTCACTCGCGAGAGAGGGCTTCCTATGCAAAGGAAAAGAGGGCTTCACATGCCCTAGGATGAGAAATCATTACCCTTGCGTTCTTCCGCGGCGCCATGAAAAATCTACGCGGTTGGAAAGCACCGCAACGGCGTCGCCTTCGCGGATCTGGACTCGGATCGCGATTCTGAGCTCCGACGCTCCACCGGTGGCCGGATCTTGGTATCCTCCTCCACCTTGCTCTCCCCTCTCTCTAGCCTTTAGAAAGAGAACCAAGGGGATGAAATGAGGGATTGCAAACCCTATTTCCGGGTTTAAACCGCCAGCATCCACCCCCAGCCGTCGGATCTCAAGCCAAGGAAACAAACGGCCATGATTAGGCCTGAAATAACAAAATCTGGGCCGAACATGGGTTGCAACACGGCCGTGTGCATGGCCGTGTCACCCATTCGCCGTCTCGACCGACTTGATAACCAGCACACGACATTCGATACGGCATCCGATATGCCCGTGTCGCATGCGACACGGCCGTGTCACGGCCCGTGTCACCCCCGTGTGCAACGACCAACATTCTTAACCCGAGAAGGACACGGCCTGTGACACGGCACCAGACACGCCCGTGTCACATATGACACGCCCGTGTCTGTGCCTGTGTGCACCACACTCGACGAGTGACTGATACACCCTGGGACACGCCCGTGTCCCAGGCCGTGTTCAGCCTCTCGACGATTGTCGACCCCAAAATTGATGACCGCGCAGCCAACACTGAACCCGAGCACGACACGCCCTGGGACACGCCCGTGTCCCAGGCCGTGTCACCCCTGCCAAAACACATATTTGGCTCAAAACACCACCCGTCACCCTATTGAGTTTCGGGGCGTTACAAGATTGGTGGAGGACATCCATGAAGAGGTATTAGGTTCTACTTTACTATGCTGTGACAACGAGAGTGCTATCAAACGGGTCATAAATCCAATTTGCCACGCGCGAATAAAACACATCGAGATCGAGCATCACTTTGTTCCCAAGAAGGTGCTGGAGGGATCTTTGATAGCAGAATACGTGCAGAACTTGTATAATATCACTGATATCTTCACAAAGCCGATGTCAAAGGGATCATTTGTGCGATTACGAGGACTGTTTGGGCTGACTTCTACTTCCCAATTCAAGGGGGATTGTTGGAATTGTTAAAGTGGAGGATGACGGTCTGATATGTGCAGACCGCGGAGGTCGTGCGGGTAACATAGTCTTGTTTTGCCAAATAGCCTAGTTCTTGGGCTTTATTCTTCTTGCAGTCTGTCTCAGCTAGCTTCTTGGAGTATTAACCGCGTCGTTAACTTTTGTTAACCGCAGAATGTGCGGTCTGGTTTGGTAGACCGTAGAGACCGGCAGACCGCCGCTTTGTACAGTTAAGGTTCAGGTTGTGTGCCTGTTTGGTTATTTTCTCAAGTCCACGTGGAATGTGGATAATGTCCGTATTGCTGTGCCGAATGGTGGAGTAAAACTCAAGCACGGTCTGGTGTGGTCAGTCCACATATTGGGCGGACTGGTGTTGCTAGCTGCCACATCACTTGCGATTACTCTATCCCCCTAGGCGGTGACGGTATTCGTCTGTCCTCCTATAAATAGGGGTGTTGGCTTCATCATAAATTACAGAAAATGTAAGAACTGAAGCTCGGGTTAAACTCGGCGGTTACATTTTTCTAATCGCATGGCAAGGTTTAGTGACCGGTTAATGTTGTGTTTGCTGATTGTGCGACAAGCACTTGTTAGCCAGGAAAATGGTTCTGAAGGCAATGCAGATAGCTGGTAGCAGTCAGTGGCGGTTAGCAGCGGGTCGCAGATAGGCGAATATGCGGTCTTCTTCCTTGGCAGTTTCCCAGCTTGGATAACACAGTTCGTCTTTAACGGAATGAGTTGCAGTACGAATAAAGCTATTCGCTCAACTCGCGGTTAGGAGACCAGGAGTTGCGGTTAGGCGACAACTCAGTTTCAGTTCAACTGTTCGCGATGACTTCAACGGTTAAGCGGCCTTACGTTCAGGCGTCCGGAAGTTGCTGACATGGTTGTTTACACAGCAGTCAATATGCTACAGTTCACGCGACTAAGGGTGTGGTCTGGCTGTTAGCGCGAGTTGGCGGTTAGCCTTGGCAGATAGGCGGCTTGGGTGATTAAGGTTTTTTGTCTGTTGGTTTTTGCTCTTGTTTTTTTTGTGATCTCCATCGGGTGCATTGGGAAATCATGTCTGACAATGTATGTCTCGTATTGTAAAAAAAACTATTAATTCAATTGTGGCTCTTGTTCTTCTATCCTCTTCTGATCCGGGTGGGCTCGTCATGGTCGGCCCCAAAAAGGGCCTGTCAGGGGCCTCCCGACCCTGGGCGTCCTCGCCGTGGCCGGCCCTCACAAGGGCCGGCTAAGGCCACCCACACTCTGGAGGCCTCGCAGCGGCTGACCACCGAAAGGGCCGGCCAAGGCCGCCCGTACTCAGGCGGCGACGCCGCGGCCGGCCCTGCAAGGGCCGGCCAAGGCCACCCGTACTCAGGCGGCCACGCCGCAGCCGACCCTGCAAGGGCCGGCCAAGGCCGCCCGTACTCATGCGGCCACTCCGCAGCCGGCCCTACAAGGGCCGGCCAAGGCCGCCCGTACTCATGCGGCCACGCCGCAGCCGACCCTACAAGGGCCGGCCAAGGTCGCCCGTACTCATGCGGCCATGCCGCAGCCGGCCCTACAAGGGCCGGCCAAGGCCGCCTGTACTCATGCGGCCACGCCACAACCGGCCCTACAAGGGCCGACCAAGGCTGCCATACTCATGCGACCACGCCGCAGCCGACCCTACAAGGGCCAGCCAAGGCCGCCCGTACTCATGCGGCCACGCCGCAGCCGACCCTACAAGGGCCGGGCAAGGCCGCCAGTACATATGCGGCCACGCCACGGCCGGCCCTACAAGGGCCGACCAAGGTCGCCCGTACTCAGGCGGACACGCCGCGGCCAGCCCCTGCAAGGGCTGGCCAAGGCTGCTCTTTCTCAGGCAGCCTCGTCGTGGGCGGCCCCCGCAAGGGCCGGCCGAGGCCTCCCAACCCCGAGCGGCCTCGCCGCGGCCGACCCCGGCAAAGGGCGGCCGGGGCCACCTGGATCCAGGCAGCCTCGCCGGCCACTCGCTAGGTGTGGGGGTGGCGACTGCCGCCCCCGCCGTCGTCGTCGTGCCGCCAGTTTTTGCGTGCGGGTTCTCTTTTAGCCCAAGGGCGGGATCATCATTTTTCAAAAATGACGATCCACGTGCTTAGTTTCGAGCAATCTTATTGGCCGGTCCGGAGATATTTAAGCGAAATTACCAGACCGCCCTGTTGAAACAAAAAACTTGGACTCTCGTGGAGTTCGGGGTCCCAAAGAGGGGTGACCTCACACCTACTACACTCGGGGGAACGTCACTAACCAAAGACTTAGGAAGCTAGGAACAGACCCTCGGCTCTAGCGTGGAGGTCCCACCACACACCCGGAAGGTCACAAGAGCACTTCCCCTCCCTCACCAATGGCAGAGTTGGGCACCTTGGAGAGCTCTCTCAACTCAACCAAGAAGAAAACCAAGGGAGGAGGAGGCCAAAAAACTCATCCTCTCAAAAGGCACCCAAGGGGGTCTATTTATAGTTTTTCCAAGTCCTAGGGGTAAAATGACCAAAATGCCCTTAGGACAAATAAACTTCTAGCCAATAACAAACCTCCACACCGGGGGATAGAGAGGTAATTCCACCCCGAGGGCATAACGGTAAAAGCACGGCCCAAAGAGAGGTCCAGGGGTGGATGAGGGTCGAACCATGCTCCCCACCCCCTCCAGGGAAACCACCCGCCGGGGGCGAGCACCAAGCTACAGGCCTCGCTCGCCCGTAGGCCAGGCCGCCCGGGCGAGTGCCAGGCCGCAGGCCTCGCTCGCCCGCAGGGTAGGCCGCTCGGGCGAGCCACAGGCCGCGGGCCTAGCTCACCTGCAGGGCAGGCCGCCCGGGCGAGTCGCAGGCCGTGCGCCTGGATCGCCCACAGGGCAGGCCGCCCGGGAGAGCCGCATGCCGCGAGCCTGGCTCGCCCACAGGGAAGGCCGCCCGGGCAAGCCGCAGCCCGCGGGCCTGGCTCGCCCGCAGTGCAGGCCGCCCGGGCGAGCCGCAGTCCACGAGCCTTGCTAGCCCGCAGGGCAAGCCAATGTGCCTGTCTCGCCGCTCCTACCTCGCACCAAGGCAAGCCGGGGGGGACCGGCCATCTTTCCACACTCACCCAAAAAAGGGCCCGGGGGGAGGTAGATTTTCCCTCCCCCTACTAGTATATTTCCAAGGTCAAGCTAAAATTGGCCACCATGAGTGCAAGATCTCTGAAAAGCTTAAAAACTCATAGTTGGTCCTACGCCTGCCGGGAGGGCCCTACTCTGCAAATACGGGATTGTACACAATCGCCGCTCTTTTCGAGGTTGGCACAAGCTCGGAAAGAAACATCTAACCCAACGTATTCGCTGAGTGGCCTCTTCTCGCGGTAGGAAAGATTATAAGGCCTCTCTGAGGGGTCAACCTGTCATGCCAGCTAATGGGAGCCTGGGTGACGAGACAGTCTCGGGGTGAAAACACTTAGCCTCCCGAGGGTCAACCTGTCATGCCAGCTAATGGGTGCCTGGGTGACGAGACAGCCTCGGGGCAAGGGAACTTGGGATTCCACGAGAGGTACGCCTGCCCTTCCAGCTAGTGAGAGCCTGACAGCGGGACCATCATCGGAGCAAAGGAGCTGGGCTTCCACGAGAGGTACGCCTACCCTGCCAGCTTGTGAGAGCCTGACAGCGGGACCATCATCGGAGCAAAGGGACTGGGCTTCCATGAGAGGTACGCCTGCCCTGCCAGCTAGTGAGAGCCTGACAGCGGGACCATCATCGGAGAAAAGGGACTTCGGCTTCCACAAGAGGTATGCCTGCCCTGCCAGCTTGTGGGAGCCTGACAGCGGGACCATCATCGGAGTAAAGGAACTGGGCTTCTACGAGAGGTACGACTGCCCTGCCAGCTAGTGGGAGCCTGACAACGGGACCATCATCGGAGCAAAGGAACTGGGCTTCCACGAGTGGTATGCCTGCCCTGCCAGCTAGTGAGAGCCTGACAGCGGGACCATCATCAGAGCAAAAAAACTGGGCTTCCACGAGAGGTAAGCCTGTCCTGCCAGCTAGTGAGAGCCTGACAGCGGGACCATCATCGGAGCAAAGGAACTGGGCTTCCACGAGAGGTACACCTGCCCTGCCAGCTAGTGAGAGCCTGACAGCGGGACCATCATCGGAGCAAAGGGACTTGGGCTTCCACAAGAGGTACGCCTGCCCTGCCAGCTAGTGAGAGCCTGACAGCGGGACCATCATCGGAGCAAAGGAACTGGGCTTCCACGAGAGGTACGCCTGCCCTGTCAGCTAGTGAGAGCCTGATAGCAGGACCATCATCGGAGCAAAGGAACTGGGCTTCCACGATAGGTACGCCTTCCCTGCCAGCTAGTGAGAGCCTGACAGCAGGACCATCATCGGAGCAAAGGAACTGGGCTTCCTCGAGAGGTACGCCTGCCCTACCAGCTAGTGAGAGCCTGACAGCGGGACCATCATTGGTGCAAAGGAACTGGGCTTCCACGAGAGGTATGCCTACCCTGCCAGCTAGTGAGAGCCTGACAGCGGGACCATCATCGGAGCAAAGGAACTGGGCTTCCACGATAGGTACGCCTGCCCTGTCAGTTAGTGAGAGCCTGACAGCGGGACCATCATCAGAGAAAAGGGACTTGGGCTTCCACGAGAGGTACGCCTGCCCTGCCAGCTAGTGAGAGCCTGACAGCGGGACCATCATCGGAGCAAAGGAACTGGGCTTCCACGAGAGGTACGCCTGCCCTGCCAGCTAGTGAGAGCCTGACAGCGGGACCATCATCGGAGCAAAGGAACTGGGCTTCCACTAGAGGTACGCCTGCCCTGCCAGCTAGTGAGAGCCTGACAGCGGGACCATCATCAGAGAAAAGGAACTAGGCTTCCTCAAGGTAGCCTCAACCCATCCAGCCAGTGAGAGCCTGGCATGGGGAGGTTCTCTTTGGGTGGGGACTAAGCATCTCAACCAAACCTTACCAATTCCAACATCCTCCAAAGGGGAAAACATGATGGGTTACATGACCCCCCCAACTCAACTGGTCGGGTGTCACGACCCGCATTTTCCCCGAGGTTAAGAAGTATCAGAGTAAGGGAAAATACGCGTTGTGATGCCACGTCAAGCAGGGGATAACTGTCGACGCTCAGGAGACACACCAAAATCATAAATCACAAGTTTTAATTTAATAGGAAACCAGTTTGTTTGAAGTCCGTATCCCTCGACACAGTGGATCAGCTAGTCCACGCTAAGAAAATATATATGCTTACAGCGGAAAAATATTTTGATTCAGTTAGTTTGACACCCTAAATGAGTATAAGGGTCCACCAGAGACCACATATAGAATGCACGACACCTAAGGTGAGTATAGTATATATATATTAAAAGAGGTTTTATGCTTTAAGAAAATAGTGCTTTAGTTAGCAAACATGTTATGCATGAGGTACATATATTAGTTTAGAGTTTTAAAATACCTAACATGCAACCTAGCATAAAACCTTCCGAGAAGCAAGTAAACAACCCCAAGAGGGCAAAAACAGCAGTCTAAATTCATATTTAGCAAAACAAGAAAGCCACCAGTTGGCGTCGACAACCCGACACGAACCCACCGGTGAGTGTGCATGTCCATACAGAAAAGAAAAATGACTACCTCACAAGGGAATGATCTGCAACTCTGCTACCCTAGAGGCTACCAGCAAGACCCAGCAAATGGAAAATCAGCCACTCAATCGGCTACAACCTGGACCTGAGACATTCAAGAAAAGAAATGTCTCAGCAAGGAAATAAACAAAAGAAAGGAGTGTCAGATTACTTAAATAAAGAAGGATTTTCCAACCCGGTAACAAAGTACTAAACAACAAAAAGCAGGAAAAAGAAAGAATTATTGCTTAAAGGGCAATAAAGGAAAATCAAACCAAGTGTGAGCACAAAAACTACCTGCTCTGGAAAGAAATCAACCTGCAGTAGTAAAGTATAAGAATAAAAACAGGGAGAAATCAAAAGTAGACAATAGGAAACTAACAGTTCTAGGTTTGTGGGCAAATGACCGGGGTGTAAAAAAAATAAGGGGCTGGAGTGTGTGGCCACAATGTCCAGCACCAACAACCAGACCCCAAAAATACTCAAGGGTGAAACACAACCGGTGGCAGCTTTAGGGTCCACACACCCAAAAAGTTGGTCACAGAGTCCAAACTTAGTGGTGGCCACAGCTCAGCACACACAATTCACCCCTCAGAGTTCAAACAACAACACCCCCTCCGGTCATAGCCCACTAGTCGGCATGCAAAAACTAGCCGAACACCCCCAACATCCCCCTTAGAAAGATATAACTTTTCTAATAGCCTTAAAGAAGCTCACATCCCAACGCCAGACAAGCAGAGCCTTGGAAAAATAAATTCCAAGGCTCATGCTGCTCTTCCTTAACCGACCTAGCAGCAAACCTAGCCTACCACTAAGCTAAGCTTAATCCTAGTACTAACCAACATCCTTGGCATCACCTAAGACAAGCTTTACAATCGGAAAAAGAGCAAACCTGGAGCTTTAGGCTAGCAAATTAAATACAAAGCAGCATAACTAAAAGAAAACTGGAATGAAATCGGCAAGGGCCAAGGGAGCCACTTGCCTTAGCACCAAGGTCCAGCAACAGCCTACACTCCACGAACTTGGCACCGACAGCAAGGCTACCTAGAAAAAGAAATCTGGAGCTTAAGGGAAGGAAAAGAAAAGGAAAAAAACCCCGAAATTTATGCTCTCTAAAGACAGCCCTAAAGGCCAACTCACATACCTAGGAAGCTAGCTCTCGGCGAGAGCAGCTCAAAACTGGAATTCCCCGGGCAAACCGAGCTCTATAGCAGCTAGAATCACTGGTCAAGACAGCAGTTCCACCGCCGGCTCCTTCCGTTTCTTCCGCTGGAAGCTTTTGCTCGGGAATGGGGAAGGAGATAAAGAGAAAGCTTGGGATATACCCCCCACTAGCCAATATTATAATACTATCTTGCCCCACTAAGCTATAAAAATATTGATACTTAGCCACCAAAGCTTAGATCTAATACTAGTTTATTCAGCCACTACAAGCTTGATGCTTATCTTAAACAGCTAACCCGAGCCCTGCTTCACTCAACCAGCACTTAAGTATATTATATAGCAGCCACTATTGCTTTAATTTATATATATATATTTATATAGTATATATATGCATTCATATTACAGCCACTAAGCTAAGGAAAAGCTAACTGAAGCTGCTACCCGAGCCCCCAGCTACTACTATGCACTTAAATAGTAATGTATATATACATATATATATATATATATATATATATACATATATATATATATATACATATATATATATACACACACACACACACACACACATATAGATATATATAAATACATACACAACACACTTATATGTATATACAAGCATATACCTATATAAATATTCACCAAATGAAAACAAAGGCTAAACATTTTTTTGCCTAAAACAAGCACCGGCCTTACCAAGCTCGATCACACCAGGCCAAGCACAACAAACGGGTAGCCACTACCGGCTAACCAAACGCACGTCGAAACGATGCGAGAAACGAACGATCTCGGATTTCGACAAAACTTGCCCCGTAGCTAAACACCACAGCTACAAACACAACGGCGAAGTCGAAAACAACATCCGATGATCAAAACTTGGGCTAACACTGCCCAAAGCCAAAACACAAGCATTCCTTGAGAGGCCAAACCGAGTCACCAAAACAGACTCCGGCTTGCTGGGGAATCTTGCAAACAAGCTCCTAATGGATCACAAGAGGAACCTAAAGAACTATGACCACGCTCTAACAAAGGCAAAAGCCGACAACGCGACATCGAAACGCCAAGCAATGGTCAAAACAAAACACAGAAAAAACCGGGGGCGTTACATCGGGGGCTGAACTCATTACAACATAAAAAGAAATACAAGATTCTGCCGAGGCAAGGCTTCTTCAGGGGGTCTGGGCACGGTCTCCACTTCAACGTGAGTCGCTCATATGGTACCTCGGGTTCCTACATCTACCCGATCCTCACATATGTCATTCCCCCTCACTTGGGGTGGAGCTTCAATCTATGCTGGCGGCTGAGGCTGGGTAGGGCCTCTCGCCCCCTCACCTCTAGGAACTCAGGGCAGGTAGCCGTGGCGTTCCCTTCCACTTGGTGAAAGTCGCAGTACGACAATTCTTTATCTCCCCTCCTTCGGCGGGCTCGACGGTCTCTCCCGTTGCCTCTTCCTCCTTCATCTATTGCCAAGGCTTGCTGTGGTGGGGGTAGGAGCTATCTCGGGGCTTGCGTCTTGAAGTTGAACCTCCCTTGGTCCCCGTGAAAGTTTCCCCCATCCTGGATGAGAGCTCTTCCTAGATCCTGGGCAGGTCCTCCTTGCTGCCTCCAGCCTGGTTTCGGGCCCTCATGTCCCTAGAACCCCTGAGCTCTCTGCTCATCTCTTATTCTTCCTTCCTGATGCCTTGAGCCACCTTACTCCTTCGGCTCCGACTCTGTTAGCTTTGCCAGCTTCTTGACGAATCCCGGGTTGGCTACCTCCATGGTTATCTCCTCTGCCGCCCTTTCCATCAGCTCCTCGAAGGAAAGGGGGGCCTTTCGGGTCAGGATCATCTTGAAGAACCCCTCGCGCAACCCCACCGTGAAAGCCATCTGGAGGGCATACCCCAGCATCTCCTGGATATCCAGGATCTCCTCTTGGAACCTGTCAATATAGTGGGCCAGCGACTCCTCGACCCTCTGCCTTATCAGAAAGATGGACTCGGGACTCTTCTTCCTCTTCTTGGAGGTGGAGAAGCGGAACTGGAAGCTCCGGCTCAGGTCCTCGAACCCATAGATCGACCTCGGAGGGAGTTGATTAAACCAGTCCCTTGCCTTCTCTTTCAACGTGATCACAAAGAGGCGACACTTGAAGGCGTCCGTCATCGACCTAATGGAGACGGCATCCTCGAACCACTGCAGGTGCTGGACTGGGTCATCCTTCCCGGTATAGTAAGCCATATATTGCTCTCTGAACCCCTCGGGAACGGGAGCTGAGATGATCAGCTCGCTGAAGGGTGATCCCCTAAGGGGTGTTCTCGCCACCTCTACTCGCGCGACTTGCTCCCCTGGAGGGCTAGCATTCGCCGGGCTGGGGAACAGCTCCCGACCGAGGAGGTCTCGCTCGACCCCCTCTCCCATCCTTTCCTTCCAGGTCGCCTACCTGGTGCACTTCCTTCTCCCCCTGTTGGGGTCATCTCTCCTGAGCCCTTGGGAGGAAGCTCGTCGATACCACTCTGGGTCAGCTCGCCGGGACCCCTGGGAGCCAGTCCCTGGGGGGTGGGGGTTGAGCTGTCAGCCCGAGGGGCAATGCTTCTCAGAATCTCTATGATGCCTTGGATGGAAGCCATGAACTCCTCCCTTCCTACGAAGGGTCCGGGGTTGGGGAGCTTGCCGAGATCATCACCACCTCCCTGATCTCCAATCATGGCACTCTCCCGAGATCTTCTGTGCTGGTCACTCTCCACGCTCACCGCACCAAAATGTTGAAACCAAAAATTTGGTCTCTCGTGGAGTTCGGGGTCTCAAAAGAGGGGTGACCTCACGCCTACTACACTCGGGGGAACGTCACAGACCAAAGACTTGGGTAGCTAGGAACAGACCCTCGGCTCTAGCGTGGAGATCCCACCACACACTCGGAAGGTCATAAGAGCACTTCCCCTCCCTCACCAATGGCAGAATTGGTCACCTTGGAGAGCTCTCTCAACTCAACCTAGAAGAAAACCAAGGGAGGAGGAGGCCAAAAAACTCATCCTCTCCAAAGGCACCCAAGGGGGTCTATTTATAGTTTTTCGAAGTCCTGAGGGTAAAATGACCAAAATTTTCGTAGGACAAATAAACTTCTAGCCAATAACAAACCTCCACACCGGGGGATAGAGAGGTAATTCCACCCCGAGGGCACAACGGTAAAAGCACGGCCCAAAGAGAGGTCCAGGGGTGGATGAGGGCCGAACCATTTTCCCCACCCCCTCCAGGGAAACCACTCGCCGGGGGCGAGCACCAAGCCGCAGGCCTCGCTCGCCCGCAGGCCAGGCCGCCCGGGCGAGCACCAGGCCGCAGGCCTCGCTCGCCCGCCGGGCAGGCCGCCCGGGCAAGCCGCAGGCCGCGGGCCTGGCTCACCCGCAGGGCAGGCCGCCAGGGAGAGCCGCAGGCCGCGGGCCTGGCTCGCCCGCAGGGCAGGCCGCCTGGGTGAGCCGCATGCCGCGGGCCTGGCTCGCCCACAGGGCAGGCCTCCCGGGCGAGCCGCAGGCCGCGAGCCTGGCTCGCCCGTAGGGCAGGCCGATGCGCCTGTCTCGCCGCTCCTACCTCGCACCAAGGCAAGCTGGGGGGGGGACTGGCCATCTTGCCATACTCACCCAAAAAAGGGACCGGGGGAGGTAGATTTCCCTCCCCCTACTAGTATATTTCCAAGGCCAAGCTAAAATTGGGCATCAAGAGTGCAAGATCTTTGAAAAGCTTAAAAAACTCATAGTTGGTCCTGCGCCTGCCGGGAGGGCCCTACTCTGCAAATACGGGGTTATACACGCCCCTCTTAAAATCCTATAAATAAGCCAACATCCACTTAAAAATGGTTTTTTCGAGAACACTCTAATTTCACTTCTTCTCTCTCCTCTATTTCCCTCTGCAGTATTTTCCGCCCAAGTTCTCTCCCGCAAGGCACCGTCAAGATCACAAAGACATGACGAGAGCGGAGAAAAAACATGACAAGGACGGGACGCTCAGAGCCATCCCGCCATCACGTCAAGACGATTCAGAAGGCGAAAGCGACGCCCACTCCCACAAGAGGCGATTTGCTGAGAGCCTCGAGAACAGAACGGCCACGAGCGGCGCTCGACGTCTATTCTCCTTCATCTCATCAAGTGTAACGGGGAGATGCATCTCTTGAAAAATCAGTAATAAATACTGTGATAGTGGAAGTTAGGCCGACACCAAACCGGCCGCGTGGTTTTTTACCCCGATTGCGTTTTTTCCATGTCATCAAACATATGATTCAACATTCTGTGAATCTTTAACTGTTAGTACGCCTAACCGCTCCGCAGGCTAGGACGGTTCAGAAAACCCGGTCTATCAAGGGCGACGCGCATACCCCAACAGTTGCGACAAGAGAAATTTAAATCCACCGTACATTTTTGCAAAATTCTTGAGAGTGTATTGTCACACTGTGGCCTAATGAGCTTCGTTTTTTTTAATTCAGCTTTGTTGGATAAATTTAGGCTTCGTTTGACGGGGCGTTTGAACCCGCTGTTTGCGGAAAATGCTGCCGCATGGCGGGTAACCTAACTCTACGCGGAGGCGTTTGCCGCGTTTCAACCCGTCGTGCCCTGAAAATAGAGCAAACCGCTCCATTTCGAGCTGCAGCCTCCCCCCTCTATTTCCAAAATCCACCCATCTCCCGCCGGCTTCTCCAAACACCCAACCAAAGGAAGCCTTGAAGTGCAGAGTTCATACACAATATTAAAAATTATTTATAATTTGAATTATATAAACACATGATATTACATGTAAGTCCCCAACTCACCTCCCTTAGATCCGCCTCTGAAACAAATGGAATTACGCCTCGAAATCCAACTCTGCTACTAATAATGACTGAAATATCTCCAGCGAAACAATAATCCTCGTACAATAATTAAATGTCACAACCACACTTAAAACATGCCACCTAATTCTACTTTTTTTCCTCCAACCCTAAACCCTTTTAATTAAACTCTAAACATACATTTTGACCGGTCAACGCAAATTAATTAGTTCGTTTATTTATCTGACTAATCAATACGCTTGCAATTTTTATAGGGCGCCAATATTAGCGCCGTTTTTTTTGGTTATCCACACTCAAAATTTGAGTCTTTTTTTTTACTTTTTAAATTTTTATTAGCAAGCAAGCAATGTACAAAAATTATTCCTTTTCGCACACATCTCTCTCGTGCTTCCATCTCCCCTTCAAACCGTGATTCTGTCGGCGACCCTTGCTCCTCTCTTTCTGTCCGGCTTGAAGAACTCGAAATCTGGCAAGTGCTTCTCTTCCATTTATAGAGTGACGTTCTTTATCTTGGCTATCTTTTTCACATCCGGTGATCTTTCTTCCTCTTGACGGCGATGCTCCTCTATTTCATGATTTTCAAGCGCTCATTCCTCCTCCAAGCAGTGCTCCTCCCGTTTTCCAATTTTTGAGTGTGGCAATTTTTAAGTATAGATAGCTTTCGTGCTTTCGAATAGCCAATTAAAAAAAAACATTGCTTGTGGATAATCAAAAATGCGGTTTTAATATACGTGCCCTTTCTATATGAGCTCATGAAATCATAATTATATACTTATATCAACGCTGTTTGCATAGGGGGGATTCAGTTCATTAATTATTTCTCATCTACAATGAAATTTTTTGTAATAAATTTACATTTCATAATATATAAACATAATTATTTCTCATTATTATATTATATCAAATTCTAATTTATATACCCTCCCGAATCCCGATGCAAGATGTGGGCAACTTATATACTTTAATAAATTTATAGCGAGTTTATAGTAAATCAACTTTTTTAAAATGATATTTTTTGGATATATATAATTAATATTTACGTAACTAATCCTCTATTGTACGTACGCACACGATATCAACTTCATCGTCACTATTATTATTTTTATTATGAAAATATAAACTACCAAGTCATTTTATTTGGACCATATGAAATGTTTGATATTATGCATTTAGTGAGATATTACTAAAATATTTTGGAATCCATGAAATATAATTAAAACACTTATTGCACCATTCAATATTATATCTATCAAATTAACAATCATTTACTAATAAGACATGCATCTACTATTGTTTTAAGAATGGCAATTCAGTATGTATAAATATTTTAATATATCTATACTATATTGAAAAAAATGAGAAAAACATCTTTTAATTTTCCCTCCTATTATTAAAAAAAATTGAGGTTTTAAAATTTATGTATTTTTTTATTTTGAAAATTGTATTCTTGTATAGATAAAGTTATCTACCTATAATAAAAAATATATTCTCCCCATCACTCGCAAACTCATGTGCACACCGCAAAAATGAACGACGAGCGAAGCATATATAATCAGAGGTTTGCGAGCGGCGGGAGCACCGTCGTGCTCGGACAATGTCGTGACCGGGATAATGTCGTGCAGGGCACCGAGACCCACGGTGCACTATCGCAGTTGAGGTGCCGTCGCGGTTGGCTGTAGGGGCAGTGCCTCGTGCCTGTCACACGTGTGTGTAATAATAAAAGGGAAAAGTTTTCTTTGGATAAACATTCAAAAATGTTAATTATGTCCTCATTTTTATGTTTTAATGACTTTTTATAATTTATCTCAAAAAAAATTAAAATACAATGTTTATTCAAGTAATTACACTATCCTAAATGAAAAGAAATGATGAAAATTTATAAAGTTTTTAGTAGAACTCCTACACCTATTAAGATAGATTGTCATTACTCATTAGACATGCTAGCGGTCAATTCAAGGAAGATTGTCATTAGTTATATCATTAGTATTTTTGACAAGCTGTCATTAAACCATCCAACTTTATTAAAATTAATTAATTAATATTATATTTATTTTAAGCTATATTCAATATTTGGTAGGGCATATTCCCGACCTTAACATACTGTCGCGATTGATCGTCGGGACAAATCCCTGTGTGTCTGCCACTAGTAAAAGGGGACATTTTTTTTTTAGAGAAATATTGAACCTTGACATAAGCACAATAATAATAATAATTAAAATTTAAATATTAATTTACATGTGTACCCACTTTTATTGCATGTCATCCGCTCCCAGTCTCATTGTAATATTATTACCTCTACTTTCTCTTCCCGAGCTGAAAAAGAGGGGAGAGATTTTTGTGAGAAATCTCTGTTCATGGAAGAATATGCTTCGGAGATGATCGAATGAGTTCTATCTAGCTAACGCCGGCAAATCGATTCAGTTCTTCCACCATCGGAGTTTGATTCCACTGGTGAATTGGGATTTTTGAGCTGGTAAAAGGCAGGAGTAATAATCGGAGATGACTGTGGTGGCGGAGAGCGCGATCGGCGGAGATGATCAGTTCATCCACCGTCAGTCCGAGGCTTGCCAGCAGAAATCGGAGTATCAGAGCGATGTGAGGAGGCTAGTGAACCTGCTCTCCAAATTGAATCCATTGGCCAAGGAGTTCATCCCGTCGTCATCCGTCACCGCTGGGAGAAAATTCGACGGCAGACTCTCCGCCGATGCGCCGGTTTTTATCGCGTCCACTGATTGCTATAACAGCAGCAATGGGAATAGTAGTAAGGATTCGAGCAGTGATGGATCTTCCAACAATCAGCAGCTCAATTGGAGGGTACGATTGTGAATTTTGCATCTAGGTTAGGTGATTTTATAGGGGGTTTAGATTAGTGCTCTCCTTCGATTAGATTAACGAAATAAACTGATTATTTCTCATCATCTGGGATTTCTTTCTATAATGTTGAATTTTGCTCTGGTGTTGGCTAATAAAATGGCAATAAAGGTGTTTTTTTTAATACCGTGAGATTTTCTACAGAGGAGGAACGGCTACAGGCAAGGAAGGAGGGTGCATGACAGGGCAAGGAAGGCTGAAAAGGATGAAAGTATTAGGCGAACAGTCTATGTATCTGATATCGATCATAATGTGAGCATTCTGGAAGATGTATTTCTCTTGTTTTCTGTTTGTTTTTTTCCCCTTCTTTCAAGTGTTTTTCAGTTGAATCCTTTTGTTTCTTCTGTTGAATTCTTCTTGATGTCTGTGTTGCATTGATCAGGTCACTGAAGAACACCTTGCTGAATTGTTTGCTGCTTGTGGTCAAGTAAGTGCTTGACTGTGATTTTCTTGCTGCGAAAATGACCATTTCTTATTTTGAATTTGTTGATTTTTAATCCATATCTTAATGGCGCTAGACCAAATGGGCACTTCATTGGGTCATGGAAGGTCGCTTTAGCCCTTCACATGTGCCTTTTTAGTTAGTTTTTGATGATCGAATTCCTGGAAAGATGTAGTGATCATGTTTGTGTATGTTTAGAGGCCATTTGGAGAAGTAAAAGTCTAGTGTCAAAACCAATGAACTTAATGGGCAGGGGATTATTTTAGTTATTTTCTTTATGTTAACTCTATGGTAGATGAGGATATTGCTTTAAATTATCCTCTTTGTTGGATTTATTTTTGTTTGCTCTAGGATCCGTTTGTTTGGTTGGAGCTGGGGGGCTTGGAATTAGAATTGAGGGTTCATTTTCATTAGAATTGGACCTCCAATGCTAATTTTGGAGCCTCAATTATGACAAAACGAGCAGTGCCCTTTATTCATGCATTTCCTTGCTTTAGCATTGCATTGAGTTGGCTTACTTGATTATAAAGTAATCAATTTGTTAATACATAATAGAAATGCTCTAATTTTCTTAATGGTCTGTTTAGTTTGAAGAATTGCTATTGAAGAATGAGAAAGAAATGGAAATTAAAATATTCAAGGGATTGAATTGAAATTGATTTAGCCTGCACTTGTTTGGTTCACAAGAAATTGAGTGAAAAAATAATGTTTTCTTTGTTTGATTGTTGAAAATTTGATTTTTAATATTTTTATGATGAAATGAGAATTGTCCGTGGAAGGAACCAAACGCCAATGCAAATTGTGAAGCATTTACATCCCCTCCATTGCCTTGAAAACAAATATAGCGTCAAGTGTTTTTTATTTGTCGAGAATGGAAAAATGCAACTGCCTATGGAATGGTGCTGCCTTAGATTCTGATGTGATGCTTGTCCTACATCAGATTCTCTAACATCAGCGTTTAGCAGTTGCTAGTAGCATATTATGTTTTTGATGGCTCAATATTGATTTTGATGATACCATTCAAATTCACAAATTGGTTTAAAAGCACATTCCATAATCTTTTATCCCCTTTTTGCCTTTCACTAGCATCATAAATCAGTTAGTCATATCTTGGAATTATACTTTCGATGTTCATTTTTCTATGCCGTTCCCATTGGATAATAAGAAAATCTAGAATCTAAAATGCTTTAGTTCTATTTATGTAAACCTCTGCAAAGTATGTATATCTACGAATTGTTCGAAATTTTGGATATGATAAAAGATTGATTGAAAAAGGTTTTCTTCTGGTTTCTTTCACCATGTTTCTGATTATACAGCATGCATAGGACATGTTATTATTCTCCTTAGACAAAAGGTTAGCTGGTTGCTGTTGTTTGGATTGATTTTCTTTGGCCCATACTTAGTTACTATTTTTTATTTGCTTTATCGAGGTCAGTGATTAGTGATTGGTTTATCTGCAAATAAAGTTCGACAGCCCATATTATTATGAATTTTACCAAGTATTAATAGCACTAGGCCTTAAACTCTTCACTGCACAGGGTGTGTTTTTGCTATCTTCAGGCCTGGCTGTTGGAGCTTGTAACTTAGAGCTGATGGAGTCACCTTGATTTGAAAATTAAATAAACTAATTGTATGTTGTGCTATGGACTTGGGATTTCTTTTTAGAATCCATAATGATGCATTATTCATAGGGTTAGTTACAATGTCCTTCCCTTTGAGTTTGTATAATTACTGTTACTTCCCTTCTCCATTTGAAATTACCAAAACCTCCTCTTTGGGTAACATTGTTCATTTTTAATTTCTCCTCTATGAACAACCATGTGACGGTGAGTGGGCTGAATGTTACTTCAGCCACATTCACACATATTTGCATCTCTTGTAAGGATTTATTATGCCCTAGTATAGATTTTCTCACGCCAAGAGTAAAACTTGGTGATAATTATGTTCATTTGATAATTCCCTTTTGAGAAACTGGTCATTTGCAGCATTTATATAATTTTGGGATTTTAGATTAATGCTTCGCAGATGGGGGAACTCATTTTTTTTATAAATACAACTAATTTATTGTTTTCTACACGGTGCTTCTTCGGTACTCTGGTCTGCAAAATATTTTCTGAAGCCCTTATGTTTCTGGATTAAGAAGTGCAAGATGACTGCCGTGGGTATATTGGTTGATAGATAAGAATTGCATGATTATGCGGTGGCAGTTGATTTCAGTCTGGCTATAAAGATAAATGAAATAATGATTTTAAATGCACTTCACTTGGTTCCTGAAACAGTTGCTTTTAAATCATTGCCTACTCAATTGTATCCTAATGGCCATCAGTTTTTGAGATAGTGAAGCATAGTGAATGTGACGGTAATCAGCGAGACCTTTTGGAGCACGAGTTTTGGGGGCCGTTCGGGGCTGATTTACCACTTTATATATTTGGCGTCACTCCATGGATGATCCAAGTATGCGTTTGCATCTAGAGCAATGTTTTCATGTTTCTTTAATTCTTTGTATTTTTAGTGTTGCATTGAACGAGATCGGTGAATGGTCAATCATAGTTGTCCACGAGGGTTACCCTAGTCATGCTTTATCCATACTATCTATAAGGAAAGAGAAACCTTTGGTATACCATTCATTATTCCAAAGTTTTTTACCCCGCCTTTTTAATTAAAGTATTTGCAAGATTCCAAAAAGCATGGACGGAGCCCATTCACCCATGGGCGGAGCCCGTCCGGTCGGCATGGGCGAAGCCCCATGCACGAATGCTAGCTATAAATAAGAGAATGGGTGTTGGTTTCCCAAAATTTAGCGATCTCTCGCGGTGTCTACTGCACGAAACCCCAAGTTGTCAACTCCTTGGGTTGTTTTCTTACCTTTTTAATCGACCCAGTGTTGCCCGCCCCTCCCCTTCCATTCTAACCCCAACCACAACCCTATCCATAGCCACTCGCCCTAAGCTTCTCTCCAACAACCCACTGACCTCCCAGCTGCGCCCCTCCCTATCCTGCTCCCCTCCCTGCACTGTGAGTCTGTGACCCTCTTCACTGTGCGACTGCAACCACATCAACCACCCGCCCATCCATCACTGCTCCAGCAACCGATGAGCCATCCTACCACACCTAACAACAACTGCCGAACTCCACACCCCTGTCCTAGTATCCTCCAAAACCGCCCCCTCCTCGGACCCGCCCAACACCTCATCCCTAGTCCTCCTCCAAAACAACACCCCCACCAATCCCTGCTCAAACAACCACCTCCCTACAACTCCGACCTCCTTCCAACCCTCATACCATCACCCCCATCTCCGGGGCATCCACTATCACATCTTCGACCATCGGATCTTCATGCTCTCACCTACGACCCTTGATTTGCAAGTATTTTATTTTTTGGCTCATTATTTTCTTTATTGTTGTATGAACTTGGATGCTTATATGATTATGGATATCCTGCACTAGTGGTTTATTTGTTTTAGAACTCATCTTGACTTGTAGGGTCTTTATCATTTGTGTGCTTTAACTTTTGACCCTCTAAGCAGAGGAAAACATAATTTGCTAGCCTTTGAAATTGCTTGCAACTGATTATGTTAATTGCATGAGATTTATGTTTAGTTATTATTTATAATTTACCGCCCGATCACTTGTTGTATACATACATCATCATAGGGCTAGAGAGGAATTGTTTCCCCGACATCGCACCTAGGGTTTCCATTGTTTAGCATCCATTTTCATAACCTACCATGCGTCACATTTGGTATCATAGCCCATGATTTGAGCGACGTTTATGATATGTAGTGGTAGGTCATTTAAATTCGATAGGTTATCCATGACTAGTCATAGCGATCGTTCAACATGATTTTATGTAAATAAGGTCGAGTATCGTTCAAGTCCTCATTGCTAGCCTCTCCGCTATTTGAGGAACCAGAGTTCGTATATGCTCAACCACATAGATTTCCTCTAGAAAGATCCTCGTACTATTATTTTGATCATCACCGTCCTCCGTCGCACATTCGTAGGGATCATGTCTATCCTGTGACAATTTTATTATGTTTGGAACGATCATTTAGATGATTATTAGGAATCCTATAAATGACACTATCCTAAGAATAACATCATGCGTAAAACAATTCTAGTTTTCCAAAAATAGATATGCCGAATTTCAATGATTGCTTCTTGCTCGATTTGATCGCATGTCGATTTGATTGCGAACTTTGATCGCCTAAAAATTGACTTAAAAGGCCTGAATTTGAGCTTCAACAAGATATAGCCTTGGAGTTTAGGTCAAGCCACCAATGTGTCTAGTAGTGATCTCATTTACATAAGAGGCCCGACACCTGACTTTGATACATCGAATCCTAATGAAATTCAATGCCCGACGAGCAGTATACCACTTGATTATCATATTGAGTCTGGTCATGACTTTGTGTTGCAGGTAGAGAGTGACATTATTATGACTCGTGAGTATGGTCACGGAGGATGTGCGGCCAGTGACCCTGTGGAGGTATATGCGTCTTCGTAAATCTTTTCCTTATATCACATCTATCATTTCTGTTATTGTATAAAGTAATTTCAGTTGACATGAATTTATGGTGCAGTGTTTGATCATTAAATTTATGAATATGGAGGAGGATTTATTTTATTTACCTTTTACATTTGATAGGTGATGGGGTCATCCCCAATTTATAGGAGTTCCGGGCTGCAAATAGCCAAAATTCTCAAATCCCCCACTAACGAAGTGGGAAGTTATAGAAAAAATTGCCTCGCGCGCGATCCATGCACCTACCGCCACGCAACCGCCGCCTCCGGTCATGCGCCTGCAGCCGAGTGCCGGGCCAGCCTCCCACGACGCATGGCGGAAAAGCCACCCGCGAGAGGTGGCCTTTTCCGCGCCCCCCCCCCCCCCCCCCCGGTTTGGCCGCCCACGAGCGGTCGCGTAGGGCGTGTCCCGCTTCTTGTCCTGCCGCCCCGCGCCGTGCGGCCTCTCGCGAGAGACTGCGGAGGGCGCGGATGGCTGCCCCGCGCAGTGCGGCCACCCGCGAGCGGACCCGGAGAGCATGGATGGCCTCCCGGCCGGCCGCTCTGCGCCTTGTGGTCGCCCGCGAGTGGTCACGGAGGGAGCGACAGGCTTCCCGGCTGGCCGCAGCCCACGAGCGGCCGCGGAGGGCGCGGCCGGGCCGGCGATCGCCTCGCGGCGTGCGGCCGCCCGCGAAGGGCGCGTCCGACATCCCGTCCGGTCGCCCCACACAGTGAAGGTCACCCGCGAGTGGCCGCGAAGGGCGTGGAAAACCTCATGTCCGGCCGCCGTGCCGTGCGGCTGCGAAGGGCACGACCAGCCTTTCGTTGCCCACCGCCCCTCTTCCCGGTCAACCCCCTGCCGCCAGGGACTCGTCGCCGACTGCCCCTCTTGGTCGGGCCTTTTTCACCGTTGGATAATCCCCGTGCGATTTCAGTCGTCTGATGTGCGACTAACCACCCACGTAACCACCGACGTAACCACTGGTAAATGGCGGGTGCAAATAGCCAAATTCACATTGTTTGTGGATAATAAAATAATAAAATAATAGTAATTACGGTGGTTACGGTCTGTGGATAGCCGGGAAACCATCGTAACTACCCCTGGGGCCTATAAATAGGACTGCAGGCCTCTCCTCATTTTCACTTTTTCTTCAAACTGGATTTCCTCCTACAACCTTTCTCTCCTCCGCTTTCTCCTCCTTCTTGGCCAAGTTCTCCACCAGATTTCCTCCTCAAAGATCTTCTTCCATCTTCGTGCAACACCGAGTGCTTCACTCCTTGTGCGCCGCTCCTAGCACAGCAGGCAACCAGCCAACAGCACGCCCAACATTCAGCATCTACCAGTCCAAGTGCAGGCAGAAGCCCGCCGGGTCTCCAGTTCACGTGCGTTCTCCTTCGCATGCAGAGCCAAGTACTGTCACCCTCCGAGCGCCACTCTCCTCTCTCACCTCCAACTGTAACGAGGAGCGTCATGTTGTCCTCGGTTTCTCTTAAAAGGCCATGTAAAACAACACCGTCTATTGGAAGTTTGGTTGGCACCGATCCGGCCCGTAATTTTTCTCCATATTCACTGGTTTTCTACGTAAATAAATCCCCTTGCCAGTTTTCCTTTTTTCTAGGACTGTTTGCATGCTCGACCGCACTTCGAGCTAAGACGGTTCAGTTAGTCCGGACTACCTAGATCCTCGGGCGATCCGCAACAATAGGATATGCCTATGTAAGTTATTATGATATTAATTCATAATCAACGTCAGCTTAATCCCAACAAGAGTTTATCGGGGTTAGTGAATCCTCCCTAATTCATTAATGTTAGTGTTACGTGAAATGTTAAACTAATTTCGTGCTAAGTATGTTTACTTAACATCTAGAATCTTTCTTTTTTCATAACCATCTGCCTATCCCTCTGATGCATCTTCGACCATCCACGATGCATACCCAAACTAAGTTAGCTACATAGAAAAATGTATTACATCTATCATATTTTCTATATATAATTTATCACTACATTATCCATACATCATATAAGACGAATCACTTATGAACTATGATGCACCCAATTTTGTCGTTGGTGATTTCTTTGTTACCTGAAACTCAGATCCATCTAGCATACCCAATTCAGTTGTAGTTCTTAAAATCTGTGTTTATTGAATACTTGAATGAAAGAGCTTTGACACTTAGGTCGTATCCTTGTTTATGTCTCCATCATTTTTACAATGTATTTAAAGTATTTAAAACCTTTTAGAAGTTTATCTAGGTTGATCTTCCACCACATTGATGGGTTGCATAAAATTATTTATCATGTTTTCAATCCTTGTTCATTTTTTCTCTACTCCCCTATATTTAAAAAAATCTCCATGATTTTATATTTTTGCCTACTAAGGTTGCACCAATCTTAACCTTGTCCTTTTATAAGTAGCTAATTTATATTTTCTTTTGAAAGTATCTCTACAACAGTTTCAAGAAAATTGCGGTTTGTTATATAAAACAAATCTCAAGTACTTCTGGTCATTGCTCCATAACATATATCTTGACTAACTTCAATCTATCATTGAAAAATGCACATATTCTCCTTTAGGATCAATAGATCAATCCTTATGTTTCATGACAGTATTGTTCATACTGTACAACTCATATTCGTTGAGAGAGAACCAAGCCCAATTATAGGCCCATGACAACAAGAAGTTGATTGTTGACCAAGAAGAATAACATCACCCAAGATATGGACAACCAAGGCCTGACGATGCAGGCCAGTCACCTCGCTAGTGAGATCCTCCCGAGATCACTCAGGTGAGGTCCTTGGGCGACCTTAATCAACTCGTCAATGAGTTTGCAGAACCTTGGTCAAGCTCGTGATATCACTCCTTGGGCGACCTCAATTAGTTCTCCAATAAGCTCGCACCACCAGGGGAGCATTCGCGAGGTCATTCCAGGCGACCCCAATCATCTCTCCTAAAGTTCTATGACATGACAGATCCAATATTTTGCGAGGATGGATAATCGCAGACCACAAAAAAAAACTTAGTATGGATTGCCTATAAATATGACTCCAGGTCATACAGGAATGGCACGCTGACCCCCCCCCCCCCCACCCCCCCACCCCACCCCCACACACCACAAGGTTCCTCATTTGCCAAGATCATGCTTTCCATTTGTTGAGCGCAGTCATGGTTTTAGGAGGGAAAATTTTTATATACTTCTAGTTGTGTGGCGGGACCTCCTTGCTGCAGGATCAGGATCGTCATCGTATCTTAATCCAATAGTAAATCGGGATTTACAGTTAAATATATACTTGCCCTGAAGGATCCCGTGTCCTGACCCATCCACCAGTCTAAACGATCCAACCTCCGACCCCCGCCACCCCTCCACCCACCCACACACACAAGCTGTTCCTCATGTCGATTGCCTGCAATGAGCAGAGCTTTTCTCTTGTTGTCGCAGTTGTGTTTCATGATGAGGGGAATTGTCATATTTAATATATTCAATAGCTTAATGTTGTACGCGACTCCTTCCGTCCTACGTGTTATGTCTGGTCTTCCTGATTGTTGCACGTTTATATTCAGTCTTCGGCTCTCAAATTCTCTCTTGTCAGTTCGTGGTGTTAACCGCAAAATTAGTAACGGGTTACTCTTTTAGTCAGAACTTTGTAAACTGATTTATTGATTCCAGCAGATACTTATTCTTTAATTTCCATGTGCTGAAATATCTTCCATCATGTATCGTCTTGAAATAAAATGCAATATTGATGTCTTTACCGTTACCCTATTTAAAATTTCAATTGTTAAAGTTTTTTATTTTATTTTTCTTTATACTTCAGATACTTGTATGCTTTTAGGCTACTGCACATATCATCATGAGTTTTTTATTTGCTGTCCTACTTTAGAATTGTTGTATATCATTAGTAGCAACTGAACCAGTGGTGCACATAAAGCCTGGCAGACCCAGTTTAGGAGTAGGTCTGCCAGGCCCAGGCTTTTTATCCCCAGGCCCAGGCCTGGCAATATCCAGTCCCTAGACCCAGGCCAGGCTCCCTATATAAATGGGGACTAGTAGGGCCTTTTCGGCCGACCCAGGCCTAGGCTGGCCAGCAACGTCTCTAATCAGAGACGTTGCAAGTTGCAAGTGCCAAAGCAGGAGTGGTAGCTGCCACGTCTCTATGAAGAGACGTGGCACCAACGTCTCTTTGAAGAGACGTGGCAGCACATCTCTTTATAGAGGCGTTGCACGACCTTGGCCTTTCATGGGCCTTGCCCAATTAAGGCCTGGGACCGGGCCCAAGCAAATCCTAGGACCGGTCCTAGCCTGGGCCTGGCTCGGGCCAGGCACCGAGCCGGACAATACACTTCTTTGGGGCCCTTTTAGGCCCCCTAGGACCGGCCTGGTCCTGGACCAGGCCTACCCGGCCCTAGACCTTACCATGCTTTTGCCAAGTTGGGCCTAGGCGGGCTTTCCAGGCCCATACTTTTTGTGCACGTCTAAGCCAAACCCCTTGCACAATATGACAACACCAAACTACCACTCGAGAAATGACGAAGTACTATTGCCGACTCGGATTCATAGTCATATTTTATCATAATGAACATCCCAAAATTTTATTTTTAATATAATATAGATATTTATTATTTTCTTACTATTTAAACCACAGTTTTTCGCCAACTTTTCACCTTCTCTCCATCACTAGGTGTCATTACCAATATGTGATAAAACTCAAATCTCCTAGACTCTTTATGACAATCTTTTGATATAATTTGTCATTATATATATATATATTATTTTCTTACTATTTAAATCACATTTTTCTCCAACTTTCCCCCTTCTCTTAATCACTAGGTATCATTATCAATATGTGATGAAACTTTAATCTTCTAGAATCTTTATTGTTAGGAGAAACAACGCCCAAAGGAATCACAAGAAAAACGCAGAAAGCAACCAGGAACACATAGATATAACGTGGAAAAATCTCAAGTCTGGGGAAAAAACCACAACCACCAGTGCAGAAATCCACTATGAAGAACGATCAAAAGTACACCGCTTCTCTTCCGCCTCTCCTCTCCCTCCAGTTTTTCACACACAAAAACCCTAGGCCGAAAGCGGGCCTTTTATACCCATAGTGTAAAAATAAGGAGAAATTACATAAATACTGGCGAAACCATGACGAGTGCCTAATACTCCCAAATGCAGTCAGGTTCCACAAACTAACAATCTCCCACTTGGAGACTGTCCAGTAAAGATCCCCCAAAATGGCTTTTATCAAGTATCTTCATAGCGGCAACAATAAACGGTGAGTGTCACCACCTTGTCTTCAAGCTTGAAGACCAACTGCAGCTGAGCAGAGCTTTATTTTGTCCATGTTCACATATTTTGTAAACATGTCTGTTGGATTCTCAGAAGTGTGAATCTTCTCCGATGTTAGAACCCCATCTTCCAAAAGCGATCCGGTGAATTGGTACCTCAACTAAATGTGTTTTGTCCTTGAATGAAATGCAATGTTCTTGGCTAGATGAATGACCCTCATACTGTCACTATGAAACTTGCTATTCTTTTGCCCTTTGCCAAGTTCCTTCATAAAGCTTTGCAACCATATAACCTTCTTGCTTGCCTCAATGATGGCAACATATTCAGCTTCAGTGCTAGATAGAGCAATCGTCTTCTGCAATCTGGAGATCCAACTAACTGATGCGTTCCCCAAAGTGAAGACATACTCAGTGGTACTCCTCTTACTGTCAATGTCTCCAGTCATATCCGAATATATATATCTATGTAGTGAGATCTTTGGGCTTCTAAAACAAAGAGATAAGTCTGAAGTTTCCTTCAAGTACCTGAGTGTCCATTTTGCAGCTTCCCAATGATGTTTACTTTGATTACTCATGAATCTACTGACGACTCCCACTGCATGTGCAATGTCTGGGAGAGTGTAAACATTAACATTGCATACATCAGACTCTTATGGCAGAGGCATGTGGGACTCTCTCCATCAGCTTTTGTTCTTCTCCTGATTTGGGTACTGCTCTTTGGAGAGTTGAAAATGACTGGCCAAAGGAGTGCTCACAGCCTTTGCATTTTTTAAATTGAATCTTTAAAGAATCCTTTCAATATACTTTGATTGAGACAACTTCAATGTCTTTGCATTCCAGTCTTGTTCGATCCTCATGCCTAGGATCTGCTCTGCCTTACCAAATTTTTTATCTCAAACTCCTCTGACAAAAGTCCCTTCAAGTGCTTAATTTCTTTCATCTCAGATCCTGCAATTAACATGTCATCAACATATAAAATGAGAATAATATAACTATTGTTCAAAAATGTTTCAGATAAAACAAGATCTGCCTCGCATCTCAGTACTCATTACTTGATATAAACCATCATGTCGGTCATGGGTTAACCATTTGCTCTTACGGCCGAACCATCGCGGCGCTTTTCGGGCGTTCACCCGAATCTTCTTTAAAAGGCTCACGAACCCGGAGCGGCAGCGGAGGGCCGCATCACCAGCGGAGAATGTTACTTTTATATCTATTTGCTCGAGAAGCAAACCCAGCAACACTCTATAT